>VZSZ01005586.1:23436-61795 GCA_013398815.1 Ibidorhyncha struthersii
CATGCTGCTCCCAGCATCCCAGGGCTGCGCCGAGCCCCTGCGCCGTGGCCTCGGCCGGGCGAAGCTCCAGGGTTGTGGTTCCCTGCAAGGTCCTGACTTATTTTCTCAGGGTTATGTGGTCCAACTTTGCATTGAGTTGAATTTTTTAAGTCCCCGTTAACTCTTCCGGCTGCTCGGGTGGGTAGGACTGAGTTTGGCCGTCTCTAAACCCTACTTTGTCACGGCTGAGTGAAGTTTTGAAAGTCCCAAGCCCCGGGCTCAGCCTCTTGCTCTCTCGGTGGGAGCCCAAAGCCTCGCCGCTCAGCAAGGACATGACGGCCCAACAAATCCCCAACCTCACTACCAAACCTCTCCGCGGAAATGGTGGCTGCCTTTGCTGAAGTGGAGGAAATCGAATCCTTTTGTTTATTCCGAAGGATCTCTGTTTTATCTCTCACCGTGCTGCGGTAATTAAAGGAGACCTGCGCTCGAGTTATTCGCCCGGCTGTTGTTTTCTCCTAAGGTTATCCTGGAGGATTTTATTCCCTCCAAAAGGGCATGTGGAAACATTTAGTATTTTCAGCTGGATTTCGTTTGCGTGCTATTGATTGTCTCTCCAGCAGAGAGATTTTTCTAAGGTGTGGTGGAATATTCCACCCCAGCGAAGGCTTGTATTACCGTGGGTTTTTTTTTTTCTTTTTCCCTCTCCCAGCCTTGTCCCTTGTTCATCCGAGCCACAGAGTTTCCCTGTGATGCTGTTTGTGGGGTACTGGGGCTGCTGGTTGGCATTAGGTGGTGTCCCCGCAGGATCCGATGGGCTTTGTCAGGGAGGGGGAGAAAAGGCTTTTTCTAGGAAGGGCTTTTTCACCTGTTGAAAAGCCAAGAGGGGAGAGCGGCAGTAGGCTGCCGTTCTCAATATTGTGGTGAACAGCGGATCAGTGAGTCTGATCCCATTCCAGCGCCGTTTCCTCTGGGATGTGAGATCCTCTCCCACCTCTTTCCAAAGCGCTGGGTTTCAGCCTGACGGCAGGCCTGAGGAGAGCCGGCTCCGGAGCCCTGCTTAGGCGAGGCAGCCCAGCCCCGCTCCGCTCCAGCTCAAAAGACGTCGTGGAAGGGTGGGAATCAGTTGCGAAGGATTTTCCACTCGGCAAACCCTCCTCTCTGGAGAAGTGCTGAGCATCCTCCAGCCATTTTGCGTGGGAGTGTTTTTGGGTGCGATGGGAGGCCCAGGCAGCTGCCTGACTGCTGGGAAGCGTTTTAGGATGGGGCATTCGGAGGAGCTCAGCTGTCGGCTGGAGCAGGATCACCGGCCTTAGCCACGGGCACGAACGGGAGCACAAGAGGTGCTCCCCTTTCCAGGGTCTGCTTTGTGGTGATGCCTCAAACCCAGTAGCCCCCAGGGCGAGTGGAAAACAGAAATAAGGTCAGGCAGTGGTGTTCCTGTTGTTCCCTGCCCCGGCTGCCTCCCCCTCCAGCCTCCATCCCTGCTGCATCTGCTACGGGAGCCCCCGCCGCCCCCCATCCCTCCTGGCATCTCTGCCCGCTCAACCTTCCCCCTCGCTGCTTTCCCACCAGGATGAAATATTTATTGAGGCTCGGTTACCCTTGGTTTCTTGAAAGCATGTTTCACACTTCATTTGCAGGAGACATTAAGAGGCTTCACGGCGGGTTTTTCTTCTCGCTGGGCGCGTGTGATGGTGCGTGCATGACCATCCCGGGCCGGCCTGATCAGGCAGCGCCGGCTGGGTGAGGTGGAGCATCTCGAGCGATGGATGAGTCTGTATCCCCGCTGTGTGATAAATCAACTAGAAAAAAAATAGCTGGTCTGAAATCCAGCAGAGTTTAGCTCTGCAGAACTGACCCGTCCGTGCCTGGTTGCATTGCGCCTCCTCGCCCTGGCTGGGATGTGGTGGGTAAAAGGAGTGAGAGTGTTGCCGTAAAACAACCATGGGTGAGATTTTCTCATGGCTTTATGGAAAAGTCACTCCTGGACCTGATCCTGGAGTGACTCTGCTTGGATTTACCCCAAAAAGCAGGGTTGGGGTTGGGCACTGTGCCCCTGCATTGGCCCAGAGCAACACACGGCTCCAGCTCTCCCTGGGTCTGCGCAGCCTGCAGGCTGCAGTCCAGCATCCCGCCGGATGGGCCGTCCCGGAGGGATGAATTGCCATTGGCTTGGAAAGCAGAGCTGCAGCTGGGGACCCGTGCCCATCCCTTGGGGTGGCAGTCCTTGTGTGGGCTGTCCTCCCACGGCACCCAGGAAGGATCGTTGTGGTTACTGCAGGCATCCAGTAGGATGGGGGGAGTGGGAAAGGGGGCCCGTGGCTTTCTCATGCGTGTGTGGGACAGCTTTCCAGGGGGAGAAACCTGCAGTTTCACAAAGCCTGATCCACGCTGACTGCACGGGTAGAAAAGGGCAGGATGGGCTTCCCTGCCCGAACCCACTGGCAGGGGAGATGTGCTCACGAAACCCATCCCCGCTGGCAGGGTTTTACACCTGCTCAGGACTGACAGCAACGTGATGAGCGAGGCAGCAAAACCTTTGGAAAAAAAATTTCCCTCTGCTAATTGAAGCAATTAGCAGGAGGGCTGAATGCTACCGAAAGTGGCAGGAGCAGATGGGGCCCGATCTCTGTCGGCTTCGGTGGAACAACGGCGGAGAGAGGCAGCGGTTGCCGGTGAGGCTATAATCCCCAGTGCCTGGCGTGCGTCCCTGGGATAGGGATGGGGTCCCTGGGGGTCAGGGTGGATGCAAGCTCCCGTCCCCATGGGTGATGTGGCTGTCGCTGGGTCTGCATCCCTCCAGGAAGGACGAGGTATGTGGGCAGAGCCAACCGGAGCACCCAAAAAAGCAGAGGAGGCAGACCCCAGAGCTCCTCATGGGTGGCGTCAGTGGCAAGGGGTTACCTGGGCTGCAGGCAGTGGGGTTTTGGCTGGTTTCCGTCCACGCTGGCTGGTTTTCACCATGACCACCTTGTTCTCCCCACCCAGGGTGTCCCTGGGACAGGAGGAGCAGTTCATCCCTTCCCTGTGCTGTCCGGCTGCCTGCTGGAGCGACCTGTGGTGGCTCCTGCACAAATCCCACCCTGCTGAGCTCCCCACTCCTGCTATGGGCGCCTTAAAAGCACAGGGGAGTTAAAACCATGTGTCCTTACGGCTAGGAGATGGCCACCCCCTGAAACAGCTTCTGGCCTGAGGCTCTGGAGATGGGCATCCAAGCTCCAGGACTGGTCGTGTCTGCTCCCTGGAGCTCAGGGAAGAGCAGCCGGTGGCGACCATCGCGTTGGGCAGATGGAGCCGACAGTTCCTGGGCATTATGGAGGGTAGGAGGAGTAAATGAAGAGATGAACAGAGACTTTTCTGGGTTGTTTTTTGGATCTCGACCACGAAGCCACGCTGCTCCAGAGCCGGCACCTGGCCCTGCTGTCTGGCCCCGCCGAAAAGAGACAGTCTGTCTGCCTTGTGCTTTCGGGGCGGCTTTGAGAGCCCTCCTGATTGTAGTACTGCCACACGTGGGAGGCTCCTCTCTCTGTGTTGCTGCCTGAATGCAATTAGGCATTAATGAGTCATTAAAATAAATCTCTGTTTCTACTCCAAGTGAACATGCCGGGGGGATGCTGACAGTCGGAGCAGCAAGCAGGTCTTGCATCATGCGCAGGAAGAGGCTGTGCTTCCCCGCGCTCTCCTCCCCAGGGCTGGGCCACAGTGCCCTCCATCTCCCTTTCCCATGGAAAAAAAAAGGACATTTCCCAAGCACCATGCAGGTTTGCAGCTACTGTGGGAGCGGGATTAAATTATAACCGGCCCTAGGGTTGGGTTTTTTTGGAGGAGCGGTAGTCTGAGGGTTATCTGCTCCGTGATGCTGAAGGGCACCTGCCCGGCTAGAAGTGGGCAGAGGTGTAACCGGCCCCGGTTTTCGGCTCCAGGTTTGTTAAAGATGCTGATGGCCGTGTCCTTTGTAACCCGTGTCTGGATCTGGTGGGTAGCTGGAGGTGATCTCAGCCCTCCTTGTGGCTGGAGGGAGATGAACGTGAGGCGAGCACTGAAATATGAAAGGGAAAGCGTGGTGCATCACTGACAGACATCCATACCCGTTTCCTAGCTGTAAATGGGATTTAAAGAGAGCTCATGAGCCAAGAGGGATGCTGGTGGCCCCTCTCCTCATGGGCAGACACAAGGCTCATCTTCCTTCGTTCCACCCAACTGGTAAATGGTCCAGTTACCCCTGATGATGTCTTTGCTAATTTAATCCCTCAGCGGTGGCTGTCTCGCTGGCACGCTCACAGGCAGGCAGGAGGGCAGATGCTGGTAGGACATGGGGAGACGTCCCCTGCGTGTCCCCAGGGAGCAGCATCCATCAAACCCAGAGGCGCTGTTTCAACCATCAGCCCACACAGCGTTATCCAGGCTGCGGGAGGGCACGAGTTAAAACCAGTGGTTGAGCAGGAGAATTAATTTTCTATTTTATTTTAGCAAAACAAATAAATTGAGTGACGTCGAGGCACGACAGATCCGCCCCGGCGCGACTTGGACAACGTTGCCCGAGTGTGCTGTGCCAGGGGGGCTGAAGCCGATGGGATTACAGAGGCTCCAGCCTCAGCCAGAGCTTTCCCCCTGGGCTTTGCTTTCAGGAGCAGAGCTTGCTGCTACACGGAAAGGTTTTGCACAAGTCGTGTTTCATACATCAGGCTGGGAGCAACGGGGATGGGGCGGCGAGGACAGATCGGGTGGGAATTGAGCAGAGGATTTTCATGGGAGTGATGGAAACGAGGTGGAAAGGGCGAGACGGCACCTATGTCCAGGGCAAGGAGGGAGATAGCAAGGTCGTGCCTGGAGGAGAAACTGTCCTGGGGGTTGTTTCAAAGAAAGCCAGTGAGAAACTGGCTTAAAAAAGAAAATCTTTAGTGGGAAACTTGCTGCTGTGCTCAGTTGGATCTTCTTGGGGATCCTCTGTGGGGATGCTCCGGATTGTGTTGCACAATGCCTCTGCTGGGATTGATCCTCTTCCAATTCATGCCCGGGGTGAACATGCATTTGGTGTCCCTGCATTCCTCTGTGGGTTTAGCCCCGCTGGAGAGCAGAGCATGCACCTTCCTGTGGTAGACCAGCAAGAAAATCAAACTGGGGAGAAGATCGTATCTCCATGGGCTGTGCTTGCAGCCCCTGGAAAATGGAGGGATCTGGCTGAGGTCTCCATCCCCTTGCCCTGCTGGAAAGACCCCACTGGTGTGAAAATAAATGGGTGCTGAGGAGGTGAAGGGTTCATCTTGGAGCAATGAGGGTGCTGGAGAAATACCCTCCTGGGGCTGGGGATGAACAGCAGAGCGTCCTTGAGGGCAGGCTGGCTCCGTCACGCTGCCGGGGAGGGTCTTGAGACTGCGGGATCAGCAGGATCTTGATCCATCACCTGGACCTTCCTCCACCCTGAGGCCTTGGTGTGGAATGGCTGGAGGCTGAGAGCTTTTAAAGAGGTCCCTGCTGCCCCATTTTGCTTTGCTGGTGCCTTCTCGCCTTTTCCTGGGCAAGTGCTGGGAACGCTGGCTGATGCGGGGGAAATACCAGTGCTGTTTTGGTGCTTTACCAGAGGGTTAAATCAGTTGTGGGGTACCTACACTGGCGCAATAAGCGTGTGCGTACACCAAGGGTGATGTCAGGGTGGAAGCAAGTAACCCTTTCCGCTCCTTTCCATGGTCATGAGGATCCATCTCTATACACTGTAAGCACCTGGGTGGCAGGAGGACTCAAGGGCAATATGGGGTGCAAATCACACCCAAGTCCTTGCTCTCTGGGGCCATGTCCTCCAGGCAGAGGTACGGCAGAATCCAGCCTGGGCTCCAGCTCTCTGCTGGCTGTGGTTGTAGGCATGGTCTGGAGCCTTTAGCACTCGTGTGCGGGGAAAAATGCTCTGGCTTTTTGGCAAGGGTTGGTCTTGCCCAGGCACACTCAGCATTCTAGCTCCCCACAGCCTCACTCTGCTCCCGGCGCGGATGCTGCTGCCGTGGCTGCTCATGGCAGGGGATATTTGGGTGCTAGGAGGGATGGTGCCCGTGGGACGGATGCTGGCCAGGTCCTGGTTGGCTCCGGAGAGCCCGGGGGGATCTGACGTGAGGCACAATCTCAAAAGCCCTTCTCCGTGCGACTTGGCTTGATGTCGCCGGTTTTGTCCCTGGTTATTTGGCACCATGGCAGAGCGGCTCCCCGGCACGTGTGCCTGGGCTCGGCCGCAGCTTTTGCCAGGAGCAGCCCCGGGATGGACTCCAGGGACAGAGGCAGGAGATGAGCCACGTGGGTCAGGCCAGGGACATTTCCATCCCGCTTCCCACAGTGCGCTGCCCATGTCTGATGCCTTCACCGTGTCTGGGGCTGCACATCGCCCCTTCCCAGGGCTGCACCCACCTTGTGGCTGCCAGGCTGGGCTGGTCAGGAGCCGGCCGAGCAAATGCAGTGGGTAGGAGATGCGCGGGGGGATGAGGAGGGAGGTGTAATTTTCCTGCCCTGGGTTTTAAGCTGTCCTGTGATGAGGAGGGACCGCAAAGGGGGTGTAATTATATAGGGACCTGCCCAGATCCAGGTGTAGCCCTGGCCATGCCATGAGCTTTGCAATAGCATGTTGATGTGCGTGCTCACGGGGGACAGGATGCAGTGATGGTCCCTTACGTGTCCCTCCATCCCTACGCATGGCTCCAGATAATCCACAAGGGCAGGCAAGATAGGATCTGAATAGTGGTTTAAGGAGATAAAGGGCAGACGAGATGCCCAAGTAATGAGATACTGGTGTAATCCGCGCCTGAGATGTCCCATGCTGCAAAGCTGCCCTTCCTCTGAAAGTCTGTGGAGTGCTGGGAGGCCTCCCTGGGACAAGGATGTGGAATGTGGCAGCTGATCCCAGGATGTGCTGAGGCTTTGCACACCCCGGCGCTGCCATAGCCAGAGATCGGAGGGAGATGCTTTGTCCTACGTGGCTGTAAAGGTGATTGCCGCTGGTGGAGAAGGTCTCCTGGGCGCTCGCAGGGCAGGATGAGGCCCAGTGCAGGAGGGAGTGAACCTGGGTTGGCACAAGGTGGGTTTTGGCAGAGTTTGAGGACCAGAAGAGGGGATCTCCTGAGCTTGGTGGGTCAGGAGCACGGTGTTAGCAGCAGGAGCACAGTCCTTCATGCCAACCCAGGAGCTGGGGTCTGGCTGGCGGCTTCCACCCTTGAAGTGGTTTGATTTTTGTTAATTGCAATTAATATCTTGCCTTTTTCACAAAGCTTTTGCAAGAAAAGAGCTGGTTTCAAAACCTTGTTGGTATTTCTTCTTTCCCACCCCTCGGCTGGGGAGGAGCAGGGCTGGGAGGAGGCGGCAGGGATCCCCCAGGGACCTGGTGCAGGTGGTGGAGGGAAAGCAAGGGCAGGCTTGCGGCAGGGCACGGGATTTTGGGTTTTGATGACTGACTGCAAATCACTGGAGCCTCAGCTGGGGGACAGTGTCACCTCTGCGACCTGGCTGTCCTTGCAGTGGCCAGGAGCAAGGAGCTGGGTGTTGGCTGCGGTTTCCCTTGCAAAACTGCTGGGCCAAACCCCGCATGGCTCAAAAGGCATCAAAGGGCACGAAAAAGCCTCGGGCAGGGAAACGGGTTGCACAAAACACCCTTTCTGCCGGGGAAAGCCTTTTTTCGGTGTTCTCTGCAGCAGGCTGAAATCAAAGTTTTCCCAACCACCGCTGTGATTTCTGTCCGCAGGCTGGTCCGAACTCAAATACAACTCAGGCAGAACCAGCCACGGAGCCCAGCACCAGTCCCGGGGGTGTTATTGCCACAGGAGGGAGCGGGGTTGCTCCGGTTGCCCAGTGCCACTGGCAATTTTTATGCCTTAAGGATGCTTTTTCCTCAATATGTTTATTAACAGTATACCGAAAGCCAAGAAGGAGCCGGCCTCATCCCGGCCCCCCAGAAATGATGGGCCTTAAGCAAGCTTATGTGCAAGCGTAAATCAAAGCAGCAATTTGTAACTCCTCCAAAAATCAGTCTTCACAGGGCCTGGGATGGGCAGCAGGTTCAGCTCCCTGGTGACCCCTGCAGATCCCTGAATTAAAAGTTTAAAGGCTTCAAACTGACCCAGTGGTTTGGGACCTGTGCGAGAAGCCCGGGGGGCGAGTGCTGGGGCTGGAGGGAGGCTGCTGGGGGGCTGTCGGCTGCGTGCAGCCCCCCCATCCTCTTGCATCTCACATTGCTGTCGCTCTTTGGGTGAACTTTCATTTGGGCTCAGCTCATTTGGGAGGGTTCCCTTGTTTCTGCTTCCCCACGTCTCTGCTCGTCCCCTTATGCCTTGCAGTGCGGAGCATCCCGCACGCAACGAGTTTGCAGGGTCTCAGCCCTCCCTTGTGCACCCACCCTGCCCCATGGCTGGGGGAGCCGTGCTGCTCGTGTCCTCCTCCCCTCACTGAGGTTTTCAACCGTGGGTTAATCCACCCGAATCCCGCCGGGCTGGGCCCGTGTGGGGCAGGACGCAGCCACCCGGGAGCTGCCCTGTTGTTTGCTGCCGTAATCTGTTTTGAAAAGGCAGCCCCTGATGCTGTTTTTTTCCAATTAGGCCCTGGGAGATGATTCTGGTAAGGCAGCGGCTGGGCTAATTTACCAGGCAGACATTTCATTGAATTAGCCCATGAGCTGTGCAGAACAAAACTGGGAGAGCAGAGCCTGGGCTGGGGCAGGACTCGTCGGCGAGGTTCGGCATGATGCTCACGGCAAATAGCCGTGCTCTGCCCCAGCCTAAAGCCCGCTCCCGAGCTCTCCTGTTAGCGTTTGACTCTTGTTGGATGGGGAGGTGAGCTTGCAGCTGGCGGGATGCGCCGGGAGAGGAAGGACGGGAGTTCCTCAGCTGGGCTGAGAGTGCTGGTGGCTGGCAAAAACCTCACCATCGACTTGCAAACCGTGCGAAACTGCTATGGACGTCATTGAAGGAGAATAAATATAGAAGCCTGCGATGCCACTCGTTCCCAGAGTCACTTTTCAGGCCGTAACTCTGCGCTGCGAGGCGACATCAATTAAAGAAAATGTATCTCTGCAGCAAGCGGTTTTGCACGCCTGCCCAGAGGAGTTCGATACGGCCGGGGACCCTCCCTCCGCCCGCTCCTGTCCCCATCAGGGACAGTGTGACACCACTGCCTAGTGTTTCTAATCGCTTCCCGAAAGCCAGCGAGGGGCAGGGAGGGTAACGCAGCCCCGCTGATACAAATCCTGATTCTATTCAGCAATGTTTTTTGCACCAGAGGGTCCCCACACCTGCCCTTGGGTTGCAGCCCCCTCTCCTGAGCTGCCCAGGAGCAGGTGAGCAGCGAGCATCTGCTCAGCGTGGGATATTTAAATATTTAAACAACCCTCAACTCCCTTTTTAAGCCAAAAGGAGAAATGGGACTGCACCCCCGGGGAGTTTGGCTTTGCAAGATGTGTATCCACCTGCGATGCCTCTGCATCCAGTCCCGCTGTGGGAGCAGGAGCCGCGGGGCTCGGCTCAGCTCACAGTGCAGCCTGAAGCTCTTAGGGGACTCCTAAAAATGTTTTGTCAGGAAGGGGTGGTGCGGCCGTGCGGTGCCTGAGCCCGGGGGGAGCTAAGGCAGTGCAGCCCAAAATGCCCCTTTCCCGGCAGGTTGGGATGTGCTTGGGGAGGGCGGATGGAAGATGGATGTGGGGTGATCCCCGGCAGCAGGGATGTGGCCGCTGGGGCTGTTGTGTGGCCTGTGCAAGGGGTTGGAAAAGGCTGTTGTAGTTGTCCTGCCCCTTTCAGGACATATTTACCTTATAATTCCCGAGACCCCAATTACTCCTGGACTGGGGCTCTTACTCCTTCCCTGGGAGGCGTTACATCCCCTTCTGCCTCCCTGCAGAAGAGGGCTGTGGGTTAAGAGAAGGCTGTTTTGTGGGAACAAACTATTTTATAGGCAGAAACTGGGTAGAAAATGAACTGCTAGGCTGCCGGTGAGCAGGATTTTGGGGGAGGAGAGGAGGAAACTTCCTCCTCTCTGAAAGCATGACCTCCAAAGAGATGAGGAAAGGCAGCGCTTCTCTTCTGCTTCATTTTAATTTTTGCCATGTTTTGGTTTTGTTGTTTTTTTTTTTAACATTCTTTATTTTAATAAGCAGGAGCCTGGCTCCTGAGCAGGGCTGGTGAAACACTGATCCTGGCAGCCCCAGAAATGGGAATGCTGGAGATGGGGCACATGGAAGCCCAGCCATCCCCAAGGAAGCACCGGTCAGACTTAGAGGTGACCGAAAGTTCCCCATGGCTGGTCCCTCTCTGCCTGGGGTCATTCTCCGAGGCCGATTGCTTGCTCCAAACTCCAGGCTAATTGGATGCTGCTCTCCGAGCTCTAAATCAAATCACAGCTCCCATGAAATGAAGTTTTCTGGATGCAAACGGCCGCCTGCATCATCCATCACCGCCCGGCTTGTGGCGCGTCCCCTCTTGGGGGTCATCAAAGGTCATCATTTGCCTTTTCCAGCCACCCACCATCAGCTCTTCCCTGTTAAGGATGGCACCTGGGGAGACGATAACTCTGTTGAAGGCTCCCCCGTGTGTCCCCTGATGTCCCTGGTGCCCCTCGCTCTTGGCAATGTTTCGGGGTGCAGTTTGGTAGCAGGATGCAGGAGCCAAGCGTGTTGGTCTCTATTATTAGCTTTGTGTCGGGTCCCCTGATGGATGGGGATATTAGCTGGGTTATGGACGTATTGATTTCTCAGTTGTTTTTTTTTTTTTTTCCTTTGTTTCGTGTGTGAGAGCGGTTCGAGGAGGAAATCCAATGCGTGCCTGCCTTTTGGCTTCGTATGGGAACTTTCCAAGAGCTGAAAATCAATTTGTGGCAGGCAGGATCCTGCAAATCACTGCAGGGGAGTGAGGAAGGTGGGTGATTTTTGGAGGGGAGGGGTTTTCCCCACGGTGCCCGCCAGCACATGTGGCAGCGAGGGGCTGGGGCAGAGTTGGGCAGGTCTCATCTGGAAGCTGCCACCTCCCCCCGTCAATTAGGGCCACGTGGCAAGTGGGTAATTAGATCTTTTCAGCCGCAACCGGCTGGCACTTGGGCCCTATCAATTAGCCTTGCTCTGAAGGAGGCACAGAGGGATGCAGGGACCGGTAATGAAATGTGGTTGCGCCAGGCATCGCCAGAGGCGGGGGGTGATGGGAGCGATCGGCCTGGGACGGCTCCTGCACCCGCTTCTTGGGTGCATCTCACTCACTTTTGCTGAAATTGCAGGTTTCAGGCACGGGATCCTGGTGGTTTGGGTTCACCCACCTTCACAGCACCCACCCTTCCTGCCGGTCTCCCTAAATAAGCAATTTATTTAGCCCTGCCGCAGGAACAGAGATGGCATCAGTGGGGATGGGGACACCAGGGCAGACCCCTCTTGGGCAGGGGGGACGAGCTGACAGTGGGTTTTTCTCCTTGGCCTCCCTCCCAGGGCTACCAGCATCTCCGCATGGCCATGCAGCGCTGCCTGTCCCGGCCATCCGTCCTGGGGCTGGCGTGACCGCGACATCCTGCCTGTCCTTTTCTGGGTAGGTGCCCATGGGGTGGCGGGGGGATGCTGCCCCGGAGGGGATGGAGGGGAGAGCTCCTTTCCCAGCGGCACGTAAAACATTGTCCACTTGCGCGATGATGCATCCGCCTCCTCCATAATTAATTTTAAAGAGGAAAAGGCCGAGTGCTGACTAAGCCAGGCCTTCGCCCTGAGAAGCTGCATGATTCATGAGCCACTGATAGCACAGCCTTGTCCTGCAGAGTATTCCTCTGAGCTTGGGAAATGCCTCCTTTCCCTGCTCCAAATTAAAATAAATAAATAAATATCAACATCATCATCATCTGCAGGACCCAAAATGCTTTTTGCACCGTGGAGGCTCCTGGGTGCACAGGCACGTGATGAACCCTGTCCCTGTGGGATGCGGGACGTGAAGCGGGGCTTCCCGCAGGTCCTAAAGCAAGGCAAATTCTCAGGCAAATTCTCAGGAAGCAGGGAAACAGGCGGGAGGGGTGCTGGTGGGCCACGGCTAACCTGTCCCTCTGCTCCTTCCAGGTCCAACGCCTCCGTCACTGAACGTAAGTAGCCCCCAGGTCCTGTGGCATGGGGACGGCGGTGGGGGCTGCTTGGCTCATGCCAAGCCCATGTTAGACCCGTTGGTGCCTGGCAGGCAGCTGGGGTGCATTTTTTTAGCTCAGACTGCCAGAGTTGTGGAGTTCCAAGGCTCCCCTTTGGCTTTTCCCGGTGGAAACCCAAGTTTTCTTCTACATTTCGAAGCAGAAGCTGTATTTTTGCTGGGAGGGTGGAAATCAGCTCTTTTGGCTCAGCAAGGGGGGAGGCTCTGCGGGTGGACTGCTGGGTTGTTTCCCAAAGACCCCAAGTGAGAGGCAGCGATGGCAACGAGGGACATGATGCTGAAACTCAGGTGTCCCCTCTCTGAGAGGAGGAGAATGATATTGGGTGATAGTTTTCCAGTTGGGGAGGGAAGAACAAGGATGCGATATTTGGGTATGCCTCATGGGCGTCACGTCTGTGATGCGATGACGAAGCGGTGGTAGGTGACTTCCGTGTCCCTGTGGCTCTGCCTTTCAGAGTTTGATGGAGAATCGGTCGGATGACAGCGGGAACTGTTGTTATCACCGGGGGAATCCTAGCGACAGTGATCCTACTGTGCATCATTGCCGTGCTCTGCTACTGTAGGCTACAGGTGAGCGCCGTGGCCGTCCCCCATCTTGCCACAAACCCCAGCAGTGTCGCTGCTCCTTGGGCTGAACTGCTGGTGCAGGATGGGGTCTCAAAGGGGGTTTCTTGCCTGTGATGGACAGGGAGTTGAAGCCCCCTTTCCCCTCAGCTGCTGCAGAGTTACATCCTTTCCTCCTCCCAGCGTCGGGGGACTCCCATAAGGCTTTTGAGGCTCTGCAGCAGTTGCTAACATAGGTGTAGTCTTGGCTGGGTTTGCAATACCAGATGGAGATTTTTATATTTTTATTTTTTTCCCCCTGTAAATTAAACGAGGAGGCTTTCAACAAAAGCTAGCTACAACCTCCTGCTCTTTAAAAGTTAATGTGAAGTCTGTGCCATGCAGCAGCACCCGTGTGATGAAAAGCACAGCGATTACTTGGAGGAGTTTCCAACTGGCACGGTAAAATACCTTCCCCTCGCAAACCTCCTTGGGAGGGGAGAGGATGAGTTCCCTGTCAGCTGCCTCCTGTGGCACACTCAGGTCCAGGTTTTGTCCAGCTTCTGCTGTTTTGCAGGACCCAAGTACCAACGGAGTGGAGCAGCAAGAGGCCAGCGGAGTGTTTCCCTGGCAGGGGGATGAGGAGAGCGGGGATGTGGCAGTGCTGGCTGTGAAGCCGAAGCTGCCCACCGGCTGCTCCGCTTCCCCTACTGCAACCCCTTCCCTTTCCTGCAGTACTATTGCTGCAAGAAAGATGACTCCGATGAGGAAGAGGAGGAGGAGGAGGAGGAAGAGGAAGAGCCTGACCTTCCCACGCACTCGCACCTCAGCATGTGCAACGCCTGCAACTCCCGCATGGTGGATGGCCAGGGCAGCCCCGCTCCCCCCGCCAGCGAGCTCAACCAGCACGGGGTTCACAACTACTGCCCGACCTGCTCTCCCTACGGCTCCCCCTTTTACATCCGGACTGCCGACATGGTGCGCAACGGGGGCGAGAGGGTCACCTACACCCCGGCGTGCTACAAGGAGATGGGGCCGCCCATCAACATGGCCACCTTGCAAAGCTACCCGGTGAGCCGCCATGGCCTCCTCCGCGAGAGCTTCCCAAACCCGCGGGCTATCAGCACGGAGGTGTAGTCACCATTGCCACTAGCACAGGATGCCCTCAGCCGGCACCCGCTCGAGGGAAGGGGCTTTTCACTTGTTTTTTTTTTGGGGGGGGGGAGTTCCTGCAGAGAGGACCCCATAAGCCCAGCCTGAGACCAGCATGGTCCTCCTGCTGAACCGCCCGGCACGGCTAAGCTTTACGGGCGAGAAGACGAGAGAGACGTTGAAGGGTGACGATAAACCGGCCACCTCTGAACCCATAATAAGTGTCATTATTATTCTACTCTGTCTCCTGAAGGGACTTGTCTAATGAGGGCTATGTACAGTACAACCTAATTTAATTACCCCAGGCTCCCCCGAATCCCCGAGCCCAGAGCGAGGCCTCCGGTGTCCCCACGCAGCCACCCGAGGCGATGCCCACTGCCTCCGGCACACAGAGCGGATGTGTGACCACCCACCAGCTGCCGCCCCCGGCAAATCCCACCGCTGAGCTGGGAGTGGCAGCGCTCCTCAGCGATGGGAAAGCAAAGAAGGGAAGATCCAGATCATCCTGCTCCCCTCGTACTGAGTTAGTTGCCGCTAGCAGTTAGCTTTTATGTTTGAGTGTTAAGACAGGACACCGCCTCCCACCTGCTTTGGTCTTTGCACGTGCTGAAGAAGTTCAAGACATGAATTTAGATCACTGCTGGGGAGGCACAGTTGCTCGCAAAACTGCTCACCTACGCAAACGGGCACAGGCTGATCCTTCTGCAGCCGAAGGCCCCACCTCTTCTACTCTTCACAAGCTTTCTTAGGAGCGATTTTAACTTGGACCCATAAAAATGGGATTTTACTTACCGGAAAAGTTGCACCCCAAAATGACTGCAGTTTTTGGTCACCTTCAGCATTCGAAGCCCTACCAGCCCACCCTGACAGTTCCAGACAGAGGAAGGTTGGCTTTAGGATGACTTTTGATTTCAACAGGAACAGCGGAGACCACCAGGTCACCTCTCCACAACCTCCCATGGAGGAGTGATGTTCAGGTGGTCGGGGTTCCCCCTCTTTTGCTCTTGGAAGAAGAGGGTGCAAGACCCGAACCTGGGTTCACCGGCTCTGCAGCTGGTAATGACAGCCAGTGACTCTGCCTTTCTGCAAAAAATGAACGTGGGAAAGTTCCTTTTTCCTCCATAAATCAAATTAGGTGAAAAATTACTAAGAGGACATCTCCACCGTTCACAGGCACTTCCATAGCAACCGGTGCAGGACTGCATGGCTGAGCACTTCCCATCCATGGCAGGGAGGAGGGACCTGGACAGCAACAATCCCTGCAGCCATGGGGATGCTGTTGGAGGCCATGGCAGGAAACGCTTGCCGTGCCTTTGCAATATAGGGTATGACTGCTCAGAAATGTGGTTTGGGTTGTTTTTTTTTCTACCACCATAATTTAGAAATAATCCTGCTGCTCAAAGGACTTGGACTTAACCTCCCTGTTCACGCACAGAAAAAGTAGGTCTTAGCATGGAGGTGCACGCTACGTGAGTTATCAGGCAAAAGGCTAATTTACACTTTGGACCTGCTCATGCCTTGTCACCTCTGCTCAAACTACCCAAAGAAAAGGTCAACACCAAACATGGCGACTGTCCTTGTAACCAAACACCTTGCCCACATTTTACACAGCCTTTTGAGCAAACTGTGCACCATCTCCCCCACCTCTGGCCCAGAAAGACATTGCATTCCCGTTGTCCTGAGACTCGGTCTAGCTGCCTGCCGTTTACAGTCTCCCTCCATTCTCCAAATAGCAACAGCGGGTCTTTAAATGTCCTCTCACGTTAAGGGCAGGCAGAAGGGAAGATGAAAATTAGCAGCAGCAAAGCACTCTGGATCCCACTGGCCAATAGTCCATAGCACCTACAACTTCCCATCCAGACAGTACTCCTCCCTGAAAATACAGTCTGTAACTGGAAAAAAAATCTTGGCTCACTCAGTAAATCCAAGCCTTTCCTGCTAGAGCATCTGCTCAGCTAGGTCTCCATCCTGCTGGGAGCCACAAGAAGTTTGTGTGTCCGAGCATGACCTGAGGGCTGCCACCTGCACGGCTCTGCCAGCCGGCCCTGCGATGCCATCCCCTTGAAGGGCGCAGGACCAGCTCGTGGGCACGGTGGCTCCCGGCATCCGACTCTACCTCTGGGCACACAGCAAGGCTTCCCACCGCAAGAGCAGCACATGCCGGGCTGTGACCTCCACAGGGTGGGAATAACACAGGGGGCTTTTGCTTCTGTGGGTCACCCTTCTGGTGAAAGGAAGGCAACTGCATCATCATCTTCATCACATGCCAATTAAGCATCACCTCTCACCTGCTAACGAGGTGCCAAGGCTGATGAGGCAGTTCCAGAGTAGCTGGATGGAGAAGATGAGGGTTATCCTCATGGCCAACAACACCCCAGGCCTGGCACGGCTACAGAGAAACAGGTGAGTCTGGAAGAGCTGGAAACGTGGGAGATGCAACTGTCGGCATAAAGGTTTTGGGGATGGTGGAGGAACGGGACGGGGTAGGGGCAGGGATCCCAGATTTTTTCCACTCCAGATTCCTCCTGTTATTATTCTCTTTGTTGCTCAGCTATGGGTCCAAATTCAATGTCAGAAATAAACGAGGACTTTGAAATACTACACAGGAGTGGTTGCTGTTCTTTGGCAGGCAACATAAACGAGGTTCATCTGGTGCTGCCTGGAAGCTGTACTGGTGCAAGGATATTTCTTTCCTACCCTTCCTGCTCCTGCTTTCCTTCATCTTGTATCCCTCCTCCTTCCTTGCCTCTGGCTTAGGTAGATGCTTTCCAAAAACACAGTTTTACAGTTTAGCTCTTTATTGTGTCACAGAATTTTTTGGTGTGTTTTGGAAATTGCCCTTGTAGTAGAAGAATCTGCAGGGCAGACCAGAGAGACGGCTGCTGTCGTCTGTGCCCTGCTGCGGGCTGGCCTCTGCGCCCCACCGCCTCCAGCTAGAGCTCTTCGGAGAAGACGACAGCAGGGACAGGCTTCCCCAACTCACTTCTCAGTAGCTTTCTAGGAACTGATGGCTTGTCTTGCGTAAAATCCTCTTGGTGGAGAGGGTACAGTGACGACTAAGTCCTAGGAATCCTCCCTCACTGAGCAGGCTGGTCTACGGGCACTAGCTCCACAGCCAAGCCAAGTGGGGTGGCTTCAAGTGGTAAAGTCTGGCTCAAGGGGGCTCTTGCCCCTGAACTTGGAAGGGTAGTACAGCCTGGCAGTAGTCAGTCAGGGTGACTTCAGTCGACATGACCAGCAGCAAGCCTTCCTGTAGTACCAGTGAGAGCACAGCTTCACCTTCAGCACCAGCACACAGTTGGCCGTCGCTTTGTCTTCACAGTCGTCTTCTGGGGAGCAGAAGCATCCGCAGAAGGGGGTTAAAGAGGAGATGTGCTTCCCCAGCAGAGGTGGACAAAGCAAAGGGCTCCCAAGGGCTCCTCTCCCTCCCTGCCCTCCCAGATTACCTGGTGCCTCTGTGGGGCACGGCTGGAGTTGGCATGTCTGCCTAGCTTCTGGTTTGGAAGTGGGGTCGCAGCCCTGAGCCAGTGCTTCCCCCTGGTAACACTTCACCTCACGCAGTCGCACACCAGCACCACACGTCTTGCTGCACTGTCAGAATCAAGAAAGAGGAAAGGGATCGTGAGAGGCATTTTCTTATTTTTCTTTAGTTCCCAAGTTCTTTCTTCCAGTGAGGCCTCCCAGTCCCTGCTTTGGAGACTGTTCTCGAGGTTTGGGTCAAATCCTACACTGATCTCAAGCTTATGCTCCCTTTTTGTTGCTGGAGGAGAGCTTCCCTGAGCTGAGGCTGGGGCAGAGCAAGGGAGGAGTTTGCTTTCATCCCTTCAATGCAACTCAGAATTGGTTTTGCTTTGAGCATTGATGCTGTGACAGAAGATGGAGAAAATGGCCACTGCGAGCCAGGCCCAGCTTCCCCTGTCCTCCCATTCCCTAAATGTTCCCCAGTTAAAATCAAGGGGAAGCAAGGAAAGACAGAACATTGACTCCTGGCAGAGGTGGTGACACATCTGTATTGCCTATAGTGCAGTGCGTGCTCTTGCTTGAGACTATATTCCACGTGTTCCAAGGTCTTCCACAGCTCCAGTGTGTCCGTCCCTCCACCTGCTGCCTGGTCTGCAGAAGAGCAGAGCTCATGGTCCCATCCCTAACAAAGCCCTCAGCAGAACAGGCTGCTAGAAATCCTCAGTGCAGGTCACGCTCCACCAACCAGCATTATGAGGCCTTCCCCACCACCCCACACCCTACCTGAGACCAGGAGGTAGTGAACCACGTTGAACATGGCCTCCTGAAACAGGCAGCTTGTTCCTCAGGTTTCTGAAAGGCTTCACAGCGCTTCTCGGGGTACTCCCTGTACACACCATTCTCCAGGCCTGCACACAAGACAATCCGGGTCTTGATCCCTCGCCCACAGCTGGCATCACACTGGCAAAAAAAAAACATGACAGCCAGGTAACAAATGATGCTCATCAGCTGTAGAGCTTCAGGCTGCAAGTAAGATGGCATCCTGCTCAGAAGCAAGGTGCATTAGCATGTGCTAACACTAGTCTAACAGAAGTAGTCCTTCCCAGGTCACAAGAGCAATGGATGTCTGCAAAGGAGCCGAATTTCCTAGGGAGCAAGGACGAGAGCTAGTAATTAGTGCTCAGCCAGCACTGGGAATGACGAATTCACCTTGGCTGGCCTTGAGAGCAGCTACCACAAGGGACCCGGAGCAGCCAAGGTAAGACTACCAGAGGCTGTTTCTGTCTTATTTTATGTGTTTCTAGTTCTCAAAAACCATGTAGCATATTTGTGTAGCAGCCTACATCTTGGAGTACTGACAAGCTCTGCATGGGCCCAGGGGGACCAGACTGGGGCACTGCAGGTGATTTGCATGGACAAGTACTGCTGAGCCCAAAGATATGCAGGCTTAGCTGGGAGGACTCACTCTCTCAGGACACCACCAAGAGAAGCAGCAGGAGGCAAGATCTGATTCTAGCTCAGCTCTGCTCCCTCATGCCTATGGAGGCAGTTGCCACTTTGAGATTTCACTGCTTTGTGCCCTTCTTCACCATGGCAGGTGAAGCACAGCTAGCTTACATCCGCCCGTAGCTGAGATCAGAGAAGAGAACACAGCAAAGGCAAAAAGCCGGCACACGCAAAGGTGGAGAGCTCAGACAGTCTTTCAGAGTTCAGGTGAGTTTAATAGCCTGGACACAGCTGAAAAACTGCACTGCAGCACTGTGTAGAACCCACACCACAGGCCAGAGCAGGAGACATTTACAGGACCACCATGGGTCCCCAGGTTTAACCCGTTTGTGCTCGTTACCAGTGCTGGAGGGAGACTCAGCTGAATGAGGTCAACAGCTATAAAGGGTAACAAAAGGAGAATAGAGGTTTAACTATGGTTGGAGGTGAGGGAGCTTGCTGTTTCTCTGGTTTCCTAGAACCCTTCTTCCTTAGTGCTTTGTGAATTATTCTGTTGCTCAAGACATTAAGGACAAAGCCCAAACCCCACAACTGAGTCTATGATTTCCTTCTGGGTGCTCTGAGATTTGGATCAGCTTGTACTGGGAAGTCTAAAGCCTCCAGGCCTTGAGCAACAGAAGGGGAGTATGTAGATAGGCAGAGACTGACTGTTTAGCAGAATGAGGCACCTGGGCTCTAAGCCCTGAGGCAAGTACGCAATCATGATCTGGACGTGACTTTTGGGGCAGGGATCTTCGCTAGGGTTCAGGTTTACCTCTGGCTATTATTTATCAGTGATGAAGCTGGGTTTGTTGAGGCTTTCCCTTTAGTGGTGGGACCAAAATCTTGGGAGGGGCTGAGTGCAGGTTCTGCACAGAGAGCGCTGCTGAGGTGTCTGCAACTGCCGGCTGGGAGCCAGAGGTGGGAGAGGTTTTGTTAGGACATTGCTGCCCTCCAACGGAGGTCCCTGGAAAGGCAGCAAATGCCAAAAACTGGGGTAGTCTACGGGATACGGAGGGGACAAGCTGGAATATTCATTACTCCTTCCCTCTTTCTAAAAGAAGCTAGGACAAGGGTACAGCTCCATGGCTGGAGGTCATACCACACAACCCTTCTCTGCCAAGGGAGCCAGGCTCTCACCATCTCCTGTGGGATACGGGGTGGAAAGGAGGGCTGAGGACACAGGGCTGGGCTTGGCTTTACCTGGTCCCACTCCTGCTCCACCCAGTGTGCGGGGCAGTTCTTGTCTCCACATGGATGGACAGCCAGGGGCTTGGTGGCTGGGTCACACTGCGAGTTGGAGATCACTTTGCCCTCCAGGTTGCGACATGCGATGAAGCGGCTCATACGTCCCTCACCACACGAACCTGAGCACTTGGAGGAATAAAAGGCATTTAGATACATCAGGAAGGTGGAGGTGTCAGGGTCGGTGGTGCCAGGAGACCTGAGTCCAGCCTAGCCCTGACACTGGGACTGTGGCACTGGATCCCAAGAGTCTTTAGAGGTACGTCTGGTCAGGGGCTTCCATTTTCCAGGTGCTGTGAGCTTCCCAGATTATTGAATGGAGCTCACTTCACAGCTAACCAAAATTTACAGTGAGGAGAGGCAAAAAATACAGATTATTCTAGTTTCTTTAGCTTAGCCTCTGCCAGAAGAAAGCCAAAAGAGAGCAGTAGCATGACTGCCCGCTTGCTCCCTCCCCCCAGCCCTGCACTCCTGGCACTGGGTGCAAGGAGAAGCAGACTCCCTGGACTCACCGGGCCCCAATCTGAAGTGGTCCAGCGGCGGTCGCAGGGTGGGCCTGTGCACGCCCTCTCGCTGCTGGGCTTCCGGGACTCATCGCAGAGTGGTGCTTCCACTGAGCAGCGCACCTCCCGCTTCATCGTCCCCTGTGTGCCACACCGGGCTGAACACTGCAATGGCCATACAGAGTCAGTCCCAGGGCTCAGGCACAGAGAACAAGGGGGATGAACAAAGGTAAGTGAGGCAGCTATGCCTCCTCCCGTTTTCCCCTGCGGCACTAGGGGAGAGGGGAAGGGCCCCAGCAGGGACAGAAAAAGGTGGGTCCATCTTTATCTTTGCTGCTTATTTACGTTGGGTCCTAGAGCTTCAACGCTCCAGGATGCTAATGCCTGGACTGCTGTTCAAGGTCACTGGGCCCCTGGCCCAGTCCCAAGTAGGCTGTGGAAAGTCAGCCATCAAAGGGATTTCGATTGTGTTTTAGCTTCTCTATATCTCCATGCTACCGTTTCCCCATTCACCCTTAGTTAAAGCCTCTGGGAGAGGGAGGCAAAGCCTCTTGCTGGCAGGGCTTTCATTTGGTAAACATCCTGCTTGAGAAGTGAACTTAGAAAAAACGTTTTGTAACAGCCTTTGTCTGCTGAGCACTGCTAGAATAGGAGAGCTGTGGGTAAAGGCACTCCTTGTTTCCCCAGGGTGCAGTTGGCCAGAGGCTTCCTCAGTGCCCAAGATCTGCCAGCAGCCTTCCTCCATTCCCAAGGCCGGCCCTGGCTGCTTACCTCTGGGAGCAAAGCTCCCCTGCTGCCTACCTCAGACCACTCGGAGAGCTCCCACTGGGGCCCACAGGCTTTGTTCTTGCACGCTTTCCTCTCCATGGGCCTGGCCAGCCCAGCTGACTCACAGAGGTCATCATAAACGGAGCTGTCAAAGCCTGGAGCCAGCATCTTCCAGCAGCGCACGGTACGGTACTGATAGCCCTCACCACAGGTCCTGGAGCATTCGCTCCACCGGCTGGTCTCCCACCTCCACGAGCAGTCCCCAGGAGAGAAAGCACAAAGGAAAGCCCATGTAAGGGGGACAAGGGTCACAGGGTGTCTGGGGAGTGCCTGCATGCCCAGAACTCCCTCACCTGGCAGCTGCTGCTATGAATCTGCTCATCACATATGTGTGTTAAGGTGGTGCTGGTCTTGAAAGCCAACTTTGCCCTTAGCAGGCAATTTAGACAGCAAGTTCCTTCCCTCTTTTTGCTTACAAGGCGATACAAGGGTTTAGCTGTTTAAGCCTATCTTCCACCCAGAAGTGGCTGTACATCTTGAGCAGAAAATGATCCTTACAAAGATACATTGTCCCCGTGGACAGCTGATGTCATTTCCACTCACCTAGGCTGGCAATCCCTCCCTGTGCAAAATTCATGAGTAGGTTCTGGTCGGGTTAGGGCATCGCAGTACGTTTCATCCACTTCTACTCCGTCGTACCGGACACACATTGCATAGGAGGTGCTGATACCTGCTGGGCAATCAAGACCCTCTCTTGGTCAGGCTCCACCAGATTCAAAAGCCTCCTCCCACCATGATTTAATTACTGGAGTGCTCGCTGCATCTGATACTCTACCTGCCATTTTAAAAAATGCCAGTATTCTCTCCATCAACAGCCAACAAGGACCTCACATGATCAGTCACTTGAAGCCAAACCTACCTGAAGTGCACGTGGAGCTGCAGGGGGCATAAGCTGAGACTTTCCACCGATACATGTCAGCCAAGCTGATGTCGTCATGGCCCACGGGGCTCACATCAAACTCATTGCTGTGAAAAAAGGAGGCGGCATAAAATAAAAATTAAAAACTGCTGCAAACAAAACACAGTGAAATTCCTTCTCGCTGTCTTTGAAGATGGGAAGAAACACAGTTTCTGCTCTCCATCTCCCCCACCTTGGGCAAGATGGACCACTGATGAACAGAAAGTGTAAAGCCTTGGTCCACCTCCTGAATTCAACTAACAAGGCTGTGGATAGCTGTGGATAAACATCCCTCTGAGAAGAGGCATCATTCATAGTGAGTCTTGTGTATATTATGGTCTTTCCACCATGCGGGTGCCCTCAGCCTCAGTTCATACTATCACCTTGAGAGATATGACATTAGGTTGGAAAGGGGAGGTCAAGCAAGGTCCCTCTTAGTATCATATAATGTGGTGGGGAGAGTTCACACGTGGCTTGCCAGAAATGTTTAAAAGTTGGCCCTCAGACTCCTGCCAAACATTACTGAAGTTAGAGAAACTTATGTGCCCAGACAAATGGGACATAAGGGGTGTGATGTGGTGGTAAACATGTTTATGTTACATGCTATAGACTCCTGGCCTTCTTAACAATCACATCAGTGCTGGCCTTGCAGGTCCTTCAGCACACATTTAAATGGATCCCTTAGAGACAGGGGAACCTGAAATACATTCTGGGAGCTCTGTGTCAGACCAGTTGTGACAATCTGTCTTTGGAGGACACACCATTGGTCAAGCATCTACAGCAGCTGCCACGGATAAATACAGGTGAATGGGGACATCAAATACAGCAGTGAGACTAACATAGGATTGGCTTGACCCTCCCTCCCCAGCTAACCATGCTCCTGTTTTGCCAGGAAATCAAGTGCCACCTTTCAGTGCCAGGGGCTTGCAGAGGCTCTGCCTGGCTGATGTCCGCGGTTGGGCTGGCACCTAGCAAAGGGCTCTCCACAGATGGCATCATGCTGTAGTTGGCCGTTTCCCCCCGACTCCCAGCAAATGCCTCCACCTTCAAGTCCTCCAGTGAGTTCTTATGGGCCGGCGCTTTATGGAGGCCCTGTGGCCACTGCGCAGCTGTCTCGGTCCATAGTCCTGCTGTGGAGTTCCTTGGGGCCAGCCTGGCTGCCAGGTGCTGCAGCTCCCTACAGAAGGCAGTGTTGTGTGGGTCTCCGTGACATAGTCGCCTGAAGAGACGAAGCCTGGAAGATGCTATCCGGCTGTTCTCCGAGAGCTCAGATCTCCTCATGCTGTAGGGTACAGCTGTGCTGATGGAAATTTGATTGAACCTGAGAGCTGGAAGAAAAATACAGGGACGCTTTAAGTATATTGGATGGCTTATACTTCAGCATGTGGGATTTAACAAGGCAAAAAACGTTCAGTATTTGTCCTCATAATCATAAATTGCCACCAGGGTGCACCAACAGGCCTTTACTGCCCTAACAAACCTCACACACACTCTCTGCCCATTGCTCAGGAGCTCCATTTCAGCTCAGGCCTGGGCCGTCAGTCCTGGCCTGAGCAATGTTGCAGGTGTACTTTGTCCCTGAATTGTTGTTTGGCTTTCCCAGATTGACCTCAGATTTCACTTGTCACCTTGCTTTCACCTGATTATCACTAGACTGTTGCTAGGACCTGTTGCTGTCACTGCCCTGCTTGCCAAGCTCAGGTGCTGTGGGACTGTCCTGTCTGATAGGGCACCGCCTGATCTGTATCATGGCCACCCTCTCCCAGCTCCCCTCCCCTTGCGGAACTACTGGCCCTTGCTGCTCCCTGACAGTCTCCACCCCACTATTAATCATCATTCCCTCCTGTCCACCCTGATGGTAAAGCCACGTTAGATTTCAAGAAGACCAGTGTGAGATGTCCGCTTTCAATGAACAAAATGGGAGAGAAGGAAAAACAAAGCCACCAACCCAACTCCGTTTCTCCACCAACTGCTGCTGCTTCCTCCTCCTCTTCCTCTCCTGTGTTTGCATGGTAGACCTGCCTTATCTGGAAGTCATACTTCTCCTTCTCTTCACCTTGTTCCCAGCCCCAGTCCCGCGTCTGACTAGTGGAGTTGGTTTGGAAGAAGTGCGGGTGGCTGAAGCCTAAATCTTCATGCCCTTCTCTTAGATGAAGCTGTTCACTAGTGTCATCTGGCAACAAGGGGAGCCACGTGGCATTGAAGTCCTGGGCAGCTCTGGAGTTGGCTGGAATGGGATGGTTCTGGCTGGTCTCTGGTAGATGATGATAGAGAGGTCTGTCTACAGCAGGGGCTGCAGTTCGGAGAGGTGGTGTCTGTGGTACCGTGTAGTCATAAGTTATGTGTGGCATTTTCCCATTAAAGTTATAGTACTGGAGGAAACAGAGAAAGAAAACAAACACATTTGTATTTTAAGGACATGTAATTCCCAGCGACCACATCCATTTTGTGATTGACGTTAAGAGAAGACACCATCCTCAGAAATCCAAGTGGAAACCACCCCCAAGACAGTATCTGGCTTCCTCAGCCACCTACACACTCAGGTTTGGCTTGGGAACCAGGCTAATATTCCCTTTGTCTGAGGGAGGCTCACAATTTTGGGACAGGCAAGACAGGAAAGCCTAAAACTAGCTCCTCACATACCATGGCATTCAGAGACTGGTTAGTGGGCCCATGAGCTATGATATATTCCAGCCCATCTGAGTTCAGGCTCGAGGGCCGCCGGTACTTGAAGATCGTGCCAGCTACCCTGAAGTTCTGGGGGTTGTCAATGGCGGAGTTGCCGTTGAAGAAGAAATGCCCGGATTCATCTGCGAGTGCTTCAAAAAGAGAGAAAATGGACAAATGTGATACTCCACGCAGAACACTGGGGCTGCACTGGCACTGAGGAGAGCAAACAGCTCATGATTGAAAAAGGCCCAATAGAAAAAGAACTGGAGGCCTTCCAGCGTTCATATTCCGCATCAGGTCAGATCAGCAGTGTTCAATGCCTGCCACTTTCATTTCCCTCTCCAACAAGAGCACAAATGTCTTCACAACAGGTACTGCCCATAGTGAGCTTGGTTTCCAAACGTCCTTCCTGCTGCTGGAAATGTGGTAGACTTGGCTTATGGAGACGTTAAGTGCCCCTGTGATACCCTGGAGGAAATGCTCACAGACAGTTCTCTCACAGCACAGATGGGAGTGCACAGAACCCTCCTCCCACCTCCCAGGCAGCTGAACTGGGATCTCCACATCCATCCGGTTTCTCTGCTTACCTAGGATGTTTTCTGTTTTTCTGCGCTCAATGATGAGGATGTCTGTGGCACCAGCAGGGATGTTGGTGATGAACACATAACCTGAGGGATAGGAACAGAGGGTGAGGAAACCACGAGGGCAAAATAAAAAGGTCTGGGTAGGAAAAGCGGCTTGTGGGATAAGTGTATATGTAGGAGGGCAGCACTGCCCTTCAGGGGCAGGACGCTAAGGACATAAATGCCTGTTGCACCAGTCTGTGAGCTCTAATTCCAGCTCCCCTCTGAAGTCCCATTACAGATCACCATTACAGGTCTCAGGCTCAGCCTGAGTGCTGCTGGGTTTGGAGTCAGGAAGGAACTGCACAAGTATAACAGTCTGGCTTTAGGTGTGTAGGTGAATGTGCTCTCACACTCTTTCTGGCAAAAACACAGAAAAAGCTTATTAGTGATCAGGGCTGATGCTGAACAGAGGATGGAAAAGACCACAGGACCATTTAGCTCCTGACTCAACAGAATTTGTCTCCGGAGTAGAATAAAAATTGACCTTTAAAGGGAGAGGAAATAAGAAGGCTCTTAAAGTTACATGATTTGGCAGCTTGTCTTTCCTGCTATAAATGCAGGTCTTGTCTGTCCTGTAAGATTTTGTGAGGACTGGAATGGGACGCCAAAACTATATCAGTACTGCTAGAGGGGTGAGTACCATTACCCCTGCTCTGGAAAGGGGCCCAAGTGCTTTTCTAGTCCGGTGTCTGCGGAGAGTGGGGCAGACTATTGAAACAACAACGGTGTGAAATGATGTTCAAAAACATCCTCAAACCACATCTAATTAATTACTAATGAGCATACCACAGTCTGTTCCTTCTGTGTGTGGAGGAATGGGCCATGAGGTTACAAGGGATGTATCTCAGCCCAGTTTCAGAGGGACTGTCCCTCAGCTATGCCAGCCATAGGAATAGGGAAAGCAGGAGACTAAGTGCAGGCTGAAACAAACAAACACTGTGAGCCTTATCATAGGAGCTTAAGTTTCAAATGAACACGTAGCACAAATAAAAGAAGATTCATTGGTCTCTTCACATTATCTGAGGCGGGCAAGATGCCAAAATCAATAGGAACAAATAGATCCCCAGCTGCTTCCTATTGTAAAGAGGTGAAGGGAAACCTTACCAGCCTAATATACAGCACATCAAACCAATCTCCTCTGATGATTAAGTGAAAAGGACAAAATACAGGCATTTAAGCAGGGGTGGCACTCTTCAGATCTTTCCACCAAGCAGCTGGGAAACTCCTACCCGCATTCAAGCCAGTCACCCTTCATGCCAGCTGGTGGTAAGAAGTAGCAGGTGAAGTCTCTGGACTGTGGTAGCAGGGAGTACCTATCTGTGAGATTGCCTTTCGGAAGCTGCCCGAGACACGGTGGCAAGTGCTGCCGTCCCCTCCACACACCCTGCATCTGTCCATCGTCCGGGGTGAGTACAGGCTCCCATCGCACCCAACTGGCTGCAAAGCATAAAACAAGAGAGGGTTTCCTGGGGCCAGCTTATCTCCACAGGTCAGGGTGCTCTTCAAGAAAATGCCACCATGCTCTTTTGGTGAGGTTTGGGGGAGGATGTACGTTAGCTTGGAGTGCAGTAATGAATGAATCCCAGAGCAGCATAAATTCACCTATGTAACTTGTGACCAGCTACATTGTGCCCCTGAACGTGGGGCAGGGGCTTGTGTGTGTAGGTGGAGTAAGACTGGGGTCAGCTGTGTCAGTTCCTTCTGTCTCTGTGTTTAAGCCAGTCCTCCTCACTGACGGAGTGATGCGTATCACCCTCCAGGAGATGTTGCATCAAAGGCAGGCCTGCCTGAAGCTGTAAGGGACCTCTCTGCGACACTATATACAACCACCCTTTATCTTTGCCATTTGAGGGAAAAATCAAATGTAAGATTTAATTTTTTTACATATTGGATGACTATGAAAACAAACCTGCAATTCTAGTGTCTGTGCTGGGAGGAAAGTGCTGTCACTCAGTGGGAACAAGTGTATGTACCTAATTCCTTTTGTGTGAACCTCTCTGCACTGCTCTAGTCCATAGGCATTCAAGAGTGAATGTAATTACTCCATGCCAGACCTCAGTTTCAGTTCCCTGCTGGGACCCCTGGTTTTGCGATGACCAGAAGGTCCAGCCATGCACTTACAATCCCAATTTCTGTACTCCTACCTCCCAGAGCCTCACCTCACACTTCCCATTGATGCAGACCCCTTGATAGGTCCTGTCTTTGCAGGAGGTACCATCCTGTGCTCGGGCCATCAGCTGCCTCTCTCCACTCCGGGTGGTGCATTGGAGGTCACATGGCTTGTTGGAGATACTGGTGTAGTCATCTAAAGGGACAGAGGCAGGAAGTTACTAGACAGATCAAGGTGCGCAGAGACGGGCAGGGAGGAAGGGGACTTTCCTCTTATCCATACTGATGGTTTAATATCACCTTGGATGTTCTTGCTGATTGAGATGAGACCCCAAAGCTACAGATTTTGTAGTACTAAAGGGGTCATGGTATAAGGCTGCAGCTGGGGACCGTGCCTAGCAGGAATGCTTCCTGCTGGCAAACCCTCTTCCTTGCCATACCCTCTCCCCTTTGCAGTGCCATCCCCTACGGCATCCCACCTGTATCAGCAGGTCCCAGGCCACACATTAACACACGAGAGCCAGCAAGACCTGTAAGGGTACTGACTGTGTGGGGCTGTGGCCAGCTACACTCCATGTAGCTAAGCAACTGAAGCTAGAGGTGCAGATGTTCTCTGTCCCCTTGGCAGCTAATGGAAAGAGAAAAACAGGTGGGTCCAGGAAGAGAGTAATATCTTAGGTGAGCTCAGTCTCGGCCTAAAGGGCCATCTGGCGACCTACGTGATGCAATTTGTCTTGCCTGTGCAGGAAGTGGATGGGCATCCTCTCAGAACAACCCACCACCAATCCAGTGGGAAGCATGCTGGGTGACAGAGCCAGCCAAAATGGTAGAAGGCACAAAGAGCGTGAACACCCACTCTGCCAAGATGACTGCTGGTTAGCCAAGACAGCTCAGAGAAGCCTGTGTCCTGTCTGCCCACCAGTGTTTGTTGATGTAGAATCCAAAACAGGAGCAATGTGGTGATAGAGGAGGCCTGGCTGGGTGGAGCGGTTCTGTGAAGAGACAGGGAATGATTTCTCCAAAGCAGGGAGCATAGGGAAGCAATTCCAGACCAGCCAGGAGCATCTATGCCTTGTCCCCTGGGACCTTCCCCTTCTCCTGTGTCTGAGAAGATCCTGTGGGTGTTTTCTCACCCTGATCCTTTGTGTGAAGCTGTGAAAACCCACCTGGATAGAGGGGCATCCAGTGGTAGTAGCGCTTCCCAAAGGCTTTGGCATTGAAACTGGAGCACTGCTGCTGTTTGAAGCTTGCTGTGTTGGCTGGGCAGGGCTATGGAGGGAATAAATGTGATCAAAAGCTCCCTATGTCACAGCCATGGTTGTGACAGCTGCTTGTCCCTGCTGCACCCTTGGAGGATGAAAATGCCCTGTCCACCCTGGAAAGAATCAGCGATGGTTTTTGAGGTATCATAACACAGGCAGAAAGGCCAGGCCTCCATTGGCAAGGGCCCCTCAGACAGCTGTATTTAACAGTCATGCAAAAATTACTCCCAGCAAAAGGAAAAGTATACTGGAAAAGCTTCATCCCTCCCCCCGCCCCATAACAAGTATGTCTTTATAGCCTTTTCCCCACCTCTTGGTCCCAGAGAGTAGAGCCCATGTCCCACATCTTCAAAGGCAGACCGTCAACTACTCCAGGAGCGGATCGTACCCCTTGTCTGCACTCCTCTGACAGACCAGTCGCACCCTGAGTGCTGGTGCTCTGGCAGCTCCAGGCATGACCCCGAATCCCGCATCCCCCAGTGAGGACCAGTCAGTACTGGAAGTGGTTCTCACCTGCTGCTGGCACAGCTGGTAGTGCTTGGCTTGACCAACACACATGGTGCTGTTTGTTCCCTGGGGCATCTGGAGCCTGCAAAGCAGAAAGAAAATGAGCTGGAGATCTGTGAAGTACTAAGGTATTGAGGATGGCAGAGAAGTCAGGCCTGACTTAATGGGGAGAAGGAAGGCAGGCATTTTATCAGAGCAAAGCTTTCTGGATCTAGACTAGCCAACATCTTCTCTGAAACATATTTTTCAGTACTCAGGTGGACAGTGATTTTAGGCTACTCTTGTGTTGGGGCAGGTTGCACAGACAGGAAGCAACTGCAGTGTGACCACCACTGTGTCCCTTCACTCTGAGGTCCAAAAGGGTTGATGTGACAAAAGGACAATAGACCCTGATGATCCATCGCACCCAGAATTTGCAGTGATTTCAGTATTCACTGTGCAGTAGGCAGAGAGATGGCACCTCTCATGAGGGCCGTCCATCTTAAAAGATTAGCAGGAAAGGCTTGATGCAGATGATGGACCAAAACCACAGGAACGTCTCAACACTTGACGTTTTAGCTCTGGCCAGCAGGAGTTTTCCAGAGGATATTGGAGTCCTTGACTGATGCAAAGGGAAAAAAAATCTTGAAAGCTGAAAAGACATAGGGAGAATGTCTGAGACCACAGATTAAGTCAATGTGGTCTGTGTAAAGATCATCAGCAGCCAATGTGTTAACAGTATTGGGAATTTAGGATGCACTATGTAATTAAGAACCCCGCAGGCATATTCAAGCTGGACTGGCTAGAGGTACTGCAGCTGTGCCTCCAGAGTAATGGTTTACACAATGTAGCCAAAGCCTATATTTGCACCAAAAGGCTTGAAAACTGCCATCCCTTTCAGCTGAAGCAGAGGCTGCCTGCAGACTCAGGCAGAAATTATTTCATGGGCTTACTTGTCTCACGCTTAAACTGTTCTCCTTGAAGCTGCACAAGCCTTTTGGCTGTGTTTTATGCTGGGCTTTTTTAAAAGAATTCAAACTTGAACCCTGGAGTAAAACACCACAGCAAAGCCCTCCCCTCTCCAGCTGTGTAGCCAAGAGCAGATGCCAAACGGAAAGAAAAATCTCTCTCCCAGCAGCAAGCAAAGAGCAGAAGGGCAGCTCTGGCTGGGCAGACTGTGTGACAGCCCCAGGCTCCCTCCCGCCCTCTGTTTCCCACTGCTCTCCCATGATGACCATGGTGTGCTGCAGATGAGAAGCAGCAGCAGAAACATTGGCAAGCCTGGTTAGCAGGGAGGCCATGTCCAGAAGGAATGTACAGCAGCACATCTGGCCCCTCACCATGCTGCCAACCAGCTCACATAAAAGAAGTTTTCTGCTGCAGGAAGGAGAGCAGGTTGGGGGCCCTAGCTAGAGCTTCCTCCACTCAGGAGTGCATTCATGCGTAAGGGAAAGGGGCTGAGTGTGGGGCGGGCAGCCCCCATGGGCTTGCTGTGCTGCAGGATGCTGGCTCTCGTTAATATCTCAGGACCCTAGAGCAGCAGGTTAGTGAGATGCCCGAGGAGGAGGGCTTGGTGGCAAGGTGACCCAGGGGGGACAGTGGGAGTTCAGTCAGCTGGTTCCCCAGCTCTCCCCACTCCCACAAACCCAGTCCAACTGATATCAGGACTGTAGCAGCTGTAGGGGACAAATGTGGCTGTAGGGGACAAATGGAAATGCTGTCAGGTGACAGCCAGATAAATGACAGAGGGGAAAAAAACTTGCAAGCTCTGCGGGGAATAGAGAGGGGAAATTGCTGAGACATGGCTGAGCTGGCTCCTGCCAAGAGTAAATCAAGTCCCCAGAAGGTGTCTGGGAATACGTACCCACATCCTTAGCACAGCAACTGGCTGCAAATCAGGGTTAGAGTGGTCAGAGGAGTCACGGTAAGTGAGGGTTTGCAAAGGAAAGGGGAAAAGGAATAGAGCTAGCCTTCTCCAGCCCAAACCCCATCATCTTCAGGTCTCCCACAGATCCCAAGAGGGGACCAACCCCTTGCTCCCCATCAGATGAGCAAGCCTGAGTGGGTGATGTGTTCAGGGGGCCTGTTGCCTGCCCCACTGCGGTGTGCTTTTCCCTCGACAGCCCTCACCACCACTGCCTCCTCACCACCTACCCCACGGGCAACAGCTGCCTTCCCTTCCAAGAGGCCACAGAAGAGAGAACGGCTGACCCTGCAAACCTGGGAGGTTCGACCCCAAAACACAGGTCAGAGGCACCTCATTTCCCTTCTGCCAGTCGAGGCCTGGCCAAGGGCTCAAGCTGGAACACGACTCACCTCTGTTGCAAGCAGTGCCTCTCCCGGGACATCACACCTCCGCCGCAGGACCGGGAGCAGGTGGACCAGGAGCTCCACTCTCCCCACCACTTGGTGACTTCTTCATCCCAGGGGCCAGGTCCATCTGCTGCCTCACTACTGTCCTGACAGAAACAGAGCATGGTTAGCTGGAGAACCTGGCTCCTCACCACCCCAGGCAAAGAAAAGCCTTCCAAAGGCAGCTCCCCAGGGACTACGTCACCTGGATGCCTTCTAAATGGGGAGCACTGGGACAACTGTGGCAGGCTCAGGCCCCTGTGGGGCCATACCAGGCTCACATGTCTCAAAATTCAAATTTTCCTCCAAGACTGAGTTATGGATGGGAAGCAGAACACCTCTGAGATCTCATGACATGATACAGAGGAGGCTGGACACGTGTGACAGTAACACCACCTGCACCGTGACCCCACAGCATCGCTCTCAGCCTGGGTCAGACAGAACAGCAGATCACAGCTCACCCTGCTTGCCTGAGTCTGATGCATGGTCAGGAGAGAAGAGGAAGAGCTGTGGTGCCTGGCCATTCAGAGGCCTGCCTGCAGGGAAGCTGGGGTACACATCTGTCACTCACTGGAGCTGCATTTCAACAAATAAACTTCTCTTTGTGACTAAATCAGCTCAGATCCGAGCTCCTCACCCTCCAAACCTCACAGAAGTAATTTTCAAGAGTGCTTCAGAACCAGAGCCTCCTGCAACTGTTGTTGTCCTCTCCCCCTATGCACCCCACTATGCTCAGAGGAGGACTGCTCCCTCTCCTAGCATGCCTTGCTGGGGCTGAGCCTTTAAATTTGGCAAACCTGAGCTCTTTAGGCCCCACCATGGTCATTGCAGCAGGCTGCTGTTGGCTGTAACACCACAATTCCCAGCAGGTAAGGGATTCTGTGTTTTAGCTGGGTTGGTTTTTTTTTTGCTTGCAATATATTCCTGTTTAGTGTCTGATGGCCTAAAAGCTCCCAGGGACTTTAGCAAACTAGCCTGTGCAGGAACTAATTTGCTGTTCACTGAAATACAGCTGTGAGTAGCGTTAAATGCAGCGATGAGTTTAACATGGGACAGTGATTGGAACAGATTTATCCAGCTGAAAATGCTGACAGCGTTTCAGTATTAGTAGATGAAAATGAATAATTTGTGTGTGTGAAGTCTGCTATGCTAAAGTAAGGGCTCATGGAAGTTGTATCAGTACTACTATTAGCAAAACATGCTGGTTAGTGGCAGTGGCTAATAGTCGTCGTGTAAAGAACCAATCTGCAAAGCTTAATTGATAGATGTGAAAGAAAACTCAGCAGGGTTTGCTCAACACTAAATGTGCTCTGTTCACTGTTTTGGTTGACTGTCCCTTGGCTTTATGCTCTTCCATGGTGTAATAAAGCCAAAGTGTTCTTCATCTTGCAGTGTAATTCCTGTCTGAGAACTTGTTGTTTCTACAGTATCTGCCAGCAGCACATTCTCTGGGCAGAGGAGATGCAGCTGGTTTTATGCAAATGTTTTTCAGTTGTAATTTAGCATGGTTGAAATGTGCATAATACCTCTTCTTGGTGATAGCCAGAGCATGTTGAAAGCAACCTACTCTGCTGCAAAAAAGCACCATGTTACCTGATACTTTACTCTCTAGCGATTTAATTGTTGATTTCAAAAACAATACAATAAAACTATTTGATACACTTAGATGTTCTGGCTGGACTTGACTTGCCTGACAGGGACCAAATGCTATGGCCAGCAGCTGAGTTGCTCAAGAGAAAAACTAAATTTAAAAGAAACTGACATGTTTTCAAAAATACCTTTTGCTCTTCTTCAAAATGATCCTCTCAACCTACATCCTATGAGAATTTTTGTCTGACTGTATTATCAGACTGTAAATGGAAATGCAGACTATGTAGCTTCCACATTTACAAAGGAAAGAAACCAAAGGTCTCTTACTGTAACATATTTTCAGCTAAAATCTTTCCCTGACCCCTCCTATGCTTCTCTGTGCTAAGCATCTTGAGGCCTGCAGAGAAAGAGCTCTTCACAGCTGTCAGGAAGGAGAATGCCAATGATTTATCCGGTGTCTGTGCAGAGAGCTCAGCGCAATACAGATTGTCCCATAGCTGGGGTAATAATCAAAGCTGGTGTCTTACCACTTCACTGAGTAGTTACGTGAAGTGCATGGACTGCCTGGAAGGAAGACGTGTGGACAAAAACCTGCAATATTTACTTAGCTTTTCCCCAGGTGGCAATAAAAATCTGTATGGCTGTAACCCGCAAGACAGTCCTGCTCCAGAGATCTTACAGTTCCAATAGGTGAGATGGGACAGACGGGAAATGGGTGAAGGGAAGTGAAATAGCCTGTTCTACTGCCCTGCCCCTGGATATGAAAAAGACTTTGTGTAGTTGGAGTGGTGGAAAGCTGCAGGTGCCTTTTCAGGTTTACTGCTCTTGGGTGTTTTGCCTGGATGCAAGGAGACTTGGCAAGGGGTGGCAGAGCTGAGGTTAGGAGAAGATCAGCATCTCTACCTTTGTGTGGCTCTTTCTTTCAGTTAAAATAGGATACATCTCCCTCTGCGCTATGACTTTCAGGAATGAGAGGAGCCCAAACGAAGATTTATTGAACGATGCTAGTCAGAGAGACGATTATTTTTTTTTTCTAATAAAATGTGTTCCCCTATATCCATAAGCCCTGTTCCTGCTTCCTCTCTGCACTGGAGTAATCAATCACTTTTTAAGTAGATTGATTTGGCTCTCAGGTTTTCCATGACCAAGCTCCCTTGCCAGTCCTTGCCTAGGAGCATTTATTTCCTTGTGTAAGCAAGGACAATGCTGAGCTGTCCCCCTGGCCAGTGAGACTTATGGCATGACTGCATCTGAGGCCTAGGCCTGGTGACACGGAGGGGGAACTTTAGGTACTTAGAGCTGGGGCAGCTGGTTCCAATCTGTGCTGAATTTATTATATTGTCAGAAATAAATCTGCATTAACCATGACACACAAATGGTTCTTGTTTTTAATTAGAGATACTTGTATTTTCCAAATTTCCAGATAGTAAATTAAGGACTGTGGGACAGACTCCAGATTAGATTAGCTCCTAGTTTTAGTTTCCCAAGCCCCTCAGCATATCCCAAGAGTTACCTTCTGGCTGAGTGGATCCCCCGCACCTCCTCCTTCGAGAAGGAGAAATCAAAGGGGCTTTACAACGACCCTTTTGCACTCTCCTGGTTATGGGAGAAGCTGAAGCTGCTCCCGCTTGCACTCTGCTGCAGAATCACAGCAACAGTGCAGGCTAGAAACACCGCAGCAGGAGACGGGCAAAGGTCCAGTCTTATAAGCGTGTCTTTGCCTGGGCTTGGGTGAGGGCTCTGCCTAAAGGAAGTAAGAGGGTCAGGTACGATTCCTTAGGTGATGAGGAATATAAGGCCTAGAATTTACATCTGTAGAAAAGACAGACTATATTCCAGTTCAGCCAGGTGCTCTCCGCAAGAATTTCCCCCGAGGCGTTTGTGGCTTGGCACTTGGTGATTATACAGCTGCAGTTCTTCCTCTCTGAGGTTAACCGACTTATTTTGGTGCCTCTGCACCTACGCTGGAGGCCATGCAACTGAGTAGGTGAGGGCTGCCCTCCCGTCCCCTTGTCGGAGGCACCACAGCTTTGAACCCCAACCTGCAGGGAACTTTTCCAGGACAAAATATCTGTCTCCAGATTTGCCAATATCAATGACAGTCTCTAAGCCAGCATCACTGAAAGCTGCTTCTGTCTAACCAAAGACTCAGCAGCTGCTTCCCCTCTCCCCCCTGCCAAACAAAGGCTGCCACAAAGAAAATGCTTCAGCCTTGCAAAGAAGGGTGGGCCTGGAGTGACATCCTATCGGATTTCCAGGCGGTCTTTCTGAAGGGCTGAAAGGGATGAAATAAATTATGCGCTGACTCTCTGTCATGTTCTGGCTCAGCTCTGAGCTATGCTGAGTTTCCCAGAAACCTGGGAATAACTGCAATTACGGTGTCGTTGGCCTAGTCTCCCGTGTTGCTTATTGTTCTGCCTAATCTTGAGATTCATTAGAGCCTGAGTCCCGGAAAAAAGCTGTCTGGGAAGAGAGACCACAAACATGCCTGTCTAGTTCCCTNGGGTGGGAAGGCTCTCCGTTGCAGGCTGGCATGCCTTAAAGGCTGGCCCACCACTGCAGGGCACAGTAGCTGTCGTAAACTGTTCTGCTCGACCCTGTCAGAGCTTATAAGACTAACAGAAACAGCAGCTGAAAATGAAATAAATTCTTCACAGACCTTTTCTGAGGACATTAACTACCAAAAACTTCCACGATCCCTTTACTTCAGGGCGTCTCTCTACAGCAAACCACAGTACTTGCTGAAATACTAAGTAGCTTCAGATGTCTTAATGCCTGCGATGGACATCAGATTATTATCTGGAAATGAACGACCATGTTGACCCCCCCTGCTTTGGGTTCCCTGTGTCATGCTCTGACTAAAGCTGTGCTGATAGACCCTACCACAGCCCTGAAAAAAACAATAGCATTTGCAACTTATGTTTTACAAAAGAATTGGTGTTTGTGTAAAGCTATTTCTCATCCTGTCATTGTTTTATCCTATTTGGGTAGACTAGATAGTTTATATGAGAGATTCAATGTTGGACGCAGACACAAAACCAAAATTTGCTTCAAAAAACTGAAACAAGATATTTGAGGAGTTTCCCATGAGGGGAAGGTACCCTGAGGCAAAATGAGCAACACAGAATAATTTGTATGGCATCAGGAAAAACACCAGTCTGGGGGAAAATGGTAAGCTTGCTAAAGATGTGATACTGCAGCAGATAAGTAACAGAAATCTGGACACATAACGAGGTGCAGATCAGAAGCAAATTAGAAAGACACTGAACAGAAGCCAGCGGAGAACTATCAAGTACTGTTCATAATCCTGCCGTGACAGAAAGTTCACAGGCAAGTACTGCATGTCATTTTAAACTGCTTGATCCAAGTTAGCTAGGTCATTCCCTTCAAGAGGGATAATGCACTTATTTTAGGGCAAGCCGCTAGAAAGGATGGAAATCTGTGAAGGGGAAGAAGGGAGTAAAAGGCGGTGTGCATGAGAGGCATCTCTATTGTCAGGTTTTTCAGAGGCATTGAATGCAGTTAGCCCCACATAGGAAGGAATCTGCTTACCGTATCTACAGATTGAGGCTTTCTATGACACTCTTTGTATAATCGCGTTGCATATAGAAAACTAGGCAGCAAGAGGAATTGCAGGTTAATCCCCTAATGACCATTTCGTGCGCTGCCTTGCACCAGAGACACCAATCAATACTATCAACCACATCTGCCGGGCCAACTTGCACCACACAGTCTTTGAACAGAGCACTCTGTGGGGAACTCCTGCAGTAAGGGAGTCCTCTGGGCAGACCGGACAACAGTGCTGGCGTGTGTTTGCCCTGGGGAGTGCTGAGCATCCCTTCTCCCAGCCCCGGACGCCCTCATCTTAGGTGCTGTACAAACACAGCTGCTGGGGGCAGGGAGGATCAGGAGCAGCCAAGGCTTGTGTACCCGTGTTGATGGAGGAGTCCATCCAGGTCAGTTCTAAATGAATGACTTCATATCTGTTTAGCTTGACCTGGCTTGCTCTGGCTGGAGCTTCTCTAACTTAGCCCTACAGTTAAGGGGTAAACAGAAGAGGCAGAAAATGTGTGTGAAGGTAAAACTGCAGTGGAAACAAGACACTTGGGCTTTAAAATGAAGACAACCCCAGAACAGGAGACACTGCTGCTTCTCAAACCTTGGTTAGATGGTTATATGCAGTAAAGCCGCGGTCTCTGGTCTTCTCTGTGTTTAAGGCAGGTCACAAGCGATTGCTTTACCCCAGCCATGGCTTTATCCTGGTGGAGGGTGGGAAACATAACCCAAACCCCCTCTTCCTTTAGCACAGCAGAATCCCTTTAGCAGCAGAGAAACGCATCCAGGTTCCCCTCGGGGAAATGGGACCCCCGGGCCACAATGCAGGCAGTGACCTGTGAAGGCAGGGGGACAGCCGGCAGTACCCTGCGACGCCAGGACTTCTGCCTCCCCTGCCACAACAATGGGGGCCCAGGCCTCAGGAAGGAGAAGGGGACTGGCAGAGGGTTTTCGGCCCTGCTGTGAAACAAGTGCCAGGAGGAGAGCCAGGCTGAGGAGGTCCTTTGTGGAGGAGAGCAGAGATGAAGGCAGTGTGGGGCTTTGATGCCCAGATGTGCACCCCACAGTTAGCAGAGACAGCAGCTGCCTAAACTCACGCCTGGGGTGGCAGGGCAGAGAGGGAAGAGGAAAATCTGTTTGTTTTCAGCCCTAAACTGGAGTCAACCCTCCGCTAGCGATGAAGGCGTGGGCCAGCCTCGTGTGTGCCCCCACCCAGGGAAAGGCCCTGCTCCCCCACGGCCCTTCTGGTCGCTGGGAAGCCGCCTCAGGCGTCCTCAAACCCCCACCTCCTCCCGTCGCCCTTTTGTTAGTGCCAGGCCGCTGGGGAGCGGACAGAGCGTCGGATCCTCGGGGTAAATTTGGGGGGAGACACGACAAAATCCCCTTCTCAAGCACCTCAAGACCGAGGGAGGGGAGTGGGAGGACACCCTCCACCTCCGAAGTCCAGGCTGTCTGTCCCCTGCAGGAACCAGAAACCGGCGGGGAA
>VZSZ01005586.1:62252-72261 GCA_013398815.1 Ibidorhyncha struthersii
CCCCTCGTTCCGCCTTGCCTGCCGCCCGGCCCTTCCCGAATTTCGCCCGCCGCTTTTGTGTGGGTTGTTTGGGTTTTGGGTTGGGGTTTTTTTTGGAGCCGGTTCGCGGTCCCCCGCCGAGCCACCCCGCGGGCTCAGGCACCCGGGGCCGCCCGCCCGCGGCTCCACGCAAACTCCTCGCTCCCAAGCGAAGCCCTCCTGCACGAAAAAAATACCCACTTGCTACCCGATTCCGCTTTCCTGCCCTTTCTGGGTAAACTCTGTTTCTAAGAATGTCCCTTTTGGCCCTGCTGGGGCTGGAGGACAGTGTGTGCTCCGTGCCGGGAAGGGTGAGAGGCAAACATCACCCCCAACATGGAGAGCTGCTCTTGGTGGTGCCATGGGTGAATCCTACCCGCACGGTGGGCCAGACTGATGAGCTGGCCCTGACTCTTAAGAGAGGACAGAGTTGTCCGGGGGGGCCCTAGTTCTCAGCCATGGTTTGTTAAAATCAGGTACCAAAATCACTTAAGCCCAGCTTAAGTCTCGCGTCAAAATTGTTCTCCTCAGCTGGTGCACCCTCTCTTTATGCAGAATCAGACCGCTTGAGCCCACTTGCACCAGTCTGCTCTCCGCTTGAGGCCTTCTCTGAAGATGCATTGTCACCTCAGAAGCTTCCTCAGCCCTTCCAGGCTAAAGAAATCTGTTGATCCTCGTATCCAGGTGCTGCTTTCGGGCTGGCACACCAAGGCAGCCAACCCTGCAACTTCAAAGGGACAAATCTGCTTGCTGGTACCTTGCCCTCTCTTTTCTGGGTCTCCCCTGCTGTGCTTGTGATCAGAAGGCAGCCCTTGGTGAGATGCTGCTCATCTCTGAGCCACACACCTCGGCCCTCCCAGGAGCCGGCTGCTGGGAGCCATGGACATAGGCTGTGCAAAAATGGCATCAGGTGTTCCCCAGCTCGGGGAGGGCGTCTGGGGAGCAGTGGTTTCTGCCTGCCAGATGTGCTGCAATTATTGTGGGAAGGTGATCTGAGTCCTCCATGCCTCTTCCCCGCCGAGGGTTTCAGCCTCAAGGGGGAGGGAAGGAGGGAGGGAAGGGGAGAGGACTGATGGAGGGGTGTCAGCAGGGAGGAGGGACTGGGGGCTGCTGATCAAAGCTGTTTGCTAGCAGGCAGGGGGCAAGGGGAGGAGGGGGCGATCTGCTTCTGACCCATCCAGAGAAAGTGAGGGTGAGGAGCGCTGAGAAATAACATGGTAGCTCTGTGAGCTGCCTTCTACAAAGGCAAGGGAAAAAGTGCTTCAGAGTCAATTTTTGGCTTTCCTGCCCTGCTGCAGCCCTGTGTAATGTTCCTCTGGAGCCAGGTCCTGCCCTGCAAATAAGCAAGGCTGAGCGAAGCTGAGAAGAGGCACGGAGATGGGGGAGAGGCTGTGCCTAAGAAGAAAAGAGGGGGTTGGCTCCAGCCGAGCGAGGGAGTCAGTGGCAGTGGTGGTCCAGTGCGTCCGATTTTCATCATCCCCCCCCCTAAAAAACAGTGTCTGAGCAGCAGCCCTGGGAGGCAGAAGCAGGCTATTAGAGTGCCACTCAGTGCAGAGACAATTTGGGCAGGGGGGGTGTCTGCGTGTGAGGCGCTAAGAAGGCATGACGGGGCAAATCCAGGTGGCCTGCGATGCTCTCCCCTCCAGGGCCCCTCTGTGGCCTCTCTCTCCTGACCTTTCTTGCTAGTCCTGCTCTCATCCCGCAAGCACAACTCCTGAGCCTCTTCTGGTCACAGGGGTGATGCAAGTGTGGTGTGGAAGGCGACGTTAAAATGCTGCTTGTCATTTTACATCCTGAGTTTAAGCGTAGTGGTTGTTTTCTTGACATTTAAGAGGAGATTTTGAATACTCTCAGTCAATGTGGGAGCAAGGGCATGGGAGATAAAGGTTCCCTCATAGTCTTGAGACACCACCCCCCCAGGTAAAGTGTATGGAAAGGTTTGATAGTGCTATTGAACCAATTAATATATTTAAAACCTTCCTAATGAAACCATCACCAGGCACCACAACCAGCTTCCAGTCTTTTAATTGTTTGTAAACCACCTCTCCCAATTTGTATGGGGTTTTTTCCTACTGTCTTTATTTAGACCATAAAGTTGTGGCTTTCTAACTGGGCCAGCTGGTTCTGCCATGATCTGTGTTATGTGTGTGAGCAGGCTGAGCTCTATATGTGCAGCAGCCCTTTGTGGTTTTGGAGTCAGCCCTACCATTACAAGGGATTTTTCCCCAGTTGCTTCCCAGTTTCATGTGCCCTGTTAACACGAAGTAAGTCTGTATTACTGCCAGGGAGTGTTTAAAGGATTCACGAGGTTGAGGATCTGCCCTTTATCAGCACCCAAGAGTAGAGCCACGTGGTTTCATCCTAACAGTCTCTCCATAACCAGAATTGAGCTGGGGCCAGCCAGGGTGTTTCATTGTTGGTGCTGACCACTTTCAGATAGGTGGGCTGCTTAGGAGGAACGATTTGCACTCATCCTTTGCCCTCTGGAAGTTGTTTAGGATTTCAGCCTCTCATTTCAGTGAATGGGCGTTCATCAGCCAACTGTTTCTCCAAAAATGCTTCCAGTCAGGAGGGCAATCAAAGCGCATTCCTTTTGGCAAGGACTGGTGATTGTGGCTGCTGTTGCAGCAGGTCCTGCAGGACTAGAGTAGCCCATCCTTTAACATGACCAGAAGGGATTTATTCTGCTCACAACTCATTTGCAGATGTCACAGACGGAAGCTGTGGGGAACATCCTGGGATCATAATTATAGAGTCTGAGGGTTTAGAAAAATGCATGTGGCCGGGAGTGTAAAGGTCTTTGGACACCTCTTTATTTCTCTGTGTGTGCGTTTTCCTCCTGTTGACCAAACTGATGGAGGGAGCCTGTCTTTGATAGCAGTCTTGCAGGACACTGCACTGGGTTTTTAGTCCATCCCTCTGGTCAAACAGTCCCGGTAACTCAGCTGGCTTTACCTGGTGTTTGCCCTAGCACAGATGCCCCTTCCTGGCCCTGGAAGCAGAAACAACTGGCCTTTGCTGTCCCTGTGAGGAGGAACCTGTGTGGTGCAAGGCTCCACTCTGCAGATACAAGCTGTGACCAGAGAAATGGCTGGTCCTTCTTTCTACTGCTCTGAGCAGCTCCAAGAGTTCAGCTCTGTTAACACAGAGAAAACAGTGGCTTTGGTCAGCTCAAGCCGTAATTGTGGGAAGAGGGCAGGTCTGCTCCTGTGTGGAGATCTCCATGACCTGAAACTGCTTCCCAGAGATGTCTGAGTGGTCCCTGGGCTGCTGGGGCAGAGGACAGAGCAGACCTCAAAGGAGGTATGGTGTAGAGAGGCTGTTTCCATCTCTCCTGTTGAACCACTCTGCTGCCTCTGCTCTGGCTCTGAGAGGATCTTCAGCTCTCGAGTGCCCTCGCCAGGGATCTGCAGAGGCCTCTCCTCAGCGTGAGCATAACTGTGCAGCCCGATCAAAGCAGGGAGAGGCCAGCCGGAGGTCTGCTGATGGCTTTGCCCCCTCTCCATGCTGGGGACATGCTTGCAAGCTGTATTCTTCAAGCCTTTTCATTGCAGGCTCTTGGATCCGCGTCCCACAGGCTGAGGCCAAGCTCCTTTGATGCAATTCATTGTACGGCTGCTTCCCCTGGAGAGGCGAAGGGGGGAAATAAAAAAAGTCTTAAGTTCCCAATATCTGCAAATCTCTCTTACAATGGAGGTTTTGTAGGACTAAAAGCAACCATGGAGCAGGGATTAAGCTGTGGATGAGCTCGCAGAGGTTAAAGCTCGACAGGAGAAACATGGCTCAGCAGGGTTCACTACCGGCCTCTTTGCATCCTGCCTTCTTCCAGCTTTAGTCTGTGCTGGTGCAAAGGGGTAAAAAGAGATGTGGCACGATGTGCCTGTCACAGGGACAGGGATGCTGCAGGCAGAGCAGGGTGGCGTGCCAAGCCTGTGCACCGCTGGCTGGGTTGCTCACCTTTAAATGCTGGGAATGACAAATTTATGTCAGCTCACAAGGCAGTGGCACACTCACTGTTATAAACAGCACTAATTTTGTAGTGGAGCAGCCCAGACTGGCCTTCCAGAATTGGTTTTGCCCCTCAGTTGAGCTGCTAGGTAATTTTCAAGGTAATTTTTAGGGTCATTGAGCACCCTGTGACAGCACATTCTTCCCTGCAGAACTGCTGCTGCAGAGAGCGGAACTAAAACAAAAAGGAAAGGATAGTTGGGGAGGGGGATGCATTGTTTAACAGGCCGAGTAGAATAAGATTTTAATTTTTTTTCCAGATGGGAAATTGAAAAATAACTTAGTGTTAGCATTGACATAACAGCAGGCAACTGACAAGCTCCAGCGAAACCCGTGGCCTTGCCATGCTTGTGTGATGTGTGTATGTGCAAGAAGAGATGCTGCCGGAGAGATTATGAACTAGGTGCATGGGGGACAGTTGAAAGGAAGAGCTGTCCTTAGCGCAGGTGAATGTGGTGCCCAGGAGGAATAAATTCATTTACCTCAGACAGTGCAGAGCTGGACCATGCCCTGCTCCGTCCTAGTCTTGCTCTAACCTGTCACAGCCTTCAAAAAGCTGGTGGGAAGGGGGAGCTTTAGTTCCTCCAGAGCTCCCATGGGTGGATCTGCTCTCAGCTGTGCCCCACATCCTCTGTGGTGGTCTCCTTCACCAGGGGCTCTGCAGGTGCTGCACCCATGCCTTGGGAAAGCACGTGCCGGAACACATTCCTGAATTAACTTGTGATCTGGGAAGAAGAAGGGAACCCAAATCCCTGGCTGGGAGAAACCAGCTGAAGGACCAGCTGTCCCCCCCAAAGTGACCCCAGGGCCAGCCCCAATGGGGTGTGGGTGGAAGGGGATGGTGTGGAAATGCTGTGGCTCAGCACAGTGGGTGGGAAAGTCGGCCTTGTGCCTCTGTGTTGGCATCTCTCACTTTCGCGAAAGCGCTGCTCAGCCATTTCAGGGACTCACAGGAGGTCCTTGCTTGGTACATAGTAAAGATCCTTTCTCTGAACTGGCTGCAGATTTAGTCTCAGAGTTTACAGAGAGGCACAGTCACTGCTGAACAGCCTCTAGACTTGCCTGCCCTGGTTTCCCTGCCTCGCTTCAACAGCAGGCGCCGTTCCCACTCTCGGTTCAGCCTGGTTTTTGGAGCAGGTATGAGGATGATGATGCTATTTACCAACACAGACCATGGTGGGAACATCATCTAGGGGAAAACCACCAGTGCAGCCTTCTGCCTGGAGATGCTCTCGGAGCTCATTCAGCTGCTTCCTTTAGACTTGCTTTTGAATTCATGTGCAAGACTGAAAAAACAGCCTGCTTTTGGCATCCAGCAACCACTGCACCTGGTGACACCGGATTTTCATCTGAATCTTTGGGCTAGGACCAAATCTTGTCCTCTCACATCAGACAACAGGAGATGAATGATGTTTACTTCTGGCAATTGATCACATGAACATCTATTTGAAAATAGATGCCAATGTTGTGAGTCTTTAGGTTGCCTGAGCCTGGGCACGGACTGAAGAAAATCCAGGACAACAGGGTAAATTCTCTTTTTTTTTTCAGCCCTCTCTGTGTTTAGGCCAGAGCTGGGCAAAATAATTCACCACGAACGTAAAAAAGTGTGTGTGCTGAGGTGGTGTGACACTGGGTGGAACTGATCTGATCAAGGGTGTTGAAATGAGAAATATTTGCTTTCTGTATTTCTAAAATATTTCAGTTGTCAGTGGACTGCGGTTTAATTAATATCATTAAATATTATGCAAACCTCAGTATGTTTCAGTTTGGGTTCAATTCAGCAGCTGTTTGTAGGTTTGTTTTTAGTTTTGCACTTAGTTGAAAAAGCTAGAATGTTTGTCCCAAACAACTGAGAGAAAGGTTGTTTGTTTTTTTTCCAGAAAAAAGCAAATATTCACTTTGTTTGCACAACCACAGCCCTGACCTAAATAAAACTTTGTCCAATATAATGATCTCTTTTGCTTAATGAACTGAAAATAGCTGGAGAAAAAAATGGGACACGGTAAGACTCCAGTCTCACTTCGAAGACTTTGCTTTTTTCTTTCACAAGCTCATTATTTATTTTTAAATAGAAGTCTTGTTTCAGAAGCAAGCAGGTATTTTGGCTTTAAAAGGTCATAAAAATATCTCTGTATTAGAACAGCTCGCGTGGATGATGCTTATAGTGATGTGCCCAAGCAGCGTAAAGTTGCCCTTGCATACCTTGGCTATGCATTGCAAACACAGTACATAAAACTGAGAGTGAGATAACATTAAAATACAGATTTCCCTCCAGGTAGTGACATAATATGATTAACGCTTTGCCAGTCCTTACATCAACACCCATGCTGAACTGTGCAGAGCAGAAACAGTGTTTTCTGTTACCAAAAGGTGTATAGCAATAAAAAGGAGGAAGGGGAGGAAGCAACCCATGTCTTGTACAAAACCATGCCCTGGGCTGCCCTGCTGATGCTGGGCTCCAGCAGGTTACTCTCACATCTAGCCCAGTCTTTGTCATGGTTAAAACCCCTGTGGTCTTGTCTTCATGTCCCCAGCCAACCAAAAATTCTGTTCTTTGGTTACAACATGAACAAATAACCCTCTCCTCTTCCTTCATTTTGTCCCCTTCTCCAAGTTAATGGCCACAAGTCTCCTGAGACAGGACAAGGCACGCAGCAGGAGGGAAGAGGAAACAAGCTGGGGTTTTAGGGTGCATGGCTGTGCCCCAGCTGAGCCATTGCTGGGGCAGATCAGCAAGGCACCATTGGCAGGAGACCCGGCCAACACCAGGGTCCATTTGGTGTAAGGAGCGCTCAGATGCGCTGCTTTTAAAAACACCGTAGTATTCTTGATTCGTGTCTTGTTCGGACACAGAGCCTGGCTCTGCAAGGCCCCAGTCTGTGCTGCTGATATGGAAATAAGCCGTGCTCTGCTACAGCTGCTCTTTCTCCTGCAGGCAGCACCACAGGCACAAGGGGTTTGCACCTGGAGATGACCGATGGATTATTATAAATGCTATAACCTGCACCTATCCCCCAGGTGGTCCCTGAGTTGGCTGCTCTACCCCAGAGTGTCTGCAAAAATGCAGTGTGCCAGGGCACCACAGTGTTTCCAGGACTCGTATTTCTCTTCCTGGGATGCAGAAGAGGAGGCACGGTAAGAAACCAGCCTGGTTCATTGAGGAATTTTAGTGTTAACGCCAGAGATTTTGTCTTTACCAGCTAATCCCAGCTCTGCTCCTAGTTGCTTTGGCATATGCCAGAGCAGCAGCTGTGTATCAGGGAGGCGAATGTACCTTTGGAGGGCAAGGACCTAGTGTGCTACCCTACATAGTTTGAAATAAATATTAATATTAACATTTACATTCATCAATAAAAGTTAGCTGGGAAGAGGCAAGCAGAGTGCTCCCTGCCCTATGAGCAGATCAGAGATCCAGGTGAAGAGCCATCTGTCACATAGGACCAAAACTAACATATCAGACCAAAGAGATGGTCATAGCCTTGTGGTGGCAAAGGGATCAAGAGTGGGCTTCCTTTTAAAGAGCAGCACTAAGTTAAACTGTATTGCTCATTCTTTTAGTTGTGCAATCACTTGAGACTTCACACTATTGGAGTGACACTAAGGTGGTTTCTGTTTCATTGCTCTCTGTCTTCGGAGCTTATTCTCTGGCATATGGGATCCCCTCATGGGATTCCCCCTTTTAGTGCAGTGTTTAAGTGCTGAAAACCTGAAATTTCTTGTAATTGATGTTTAGAGGTTTTCTGAGTTGCAGGTTTGTTTGAACATCCTATATTTAGGATCTGGTCTTTGCTGGGTGTCAGTCAGTCTGTGCAAGTGGGACTCTCTTGGCACTGACTGGTCAAACTCTTGACTAGCAAACTGGTTTTCTTTTTGAAACGTCTTCAAAATGTTGGGCTTTGGAGAATTTGACCTTCTTGTGTTCCAGCCACTCTCTGCAAAGAGAGAGCAACCTTCTAGATAAAAGTACATTGTGAGACTGATGTAGATGACATTACCAAACTGAGGGGAAGGGAGAAATGAAACAGCTACTGAACTGAGGTATCTTTCTGGTGTACTAGTTGCGTACGTTGTTTGTGTATTTCCTGGCAGAAACACTACCTGCAAAGTCCTATTTTCCCTTCTGCCTCCCCACAGAGTGATGTTCTCCCGTGCAAATAGCAGTCTAAAATACCCACTCTTCCCTTTTGCCAGAAGGAAGCGTGTGAGCTATCACGTCCAAGACTCAGCTGGCCAAGTGGCCTGGATCAATGTGTACCGGTCAAACTCTTCCCAGGAAAGTACAGGAAACAAATTGAAGAGAAATAACACTGGCTGTGCCTCTGCCTGCACTGGAGTCGGCTGAGACCATCTTTCCAACCCTTCCCAAGGCTCTGGCAACCTTTGCCCCTAGGGTTGGGTGTGAACGTGGCAGCCCTCCTTCTCGATGGTCTGCACTGGGTGGATTGGTAGGACCAGGTGGGAGATGCGGCTCCACAGCCCACTCAGCTTGTCAGAGTCCATGTGGTTGTAGGAACTGGGGGTTCTGGTGTTGGTGAACTTGGCCCAGAGGAAGTCACGGACCCTCTCTTCCACCTGCTGGAGGCTGATGTGGGTCTCCAGTGTCTCCTCCTCCAGAAGCACGGTCAGCAGCAGGGCCACGTCCTTGAAAGCAGCACTTTCATGGTCACAGTATTTGTAGAAGATAAGGGTGGCCCCCGCCGGCAGCAACTCAAAGCGGTGTATCACCGCAGCACGGCCCCCAGCCTGGAAAGCTGAGCTCAGCTCTAAGTCCACCTCCAGCTTGGCCTGGTCACTCTGGAGCCTGGATTTATCTGTGCCATTGATCTGGACCGTGCTGGCATGCAGGGCAGCCGAGTAGGTGTCAGCCACACGGGCACTAAGGCATCTCAAGGTCCGCTCACCCTTCCGGGCAGCTGTGAAGATGATGATGGCTGGCTGCGTGTGATGGGATGCATTGAGGTGCTTCTGCAGGAACTTGCGCCCACGATGCCACAGGTGGGGACTCTGCCCTGGAAACCTGTCCTGCAGCTGGTTGAACTGGGACAGAAAGGCCTCCACCGTGGGGTTCTTGGGGGCTTGCTGCGCCGTGGAGGTCAGGTTGCCGAAGCAGAATATGCAGAAGGTGAGCAACGCGAGGGTCACGATGCCAAGCCCTGTTCAACAGGGGAGAGTCCCAAGACAGGGAACAGAAGTCAGTCCCATGTGACCTGCAGTGATATGCTGAAAAGTAGCTACAAGGGCTCTTTTTCCCCTCCCAGACCTTGCCCACTACCCCAGGAAAGTGGTTCAGGTTGGCATGGGGGCCCAGGAATGGTGAAAAGGCTGCTTGCCCCATGTGGTGAGACCCATGCTCCTACACACCAGCCAGGGAGGACTATAGCTCCTGAGATGGAGGCAAGGCTACAACTTTGTTGTCGCAGTGCAAAATTTCCTCAGGAGATTGCAGCTGGCCACAAGCTTTCTTCTTTTCCCTCTGCTCTGTTTTCTTTAAGTTTTGTGGCTGTTCGGAGCACCTACCTCCACATATGGAGGTGTCTGACCCAGCTAAGTTGTCCTGTTCACTGCCTTCCTCCTAGTTATGCTGGACGAACAAAAGCTACCATGCTTCTGCCAAGAAAAGGAGGACAGCAAGGTCCAGACACAACTGCTTGTGTCCCTCCCCCTGGCAAAGCAGGGTCTGTTTCTACTAGGAGAAATGCATGGTGCAGATCAGCATCATAGTTCCTGCTTGGGGCCCCAAAACAGAGAGGGCGACTGGGAAGGGGGACCATCAGCCTCAGACCACCCAGGATATACCAGGGCACTCCTGGCACATTGAACACGATGTGCGTGCTTTTGAAGCTGGAGAGCTGGAGGGAAAGCTGCTACTATAGGCTCAAACTGAGCCTATTTTTAAGGGGATGTTTTTTCCCTGAAACCCTCAGAAAAGGATGTGAAAGGTCCTGAGAGAGAAGAAGAATTAAAGGTGCTTTATTACTTGTTC
>VZSZ01005587.1:0-57599 GCA_013398815.1 Ibidorhyncha struthersii
CCAGAGGTCCCTTCCAATCCTGACTATTCTGTGATTCTGTATGAAGCACTGTCAGAAATACCTTCTTAAGCACTACCCCATGACAGCCCTGACACTTTCCACAACTGCCCATTTATTTCCACCGCTGTACAATGGTAAACTGCGGTTGACTGCAACTCAGTCATGCCAACCAGCCGGGTCTGAGACTGCACTATGAACCTGAAAAGAGAATTGCCTGTTAAATCCTGTTTGTGTTTTTTCACCCTTAGGTGTTTCACTGCACAACTCTGCAAACAATTGTGTTGGCACTGCTGAAGAGGTAGCAACGCAGTGAGGGTTGGGGATGGTGGTGATGGAACAGAGATTGCTCAAGCTAGTACTACATCTAATACTTCTGATCAACGAAATGTTTGTGATGACCTCTCCGGAGAAGTAAGTGGATAGATAAGTACCGGAAGGGCAGAAGATGAAGTCAAATCTGTGAGGAGGAGGATATAAAGGCAAGGACATTTGCAAAGAAAAACTAGGAGAGGAGGGAAGAAGAAATGAGACACAAGATTAAATCCTTTCTCCTTTTGTGGCAGGAGCACATCCCTTAGTACACGTGTGTGTTGTCCTAATACGTAAGAAGTCATAATAGCATCAATAGATTTACAGAATTAAAGTGAGACACATGCTTAAGAACCTTCTTGAAGTAAAGTCATAGTTAGCACCTATGTTTAGAAAATGCAGCATAATGCTACACTCCTTTTTCTTCCTAAACTACTTCCTAAAGAAATTACATGGGCATTTTACATTAAAAGTGTTTACTTGTTAAAGAATCAATGCTTTAATCTACAATATAAAAATCACAGTTCCTTCTCTGAGGAGTCCTTTTCTTAGAAAACGCAGGAGACGCAAATCATACACCAGTTTTTCTGTAATAGAGGTAGATTCCTCCATTAGCCTTTTCTCTGTGCTGTAATGTATTATTAAACACTTAAAGGTAGGGCTGATGAAATGTACTACAATAATAGCTTAGCTGGAAAAGAGTTCTACTTCTTTTTCAGGATAATTTATTCCATACTGGGCCAACTGGAAAGCTTTTCAAAGACTGTCAGCACCAGTAGCTCTTTTCTGTTGAAGCAAAAGCAAGAGTATTGGATGCGTATTGATTTGATGTTATTCTGAGACTGTACAAGATTTGGAAGCTGGAGAGAATTAGATATGTGGGTGTACCAGAAAAAAAAAAACAAACAAACAAACAAAAACAAAAATACCAACCAAACAAAAAAAACCACCTCCAAACAATACAGAAAACTCATCCAGGCTCTGAAAGCAATTTGATCTGGGATTTCTTATCAGCACTTTGATTTCATTCTTTATATTATTTATATATCTGGATGAAAAGACCATTGATGCTTAAAAAAAAAAAGAAAAGAAAAATGAAACCAAAATGATTGAGAACCTAATATCATTTATATTTTATTCATATTTATTTGGTATGTGGTCTCTTGTGTATTTAGAGATCTTAGGTTTACATCACAGAGGTGATCAGTGGTACAATACTCTTACAAAGAATATTCTTAAAGGCCTTCGCCAGTACAGATTTTGGTTGTGGTTGCCGCATACACATTATGATCCTGAAGTATTTAATTACTAAAATGTCTAGGCTCAGTCAACAGCCTGTTGTGGGGCATGTGCATTAATCTCATCTAGATGTATGTAGGAAGTATTTTTGATAGTCTATAGGTGACCAATTACAAGTCTCAGAGAATGGAGGTACTTTGCACTGAAACATACATGCTTTATAAAGAAATAATACTGTTGAATAATAACACCCTGAGGAGTTTACACTTACCCTGAATTATTCTGTGGATCTATTTTATAACACATCCACACAAACAGCTGTAACCATAACTGAGATGACAGCAAAGTGAAAGCCCTGTCTGAGTGGTTCTGGTAAACAACCAAAGCCTCTCACATCAGTTTTTCCTTGAAAGAAAAGATACCCTCAGCCACTGACAGGAAAATGAAGCCTTCCTTCCAGTCACAGAGTCATCTACAAGTTAGTCAAATACATACAAGGAAGACTGGTCTGCAGGTATAACTTTTATATCCCAAGGAAGGGGAGGCTCTTTGCAATGCAATGGGAGATGTATCAAAACTTTCCACTGAAAATTTAGCTATAGATGGGAAGGAAAATCTGGATCTGAATGGGATGCCTGGAGAGCTCCAAGAAAGAATTTGGCTATAAAAGCAAGTGCATTTCACAGGGAGTGGGATGCTTCTGTGGAAGGCAACCACAGAGTCAGAGAGAATCCCAACCACAAACAGCCATAAAATCATCTAGCAGAGAGCTAGACCCCATAAGACCTTTTCTGGTTTGATCTGTCACTAAGTAGATTGTAATGGTGGGGTTTCCTTTCGCTTGGTTACTTATCTGAATAAAATTTTTAAATGATATTGTTTAGTATGTATGAAGTGATAAGGTATTTTTATCTGTATTTTATCTTATAGTGGATTACCGTAATTTCCAAGCAAGTAGTTAGCATCAAGATGTTCCTCATCCAGGATGGAGTGACCTTACAAAGGCAGGTTTCCAAATACCTCGAGATGTACCCTGCTTCCCCAGAATAGTCCTTTTCTGCCAGCGTAGACGCAGTACAGACCTGTTTCAGACCAGGTTTTTACAAGACAGGAAATGGGGAAAAATAACAAGAGAGAGGCATGCCTGATTTCCCAAAAATCTCAAAGGAGTTTGCAGTACACTAGATCCTTATAAAGAGAAATAACTCTGATTCATGTGACTATTGATATCATGTCAGGAAAGTTATTATATTAAATATTCATTGGTAGTTCTATCACAATTTTATCTTTGAAAAGTGACATCAGTGTCATCACATACTTTTATTTGATCACTAGTGTGGAATCTGACCCGTATTAGGAAGATAACGTTTTCTTGTTGGTAGACAAATAAGCTGTCAGGATATTCTCAGCCATATCATAAATGACATTTTGATTTGTTCATCTCTAAAGTTAAGCAGGAAGTTCAGAGTTTTGGTAGACGAGAGACATTAAAAATTAAGCCTGAAGTAGGAACGTGAATTTCACAAAAATATTCCTAGTACGTTTTTCCCCAAACATCAGGGATATCAGATTTTGAAAACCAGTTGAAACTAGATGTTTGTGACTGCTTTGTTCATTTAACTTTCAGGATATATAGATATATCCTATAGAGTTGAATTTACTTCTCTACTGTTTTCTTCAAGAGTCAGCTAAGTCAAATTTAACTTTTCTGTCCATTTTACAGTAAATGGCCTCGACTGCTGCCATGCAAATTGATAAAAAAAATCATGCATAAATCTTTAGACGGGCTTCAAAACTGTCAGACCATATTGTGCAGCTTTACCCAATTTAAGGATTTTGCTGAAACACTCAGAAAGGAAAGCTCTGCATCTTACATGCCACTTCCATGAGGGCCTGAGAGACATATTTAAATGCTGCATAAGTGAGAAAGCCATAGCTGGATAGTAACAACACAGGGTGAAATTTTTCTAACCCGATTGCCCATTAAATCTACATATTCATCTATTTTACGTATCTCAGCCCCTATAGTCATGAGACAGGGTGTGAGCCAAAGCCCACTGATCTCAGTAGGTGCATTTCATTCACTGAAATAGTTTTGGACAAGACTCAGAACAAGCACTTGACTCTTTTACTGATGTTGCAGATTCAAATTAGAAAGCCAAATTAGATAACTAGTTTTGAAAAGATGGTCCAGTAGGACTATAGTTCTAATTTAATTTTTTCAAATAAGTATTTGTTAAGCACCTGTTTTATGTTGTAATCTTACATTTCCATAGCTGACAAGCACAGACCTATGTGAGATTACTACCTATACAATGTCATACATGCACATGGAACCTGAAACACAAATATAAGGATAAGGGAGTATGGATTTATTGACACCAAAGGGAGCTGTGTCACTGATGTAAATAGTTTCATCATGGTTCCTACTTTTAATCTAAAGTTAGACCAAAAACATAACCATTGGATACCAATGGTAAAGAAAGAGGAGGACTATTCTTTGGGATAAATTTGCTGCAGAAAATAGTACTCTTTCAAATCCCACTACAAATCTACGCAATTTTTATTACTTACTAAATTTACAATCTTACTGATGGTTCATATCCATGTGATAAGATACCCATTGATAGTGTTATTTTTTGGTATCACAATCTTAAACAGTGTGCTCTAACAAACAAGATATTTTGAAAATATAATTCAGTTCTGGTATTCATATAACTTATAGTATGCAAACACGCTGAGGATTTTTCTTATATATATTGCCTAAGAATATAAACTACAGTCAATCAATGGAATTCATTTTGTACCTTCAATAATGTGTGATTTGGGCCTCTGGCACTTTCATAGAATTGCACTGGATCAGATATATCTTCTCCCTCAATAAAAAAAGATAAATCTGATTATAGAAACTATGTCAACATCAGCCAGTGGCAATGTGAAAACCAGAAACCTATGAGTACTTCGGTCTTCCAGATGGTTCTTCCCTAAAGCAAGTGAACTTACATATATTTAATAAACTATTTTCTTCACCACACTTCCAATAATAATGTATTCCCATGTACAGAAATAAGCTATTACAAGTATGTTATAAAATGGTTCAACTTTTCATCCCAACCAAAGATGTATTAAAAAAAAAAAGAAACAATGATTGATTAAAATATTATGGCTAAATTTTTACATAAATCCCAATAAGGATTCAGGTAGATACTTGGTAGAACCAAATACAAGTCAGAAATGGAAAGGAAACTCCCTATGAGTCGGAAACTGGACAGATGTCTATATCCGTGCATGAGCTGGCAAGCTGTCTTGAACAACTGAACGAATTTCAGTAGTTCTCCTGGTAGTTCTGTAAACAATTAAACAATAACTAGCTACACATATCTGAAAAAATGAAATAGAAAATAATATGTTTTTCAAAGTTAAAGATCACATGGATGAGTTGATGGTTTTCTGACTGGATTACTTGCAAGCAACAAAACTAATTTCTGGCATATGCTTAAAGGCAGTATCATGATGTTTTTTTAGCTTGTAAACTTAAAAAAAAAAAAAAACAAAGCAAGAAATAACTTTGTACTTGGGGGGGCATTTTTCTGACCACTTATGAGTGAATGAAGTCGTTATGCAAATGCACAATCACATGTTTGGAACAAGGAATTTACTAGAGTAGAAACACTCATTTCATTAGCTTATCACACAGTGCCATTTGTTTTCCAGTACATGCTTCTGGTTATTATTAATAATAAAGAAATCAAAAGTTCTGTTTTGTGAAAGTCTCACAGCTGGCCCTTCATAAATCTAAAATGCCAATAGCTATCAAATGCTGTAGATACGCCTTAGTGAGAACATTCCAACTGTTTTGGTCATACTGTAATTTTTGCTTCAGAAATATGGTTTTAATAGGATTTTACTAGGGAAAACTTTGAGTGGTAAAGCCTGAATTTTAAACTCAGACTTCAAATTACAAAGCGAACGTGGGAAAATAGGTGGAATCTGTGCTGCTAAACACTCCCCATAAAGTTCACACCCTTGAGAATATTTCTAGTACCACAAAAATATTCTCACAAGTGAAATAATGTTTCTTTGTTCCATGTTAATCAAAAGCCTCCAAGAGAGCTGTTTTTATAGATGAAGGGGGAAAAAAAAAAATCTTTGAAAAACATCGGCCAGTCCATATATCAAATGACACTGTGGCATTACAGAGAGGAAGAATCACCCTAATTGCTAGCATACTACAGAAAAGGAGATAGAGGTCTTCTAAAGGTTGCGTGAGCCCATCTTTAAATTTTCTTGTGTCTTGTCAAACAAACTTCACATGTGCCTATTTTCAAAATGGGATTTTCAGCTCTTCAGAACACTCCATGTCCAAAATCTCAGTGAGCAGCAGGACTGAAATATAAAGCTATCTTTTTGCTCTGGAATCTTTTCTTCTGATCATAAAATCTTAAAACATAAAGCTGGAAGGGAAATAAAAAAGGTCACTCATTAAAGCTCTCTGCCTCCACCAAGCAGGATCAAACTGCATGTCAGCTATCCCTGACAGATATTTCTCTGACTTCACTGTTAAAGCCCTTAGTAACGAAACCCTTTTGCAAGAATATATCCCAATACTTATTTAACCTTATAATTAGCTGTCTCATGCTGTGGTTAATTCATTGCTTCTTGCTTTATCCACAGCAGACAGCTTTAGGAGAAACATTTCACGTATTTGAAGACTTAACATGCTTCCTTCTTGTCTCCTTTAGATTCAGCTAAGGCTTAATCAGCCCAGTCCTTTCCCAGTTTCATAGGTTCTGATCATTTTGGCTGCTCATTCAATGACCATTTCCAAGAGCCCATCCCTCCAGAAAGAGCGGTTCCCCAAGGCTGACACCACAAACCAGCTCCAAGGCTCTCGCATCTCTGAGTGGAAGCTACTGCATACCCTGTCACACATACATCACCCCCTACTGACAGATTTTAGCATATTAGCTCTAAACCAGGTTCATTTGTGATCAGCATCAACCAAAGTGAACTCTTGCAAAAGGGGGTTGTCCTGTCTTGTGCCCTGGGGGAGAGACGCAATGCCACAATGCCCCCAACACGAATGCTTATTGCAAAGTCCAACCCCTGCTTGAGAGCACTTGCTGACTCTCCCAGGAGGATGCCATCTACAACGATAATAAGAACACTCTAAGCTACTATCCACCTAGCTAATTAAAAGAGTTGACAGTGGACCTCAGAAAATTGCTGAATATAGTCTTCGAGTCTGAATTCATCTTCTAAAGATTCATCTTATGTCTAGACTGTATTATTTCCTCTGCTTATGAAAATATCTACTAATGTAACAATATTTAATAACTTTTCTTTACTGACAAGGGGTATTAGCCAGTCCTGGGTGGAAATTAAATAGATTTAATATATTTTTTTACAGGCCTTTGTTGACTACAAGTTATCTCCTTTTGTTACTCTCCTTTTCTGAAGTACTTACAAATAGTTGGCTTGATTTTTAGTTCCAGTATTTTTCCATGCATTGAAGCAAAGCTGAGTCATTGATAATAATTCCTTTTCAGTCCCTTTAAAGATAGACACTAACTTTATTATTTTGTGCCCTTCTGGAGTAATAGCCAATGTCCCTGATGTCAAAAAAATCTATTCAGTTTTTCTGCTAGGCAAACTGTAAGTACTAACAAACTTTCTGCTTGACCCTGTTAGATCATGTCAACAAAAAAAGTTATTTAATTTTTCATTTAAATCAGAATTAGATATATGGGCATAATTCTATGTATTCTACGTAGCTACACATAAGATTAATAAATTGTTTTTAAATAAAGGTTAAAAGGTAAAACGATAATAGTTATATTTTAGGAGTTCCCAGGTAAGAGGAAAAAAATAAGTATTGGAAAAGAGGGATAAATAAGTAAGATAAAAGAAAAAAGAAAAGAATAGGAGGGGAAAAAAGAGCTAAAACTGACAGGAGAAAGAAACAAAAAGAAAACAGAAGGAATGACCAAGTAGTAAATTCTATAAAAAGCCATTTAGGCAACAGAGAATAGAAATAGCCTCAGTCACAGTATTACAGCAGAAAAAAACATCAGCGTAAAAAAAAAAAAAAAAGAAAAAGAAAAGAAAAGAAAAACAAAGACAGATGAGAGTAAGTAGAACAAACAAAGTGTTATCAAATATGGATTTAAAGTGGCTTTTAAAACTTAACCATATTCAAGATTTATTCTTTAGGGTAAAACTACTAATAAAAATGTTCAAAACTGTATTAAAATAATTTGAACTTCAAAAGTACTTAATTTTTGTTTTGCAGCTTCAGCTAGTATATTATTTCTCATTCGCATCATAATAAGATAAATTCCACAAATTAGCACAGCTTCACAAAACAGAGAAGAAAAAGAAACAGATTTAAATATACCAAGGTCACTCTTCCTTATGTTCCTTGGCCACACACTGCTTCTGAATCCCTTACACCAGCAGAGCTGACAGAAATATTCTGCTTAGCTTCTTATTAAGCAAAGGACTACTATTGGTTTACAAAGCCTTTTTCTACTAGAGAACCAAGCCCTATATTTGTTCTTAATCTTTTCTTTGCTGCAGCCATATTTCGAATATAAGGAATTCTTATCTGGAATGAAGGAGGCTGTCCAATTTACACTGAACACACAATATGCAGCAGAAAGTTGACATATGCACATATAAATAGTTATGCATAGAAAATCCTGACTCTTTTATATTCCAGGCATCAGCTGTTGTACCCTGATCTTATACTCTTTCTGTGGCACACTTCCCTCGAATTTCTGTGATCCCTATACATCCATAAATCATTACTAAAACATTTAGCTTACAACCTGCAATGTTTTTCAGGTGTTTGTTTTTTTTCCCCACATCTCCCCATGTTTCATGGAAATTTCCAGTAGTCTTGAAACAGTGTTTTGTACAGTCCCCCGACCACTGTACATGGCAGATCTTTAATGACATTGCTGTTGGCATTTTGAAAATCATCCAGTGACTTTTGCAGAGTGTCTCTGTATTCCAGAGACAATGGGATACAGTATCATCTCTGAGGGCGGCACCATGCCGTCCTCATTCCCTGATACAGCAGCACCAAGCAGAACAGAGTCTTACGCCACATCGTTTTTATGTTAGTTTTACATATTCTGATAAAAAAAAATTTAAAAAGAGAGAATGCAAAGTGTGTGGAAAGGCATAAAGAGAGATTTTGAAGACAAACTGAAGTTCTCCTAGATTACATCTGCCAATCTGAAAAAAAAACATGGTGCCATCCCTGCCACCAACAAATGCGAAAGTATCGTCTGCAGAGCACCATTCATCTACTGTGATGAGAAAACTGATCAGCAAGCACCCAGTAAAATTAAGAACACAAGTGCGATTTTTCAAGAAAGAAGTAAATAAGGCAATAGGGAGGATATGAAGTTGCTGACACTGAATTTTTGCATCCAGCACTCCCTTTGCTTGAGCCAAAAGGCTATTTGCACACAAACAATAAATGCATAAAGCCAAGTAATAAGTGTCATGTCATGATGTTGTTACACTGCTTTTTTGTGTGAAACAAAATCCTTTGCAAATGTTAATTACACTTCAGAAATCCTTTACGAAAATCTTATTTTAAAACAAAATTTGGAGAGGGAGAATAATATGACACAGAAGTGAAACAATACAAGGTCACACAGCAAGCCACTGAAGTGACCGGTCCCTCAGTCAGTTCTCCAGTTCCTGAATTACACAATTAATTCCTCAAGATACCTCAGAGTGATGCAAACAGGAGCATCAGAGAGGAGAAAAAAATCAAAAGGACACTCTCAGTCCTCAGTTCTGTAAGACAGGGTGGTTGCTAATTACTCCAGCAAGCTTCTCCATTTGGTATTGTGCAGAGAACTTTGGCAATGCTTATTTTCCAGGATCTTACATATTCACATTTGCCCTCCTCTTTTCCATCTATACCAGCTTCACTCTTCAACCTCAATACTGAGAAGTCAAGGCAGGGACGGGGTGGAATCTTCAAGGCTATCGCCATCAGCTTTTCAGGTGGATGTTAAATACTCAGTACTTGGGAAACTACTTACAAGACTGAATGTAACAGAGATAAGCTAAGAAACAAACAGTGAAATTATTTTAACGTACACTCTGAAAAAAAAAAAAAAGCAGTCACACTTACTAACAGAAGTTGAATTAGCGACTTTCTCGCATCTTCCTACTCATTAAGGCAAATGCATGATTTGATATTCTGAAAGTGCGATAGCTTGCTGATAAAGTAGGGAAGTTGTGACACTGGTCATCATGGAAGCAGTTGCCATAGCAGCAGTTGCCATGCCACTTGAACACAGAGCACCAGCGTGGTTTGGGAAGAGCGCGCCATGTGCTGCACAGCATCGGCTTACTTAAAGTTGGACGTTTCATCTCTTCCACACTTGCAAAACAGAAGGCTCTTTAAGCGAATTAGGAGATGTGCACCAGCCTGCCAGACTAAACCCCAAGTAACTACGGAGAATAGAAAACTGCTCCAGGGTACATCCTCAGTTATGTGAATACGTGACTCAATGTACATACAGGATAGCTATACATTGGCAAGTAGTACTGCGGACCTGCCGTTGGTGCTATATGGGGTTTTGGGGTGCTTACGCTGTGTGCAAGCAATGCAGTCTAACTTGTGCACTCCTGAATACAAACCAAAATGCAGTGAAAGGAGAGGATCACCAGAAGATTCAGTTTGAAAGGGTACGTTTGATCCAAACAAGAAGGATAATTTAGACACATCACTAGCTCCAGTTGAGATGGAGATCAAATTGCATTAAAATCATGTGAAAGCCCCTTTACTAGTGTTTTGGAAATATTGTGAAGAAATCTCAAAACTCCACAATGGCAACATTTCACAATCAATTTAAGGTAATAAAAACTGTGGTGACTCTGCGTGGTAAGCATACTGAGGCAAACAAATGCTTGAGGGCTACCAGGCGCACTTTCTACTCTAATTCTCGAATTTCAGATTCTCTTAAGCGTTCGGTTGGGTGCCTAAAGGGAAACAAATCATTTTGCTGCTACAAACTTTTGATGAAGCTTGGTTTCTGTACTCCAAATTAACTAACAACATACACAGCCTGTGATTACAAATCTTCTTACTGGAATTACACCACAGCTCCTCAGAACTTACTACCCCCACAGTCTGTGTCAAAGAGCTGGATGAAAATGGAAGAACTTTTCTGTGTTCCTTTAAAAATAATCGCTTGGTTTTTAAGGATCAATGTAAATTTGGGTCTGTCTGAAAACTAAATTCTGGAGGAGGGAGGTCAAGATAGAAAGACAAAAAACAATTTATCTCGCACACATATGCTGCAGTATACAACCTGTGTCAGTTCCTTCACCATAAGTATTTCACTGCAGACAAGACACTGTACAGCATTAAAAATGATCTAATTATGCTAGTTATGGAAAATCACTAGAAGCTAACCATCTTTTAGAGTAGGTGGAGCCTCCTACATCTGAACTGCATTAAGTAGGATGAGACGGACCTCCACAATCTGCTCTCCAAGTCTAGTCCTTGGGAACTGTCTTCTATCCCCTTTTATAGGAGCTAAAAATTGATGGGCCAGTTTCCCAGGGGAGATAAGCAGGGAAATAGTTCTCTACGTCCACCAAGATTTTAACAAACGAACGTCTGTCCCTTTTAAAAGAAAAAAAAAAAAATCCCAACCAAAACCAACTAATCATCACATTTTGATTAGAAAACATTGTAATGAATGTTTATAGTTTATTAAACTCTTACGAGGACATAGCATGCTATTTATAAAGTGCCAGATTTGTACAAATACAGAGTTTTGGCAGTCATCATAAGCAATCATTTCCCTTTTCTTCCCACTTCTGGCCCTGACGCTTTGAGGTGCTGACTGCTCAGGCATCTTGCGGAAAGCTTGGACAAACATTCACAATTAGATCCTTGCAGGATCAGACTGAACAGTAATTGCCAAGTAATCCTCCTATCCATCCTCCGAAGCCACTGTGAAGCTGTACGCTGCTCCACAGACCCTATTTCGTCTCAGCAGCAGCACACCAGATCCCTCCTGCCATGACTTTCAGTGTATCTCTGGGCTTTGCCAATGCCTCCCGCCCACTTCACCCTGCTGATCTGAGAGCCTGGGGAACTAGGAACCCATCTTGACAACCAGACATCTAGAGTCCTCTTCTTCCTCTCTGTACAGCGGGAAGAAAAAGGTTGCATCGCTCTACTGGATACCTCAATAACTGCTGAGGTAGGGCTTCAAATCCCTCCCACTGGAGGTAAGGAGAGAATATTTAAATCAACATTAAAAAATAAACAAATCGAGTCACCAATGCACTGCAGAAAGCCTGCTGGTTACTTTGGGGTTTTTAAAGCTTACTTTTAAATTGAGTGGAGGGAGGGGGTTCCAGGCTTTATTATTCCCTGCCCCAGAAGCACTGGTGTGTGGAAATCAGCTTTCCTGTCAGAAAAGAACCAAAAATCTGTGGGACAAAGGAGACAACAGAAAAAATACACTGCACACAAAAATTTCCCATAATCCCTAGGAAACTGAAAATGACAGTATCAAGTCAGACGGATTTCTCTTTGTGAAGTAGCACCCTTTAATATCAAGGAGCAAGAGTGTCTGCTTTGAAGTGGGATGGAGGGGGAGAGAGTCCATTGCACAAGGGGAAAGGTACCGTCTTGGCTTCTTCAAAAGTCATCCTTACTGAGCTTTTTATCAACAGACAACTTTCTAAAAATAACGCAGCAAGTAGGATCACTATCAGAGAAAGGTAGAAAATAACCCTGACGTTAGTGCATCCTGCTCAGAAAGTCATTTCTAGATGTGCTAAATTTATTGTGCCATTGGACACGGTGAGGTCTTTTAATTAAACAGTAAGACGTTGAGAATGCGATAAATAAATAAATGGAGCTTATGTTTGCCAGTTTTTATTCCGTATGAACAAATGCTTCTGTCTGTAGAAAAGTCAAAAATTGGTAATTATTAGCAACTTGCTTGGCTTCACAGTTGAGGTTCCTGCGTTCTTTTGGGTTTTTTTCATGGCATTGACATTTTTAAATAAAATCAAGTCCAGATGATATGGAACGAAAAATCTGAAGCAAAAAGTAGCAACCTTGCCTCTCAGGTACTGATATTTTCATAGCTTGTTTACAGATGACCTGACATCTTTGGTATAAAAGCCTGATCTTTTGTAAGAAGCTACATAACCTCAGATTCCACCAGTGTCACCTGGACTTTGCAATACGTGTGTTAATTAATCCATCGTAGGCAGACAACTACACAGACATGCTCGTAAGAATGGGAGACGAACCCAGACAAATCAGCTACCAAAATGCAGGAGACTATATGGGCTATAAGCGATTCCAGTGCAGCTAGTTACAGACCTCTCAAACACTGCCTTCACTGAAGTTAGGTTTCTCATCCTGCTTTGCATTATAATACACATACACGTGTATATATATATATATATATATATATATAGAGAGAGAGAGAGATGTAAAAAGAAACCATTGTGGAAACATGCTATGAAATGATCCTTGGATTTATTTCAGAAGGTAAGGCTGATCCTTCAATTAAATGGATTGAGAAATGCAAGGGTATTATACCGGTTCTATTTGAAAGCAGCAATTAATGACAATTTTTAGACAGAATCTAAAGGGGAAGGAACTCATCAGATGTTTTCAAATACAGGATTAAAATAATTTTCTGATGCTACTTGTGTTATGATTTTTTTTTTCTTTTGTATCTTTTCAAGATCAGACTCACGGTTGGTTTTCTGGTTTGGTTTTGGGGTTTGTGTTTTTTTTTTTTTTTTTTTTTTNGGGGGGCATAGGTTTAAACAATACCTCTTTCTAGGTGAAACACAGACCTGCAACATGCTATAGGCTAGAATGTGATTTGCTTTGCATTAGTAAGTTAGAATTGTAACAAAGACAGCTCTAAAGGGTTGCCCTGAATGTGTGAGATTATGCCGAAAATCAAAAGAAATCTTCACTGTAATACCCAGTACCTGTTGTGAAGGATCCACAGAACACACTGTGCAGAACTTACATAGATGAAATCCCTCTGAAGAAACATTTACTAGTTCAGCCGATGAGCCCTTCATGTTCCATGAGTTTCAAACGATTTAAACACAGCATTTTCCTTCACTATTTTTAATCTCCAGAGCACTCTGAGGAGGCAGCTGTGGCAGAGGAGTTAGCTCTTGAAAACAGCATATTTTTAATCACCTCTCTGACAATAAGGAGTTCATTTGTTAAAAGATATCTTTTTTATTAAATACACACTCACAGAGAAAAAACATTTGATTGGAAAAATTATTCCAATGCCGAAAGGCAAATCACCCATAAATTCAAGTAGAAAATAGATGAGGTCCTGCAAGTAGTTTCCATGGAATCAGTAAAAGCTACTGACGTAGGAAATAAAATTCTGTTCCAAAAAGTAAAGTCATTTTACCCAAGGGCATTTTAGACTTCACTGGTGCCAAAGAGCATCAGGAGGTGATGACCACACCATTCTAGGAAGTCCTGACTAAGGACACAGTATCAAGTGGTAAGACTCAGGGTGAGATGAAACGTTTAGGATTGTATTGGCTCTTTATTCCCATGAATCAGAGAAGAGCTGATTAGTTATCAACAATAACAGCCTTTCTGCCTGAGAGAGGAGGATGATACAGGAAGCATATGCTCCAGGCTATTTATGAGGATGTTGCCAGAAACGGGCGTAACATTTTGAACATGGTGACCTGCACCTTTAGATTATAATTGTATGTGAAGTCGTAAACTAGACAGAAAGGATGTATAAGAGGGACATAAAAAGGAAATATAATAAAAATTATTAATACGTGATAGTTTCCAATACATTATTTTCTCAGGAAAAGAATAAAACAGCATATTGCAGAGTTCTCAGACTCCACTTTTCAGTTCCTTTCATCAGGAACAACCATATTCAGCTTGAATTTCTGTTTTATCTGTTGTAATGACAAACATCTCATCTAGCAGCAGAGTTAATATTTGCTCTAGAGATAGTGACGTATCTCTGGCAATGATTAGGGAATAACTAGGATATGAGAACTGCACTGCTGGGTTCTGTGTCAACAAGGGCTGCCAATGCTTACTTTAAGATACCTATGGACTGCTTATCCATTTCTAATATCACTCAGAACAAACTGTCGATGAATTTGTGCCAATTTCTTCATAACTTAGGGAGTAAGCTTCATAACATAAGAGAGTAAGCTGTGGTGAGGCTGCTGAAATGCAATAACCTTTAAGACTCGGCTCACATTCTCCTCGGTTATATCAGATGTACAAAACTATTTTAATATAATATTCACTACCAATTTCCTTTTTCTCTCCGCTGAAACACCCCCGATCTACTTCCTCTCTGGCCTCAAAGGTCACTAGAGCTGCAGGTATTCCGTGCCTATGACTATAGTTTCTCTGGGTTTATTTTCTGTATTAACCTTCTATCTGTATTCTGTCCAAATAATAGAACTGACTATGTTACTAGATTGAGTTTCTAATGACAGATAGGTTTCAACATCCAAATGTTAACATTTAGGTCCTTGCAGAAAACATTAATTTTTACTTGGCTTTCAGATCAGCAGTAAGCACAATTTAAAACAAAATAAGAAAAAAAATACATATAGAAACCTTAAAGAGTCTAACTTATGAAAGAATCAGAAACATTTTAATAAACCTATACATATTTCTGGATGGATTTGTCACAGTTAAAGTGCTTGTTAGAGAGACCTGAAATTCTCATTCATTTCATTTTCCATAGAAAACTCTTATCTTACTAAAATTATCTTGAGGTACCAGTCAAAAATCCATGAGCTGTTACACATCAGAAGTGGCTGTGGGTTCTTTGCCAGACTGGAGGATCAGCTGGCACTGCTGTCTGATCATATGGACTTCTGCATAGGAAAGCAGTTTTTCTTTGCACAAATACGTTAAGCAAGAGCTTCAGACATAAACCCACAAAAAGCATTGATGTGATGTTTAGCAAGGAGGAGTTCTCTGTTAAGACCTTCATTCCAGTTACTTATTATGGAAGAAACAGATGGAATTCAATTTTTGCCCAACTGTTATGAACCACGAATATCTTTTCAGTCAATGCTGAGGGAGTACAAAGATGTAACAAAACAGTCTGGAGACCAAAACATAAAATATGATTCAACACGCAGAATAAATACAACCATGTCCTGATTTGTTGATTCCACCATTACTTCCTCACTCATACTAGGCCAACAGCTTGCAGTTTTAGACTTTTGCTGCTATGTATGTCCTGGTATAATAATTTCAATCCAATTAAAACCCCCAGTTCAAAGCCACTGAAGTCAATCAGCACATGTCCTTTGATCTCAAAGGTTTCATTTGCCCCAAGAAATCTGACCTTCAGGTCTTTGTTTGCCATTCTTGCAGATGGTCTTTGGCTTTAACCTCAGTTTTCTTACTTGCCTTTCCTACTCCTCAGTCATAGCCACTTTTTCTTCCAAACCTTTCCTCTAATTGAGGATATGAGCTTTCTTGTTTACTCCTAGTGGCTGAAACCCATCCTTCATAGTAATTATACTTTTCTTTTGGGGGTTATTGTAGTTTCTGGTACTGTCAAAGCAGAAATATTTAGTTGCAACACCACTGCATGCTTTCCATATTACCTGTGAGAACCAGTTGCATTAAATGTGGTTTAAATTTTCAGTCATTTAAGGGGGGGAGATTGTGGGGAACTAAGCTAAAAAATATATTCCCAGTCTGTTTTCTCCATGCTGAATCCTTCTCCCTCTGAAGCCACTTGGAGTTTTGCCACTGATTTAAATAGAAGATTGATAGGGCCCTAAATCAACTATTTTCTGAGATGTGCCCCTGTTGGTTTTTTTGGTTTGTTTTTTTTTTTTTTTTAAAAAACATCGCCCTGATTATTTTCCAACTTTTTCTTCCACCATTCTAGAATACAATATAAATCAGAGAATTTTCTCTTTGTTGTTTGTCACATGTTTTCCTGGAAAATTCATAGTGGGGATTTAAAGGAAGAACATCAGCAATACATGCAAGATGTGTATACACATTTTTCTTTTGAACTCACATCTAAGGTGGTCTTCAGTGCTCTATGATTTTTCCTATTGTATGTGAAGTGACTCATTCGGACTTTGGCACTGTTCAATATTTTCCTGCTGTTTGAAAAAAGGAAAAAAAGTGAGTGTGAAGAGGCCTATGCAGACTGGCTCCATCTGCGCTTCCTCACCGGCTCCCGGGCTGTCGGAAAGTCAAGGACAGCCAACAGTCCCCATGTTCCAACATCACTTGCTCTTAACAGGCCATTGTTTCCCTAAACACTATTATTGTTTCAGGTTGTCACTTAAAGGAGATGTTACTGTTACGATTACTTCAGAACCGCCAGGTCGCTCTGCCCTCAGAAGTGGTGTTTATAACTTCACCTTTAGCGGAGGGTGGATGGCTGACACGGCTGCGGGCTGCAGTTAAAGGAGAGCTGTATAAAGCTCTTCTTTTCTCTCGTGGCTGGTTTTTTTTATTTCCCCTCATGCTCCATGCTAAGCTGCAAGGTTTGCATAGCCACTTCCACCGCTATAAAGAGGAATGTTAAGTCCCTTTATAAATTAAAAGATGTTTCATAGCTGAGGTTAGGAGGAGCCAGGAACGGAAATTTCTGTGAAGCTGCAGAAAGGCTTCTGGGGGGAGAAGGCAATCAGAGCAAAAGAATTTGTTGAATTGCTGTATAGATCATTAGTTAATTATAGGTCTTAATCATCTGCATATTGCAGAAAAAAGCCGTGCTACAAATCAGATCCACTCAGCCAGTTTACAGACTGGCATAAAACTGAGAAGTAAATGTATGGGTAGTTCATAATCATAATCATCTCTTTAATCTCACTGCTGCACATAATGATATTCTGAAAGAGAATCTGGTGCATGCGACACAATTTTAATAATACTGGGGAAAACAAAATGCAGATGTTCCCAAAGTTAAGGAATTTCTAAACAAATGTACAGAACATTAAAAGAAAGATTAAAAAGAATTTACCATCTGCAATAACCTAAAAGAATAATAAACCTGACAACCTGAGCTGAACATTTAAAATGCATTGGTATACTTTCAGAATTGCTGTGCTCTTATGAAAAACATAAAATAATAATTAAAAAAAAGCTTTCTCCAACAATTCTACATTCATCAACCTCTCTCATTAACCAAGGCTCTCACCACAGTTGGCTCACAGGTGCCAGACCACAGCACAAGCCAGCAGTTGGAGTCCTTCACCCAAGGACTTTCAGCTGCTGTGGAGCACCCATTAAGCCCAATTTAGTTCTTCTGACACTTACATTCATCCTCAGAGGACGAAAAAAAAAAAAAAAAAACAATTGATGTGACATGAAATATAATTAAAAAGAATGAGATTCAATTCCTATTCTGGGAGATTTACAGACTACTCAAGTTACAAATTTCTAAACAAGTTTTGGGAATTGTCCAGGAATGCCCTCATCCAACACCTAGTGGTATCAAGAGGGATTCTTCCATTCATCTGAGATGATTTTTTGTTTTTTTTTAAATAGGGACTGTCCATATCAGATTACATCACTTTTGTGGAAATCTCATGCAGGTCATTACGAACGGCCTTCTCAAAATGCTCTTTCTTTCCCTTTATTTTTGTTAAGCAAGTTATTTATGCTCAGTAGAGTTGTGTGGCCTATTACATGATGCAGAGACATGAGACAACTATTAAATAAGGCTAAAAATTTCTTGCTCCCTACCACAGGGGTCTCTGTCACTACCATGTATGAATAACAAAATAAGCAGTATCTATACATTATGTTTGGTTGGAAAATCCCATTGAATATTCAACTTGAATTAAGTCATGTCCACAAATTACTAAAAAGTGTGCAGTCTACCAACCTAATCATGCAACTGAGCAGTGGGAAACTGTTAGTAAGACAAGCAAAGGCAATTAAACTGAATAAAACTTGGTTTTTAAGTAACCACAAAATAAGCTTCTGGATCTGTACTATAGACGAAAAGATGTAAAACTACAGCTGCCAGCCCAGGTAGCTGCTGGGAAGACCTATGTGACAGCAGTTGTCTTCATCGTCGCTAAGATGACATCAATTGTCCTTACAGCAGTTAAAGTCTGTGGCGGACTCCCTCACACTCTTTCTGCAAAATGTTTGTTTTCCAAAATGAAATGTGCTCCAGAGCTAAGAGGAAAGAAATGCACGAACACATTCACTAGTGTGTCTTTCCTTGGACTGGCCTTCACAAGCTCAAAAAGAGATGGGTTTATGGTTCTGGAATAGTTAAGGCCCCTCTGTTGAACTCGAATTCAATAAACAGAGGAAAACATGTTGGATAATACAGAGAAGACAGACCACTGGCTTTCCAGAAGCAGGAAGTATTTTCATTTGCAGCAAGTTTCCAGGACCCCGTAGAGCTGGAAATGTGGAAGGCCTGTGCCTGAAAGCCCTCTGTTCTCAGTTAAGAGAACGTGTCAAGCTGAGCCAGGCGATGCTTTCGTCTATACAGAAGCTATCAATTTGCTTTGCTGAACTGTCCACTTCCATCTTCCCCCACTTTTACTGCAGCTGAAGGCATAACCAAGGCACGTGTTGGTTTTGCACACAAGCCACCTACGTTGTGCACTCGGTGCCTCTTGTATAGAGTTTCTTTGCATTTCCTGACTTCCCTATCTGCTAATTTTTCATCATAAATTTAGATGTTTAGTGTTTTGTGGCAGGAACCATCTGGTTGCTGTGAAGAATGGCTAATGAAAAAAGTACCCCATCACTAACAGAGACACCTGGTTGTTACTTCATTGCTAATTACAAAGAAGAAATCTTGCTTTTCATTTTTTAATAGAAAATGTGTTATTGGTTTTCATTTTGTTTTGTGTGGGTTATTTTTGTGGGTTGTTTTTTTTTTTAAAAAAAAAAAGATCTCTAATGAGACAAATAACATACCTTTGTGGAATGGCAACAGGAAAGTCACTGTAGAAGAAGCTTGCTTACCTCCTCCAAAAGCACATTTATATTCTCACACCACTGGACATTATGTGCATAATATCCAGCAGGTGACAGGGATCCAAGCTGAAGAACATCAAAAATTAAACTTGTTCATCACTCCTTCCTCTTGCATAAATGTCTTCGTATTGTGTCTTATAATGGAAAAAGGTGGGATGAATAATTTTCAACAATAAAGAGGCACTATATTCATGAGGAAGCCAGGGTTTCTTTTCTGAGTAAAGTAACTAGTGGTCTGCAACAGGACAGATATCTGAATATAAAGTAATTGGAAGGCTAGTGGCAAGGGGGAAAATATGTATTTAATAGAAAGCAAATATGTATTCTGGTCCAGATAACGCATCCCTACAAATTTACACAGTCTAGCTGATGCACTAGAATCAGATTAACACAACATTGCTCATTTCCAAGTGCAAAGGCTGCGTGCAGAAAATGCTTAATGACAATACTAAGAGGAAACTTGCTGAAGCAGTAAGACACAGATGGCCAGAATTCAGTACTGCAACGCCACAGGAGTCAAGTTGTGCTAGGGTTGAGATGAGATTTCCCTGTGCGCTGATCTGCTCTGTAGAGGACAAAGAGTGATTGTGCCTACTCCGGAGAAAAAGGAAACATTAGAACAGCTATGTAAAGCAGATTTAGGGATGGAGATGTGCCAGAAGGAGGTTCAAAATTTGTCTCTCTTGCCAATAATGAGCAAGCAGATTGAACATTTTAACATATAGATATCATTCTACATATAATTAAAAGAAGAAAGGGAAAAAAACACCACTTTAAAATCTCAGTATCAAAAGACCCTGGTGACAAGGAACATATCAATAAATTACATGGTGCTGCTGGATTCCTTCTGTAGATGCTTTGGGTATTCTTTCCAAATTAATAGTGTGACTGTGTCAAGATGCAAAAATTTCTCTTGCTCTCACTTGATATGAACAGGATTTAGGGATTGTTTTAAAATATAGGATATTGTGAAGGAAGGGCGGGGTTAAACACTAGGGAAATCAAAATCATCTCATTGGCTTTACTGCAAAGAAATTTGGATCACATTGGGGCAAGTCATTCAGTTTCGGTGGATTGGTTCTTTATCTACTTAATACTGAGATTAGAATAGTAATATTTCCTTCTTTCTGCTTTTGTGTGACTTGTGTATTTCACTCCCTTGAAGCCAGTATTTTCAGCAATACTGGCTTCTCCTAGCACATTAGCTTACAAATCTAATCCGGAGACTTTAGGAATCATAATTCTAACAAGAGGCACGTTTGTAAACCTGTCATTTGCTAGTAAATGGATGGGACAGCTCAGAGGCGAGCATGCTAACAACACACAGAGACTCATTTTTTTTTAAGTTTCTATATGAACACTGTTATTTCCATACAGAACTGTCTGTGATACCTTTAAATACTGCACTGAATGCAGATGTAACATGTTTATCCTCACAGCAGGGTGGAATTGCTCAGCTGGCATGAGGCATTGCAGGTAATATAAAACAAAAATGTTTCTGGATTACAGACATTCATACTAAAGATTTAAATTGTTCCCTGAAATCAAAGTTAATAAGCAAGTTTGCCCTGCCATAAATCTTGAATACAAGATACAATTACTGACACTTCAGAGCAACAGGTATTGCCCTTTAATGTCATTTTAGGTTATTGGACTCTGTTTTTCAACTATGATCAGCGAAATAAAGTCTGAGGCAGGCAGAGGAGAAACAGCGCATTTACTTCGAAATGGAGAAGCAGAGACAACACAAAGTGTTTGAGTAGCACTTTCTAAGTAGCGGTCTGTTACACCTGCCATCAGCACATTTTCAGATGTATTCCTGAACGAGAGAAGATAGTGCATAGTCCCAAGTTATTTACACACAATATGACAGAAGCACCTTATGTTTAACCTTTTTATTTACTACAGAGATGAAACTACTTTGGCTCCATACACACAGATATCTATATCACATAGACATTTTAGAAGTTTCAAATGAGACAAACTTTCTGTAGGTTTCCTGTCAGTTTTGTCAAGATGTTATTCAGAAAGCTATGCAATAGTTCATATAAAGTGTCACTCAAAATCATGTGAAACTCACTGCTCTGCTACAATCAAGAGACTTCTCTTATCACTAAATTGAAGCCTATATTCCAATACCTATTCTGGGTGCTGCAGATTATTGAGATTTCATCACAGTAACTTTTACAAGGTAAGCTCTACAGCCTTACGGAATTAAATTGAAGACAGTCAGAATGAAACATGGAATTAAACCTATAATCTGCATTTGACTGCAGAATTTTGCAGTTGTCATATTCATCCTGCTGAGCTTTCCAGTGCTACACCATAGCATATGCTGGGGACAGTGAGCACTGTAATCAAACATCCAGACACAAACCCCCCAGACATTGACAATACATATGTGCTTTTATGATCTGCGATTTAGGACTCATAAGCAAAGGTCATAATCAGTGTCTTGTTAGTACTGGCATGTATTCAGCTAGCTGAAGTTTCTGTCAGCATTAATGAGGTCAAGTGCTTAACAAAGCAACATTGAAGGAGATTTAAATATGGTTGTGTCTATCTAAAATATGGACCTAGGTAGTTCCTGTTTAGTTGTAAACAGAGAAAAATTCCGAGACAGGAAAAGGATAAGTAAACACCAAATAAGGTTCTGTATTAGTGTAAAAATAATTGTCTGGGTTAACAGGTTTGTGCTGCAAGATATTACTCTGGTCTGGTGCTCACTTTCTCACAAACTCAGTGCTGTGCGTGGCTACCAGCAGATCCTCCTGCCCTCAGGGCTGTTCACCTCCTCAGCAAATATGGCTTCAGCAAGCTCTGTGCTGATGTGCGCACTGCCTCTCTCCTTGGCTTTTCATTGCTTTTAGGTTACATAAATACCATGATCTCCCTCTAAGAAAACAGCCTTTAAATTCTATAACATTAAGCACTTTTCACACAATAAAGACTATATGTGGATGTGCATGTAAAAGCCAGACACAGAACAGGGCAGACGCATATGCAATTAATACCTTCTAAAGATGATGATGAATGGGCACTTTGATTTTCAAGTAATACCTCAGCCAAAAAGTACCAGTTTTTCAGATGGGGAGAAATAACTGGATTGTAATTATGATAATTAGACAAATGTATGTAATCATTGATCTTGAACACATATTAATGCAAAATATGGGCATTTTTGCTGTGGTTAATTGTGCAGTCTCCTTGCTCCTCAAGCTGGCTCAAGCCATTATACAACACTTCAAGTTCTAAGACAACTAAGAATGAAACTGCAGTTATCACTAAATAATCTCATACTACTCAAAACCCAGGGCTGCCAAAACTGCAACCTTCTAATTCTTTTTACTGTGTTCATACATGGCCTTTTTAGTTGCGGTGGTCCTCGGCTGAACGGGCCGCTTGCCACAGCTGCGGCAGCCACCGAGTCCCTCCCAGAGATGCCAGAAACGAGGATCTGCACTAGGGCCAGTCCCAGGGGTACCACACCACAGCCGTCAGTAGGGGTAGCGAGAGCGCACTCTTTACGAGACAGAGAGGAGATGCCAGCAGGTAACAGAGATAACAGATATCCTGGCCTGATGCATGACCCACAAACCAAAGACAGGCAGTCAAAAAAACTCATTTGTCAGCTCTCCGATACAGAAGAGGGAGGCCAGGGCTGCCGATAGCATCCTGGCCAGCAGCGTTTGACTGTGCCACTAAGCAAGCTGTGCTGGGACTGGAAAGATCTTCCCACGTGTATGCTGAAAACAGGATTCATTGAACAGGCCTAGCATCCGCTGGCTGCTCCCATGAAGAGCAAAGCCAGGTGCCAGAGACAGAAATTTATGCTGCCTGAAATAATTCAGCTCTCAACAATTCGTTCAGTAATGATGCTGAATTCTCCCTGGTTGTAAGCTTGCATATATCAAGTGCATCCTGTAACTGATACTGAACAAAAAGATACCGTGGCACAGATTACTTTTGTTATAAGGCCTTTAGCCTAAGTCCAAACTATTAGTACAGTCCATGAAAACGACTCTGGGAACTGCTGCTCAGAATTAAAAATCCAGCCAGTAAAAAATTCTTGTTTCCTATTCCCAAGTACTTCTCAAAAATAATTATAAACAGTTCATTGTGCTGTGTCTATGGACAACTGAATTCTAGAAGTAAACTAATCCAAGACTTTTTTCTGATCATAGATCACTGCTTCCAGAATCGTGCAATCTAATAAAGAAAAGCATATATACCACTGAATGCAGCTATACCACATAATAAGTAATAACAGTAAAGACAATACCACTTTCTCCACTATTCATAAAGCCTTTCTTTAAGCAGTCCTAGCTCTGAAGATACCACCAAGCATCCTGTTTCATAACCCTTAGAATAGTCTTTATTTCTACTTTTTCTGATTTTTCTACTGAATTCAGATTTTTCTACTGAAAACAATAGAGTGATAGTTTAAGTACAAATCAGGTTATTTCCTTTTTAATCTGTTTTAGAGATTTCCTCCCTGCTGCATAACATGTATAGATTATTTACAGTCTATAACATTCAAGTTCTCTCAGACACAGGACAGAGGCTAAAAATACCTTGAAAGCACATTCACCAATACATGGTAAAACCAACAGTTTAAGACCCACTGCCTGGTGGCTTTGAACAGGCTGAGGGAACAGTGGTTTCAGCAGGACAACTGAAGTCGTTCTCCTACCGAAGTGACAGTATTCAAAATAAATGCCTTGCAGTGCACCCCACCAGTCCTGTCCAGGCATCCTTCCATCACCTTTAAAAAACCATTTAGACAGGGAAGAAAACTGACCAAATTTAAGGACCCACTAATAGACTGAACATACAAATGAAGAGTGTACACCTGCCTGACAAGCTATTCTTCCTTCAGCAGGAATGAGTGACTACTGTCTCACATTCATCATTCCTAGAAACATCTACACAGAATGATACAGACTCTTTCTGGATCATCACAGTCAATCAACAAATAATAGACATACTGCTCTGAGCTATGCTAATTCACAGGAGTTGCATTTGGACATTTATTTAGATAGATGCAGATGACAGAACAGGAATTCTTTAAACCAGTTCTACCTTTGTTTGAAGTTGTATTCACTTAATCAATAAGATAGAGTAAGATTATTATTAATAAATCACCATATTCTGTTGGCTGGCTCCTGACAAGCTTGTATTTTTCAGTGTTGCTGTTCTCCAAGTTCCCATCTTTTCGTGATTATTTTGCTCCCCTGCAATCTTTCTTACTTTCTTCGGGATACCCTGGGAAATGTCTGGATTCTGCATGATTAAAGTTAATGGGAGCTTTGCCATCAGCATCAGTGAACATGGGATCATGCTCTGTGCCAAATTCCATAAACCTTCCAGTAAGCCACAACACCTGTTTTCCTTCTCCTCCCATGCCCCATTTCTCTTCATTGCACATTTTTTCTCTGCTCTGACACCTATTAATCCATGCACTCTATCCAATCCATCATATTCATCTTTCTTCAGCAGTTATGTTGTTGTAGCTCTATGGCTGGAATTAGTACGAGAGTGTGAACTCACTTATAAAAGTGCTACTTTTCATACTGCCAAAATAATGTCAGTGCATCACAGAACACGAGTCCAAAATGGTATGCAATATCTTTTCATGCATCTTGATCTGATTTTAATTTTACTTCCAGTCCCACTTGGAAAATCACCGCCCTATACATTTATTTCTAAAATGTTCTTATACCCAAGTGTTAGATCTTTGCCATTGTTCAGTTTGTTGAGTTCCAGCTTCCTCCTTCCTAGCAAATGTAATGAATGTACTTTATTATTTCTGCCAAAGTGTTTCAAATATTTAAACTTTAGCAGTTCTTCGTTCCTTGTGCTAAAACTTTCCCTGGAATTTTTAGTTTAAGTCCTCCCAAGTTTAATTAAATACATGTCTTCTAAAAACACCTATTGAGACAAGCAGAACAAGTGAAAATATCTTAGGAAAGCATAGACCTTCAGCTTTAGTTTAGCAGTGACTAGGCAGAGTGAAATCAAAGACGATCATTTGGGAACGATCACTCGGGTCAACAGTCTCAAATACGGATTAATCACGGAGAGAAGGGGAAAAAAAAAAAAACCACACTTTGGGAACAGTTGGTTCCTTATTGAAGCAAGACCTATTGCTCTGTCTCTTTAGCATATCCTCTCATTTGTTAAGACCTTTCATTAGTTGTGTGAATGTAATCCACTACTTCATCTCCAAAATGTGTGACAGGCCAAGCAGCAGGTGAAGGACATCCTTTATTCAGCTCCTTCTGACTTTGACTTTATTAGAGTGATACATCATTCAGGATTCAAATTAATGTCTATCCCAAGAGACGTATTGTATGGCTCGATATTTACTCTAAAGTGTTCTTTGAATTTGCTGTCTATAGAAACAAAGTATACTGCCATTATCAGAAAATTTATCTTCCCCTACTGGAGTCTGTTCTGTGAAACCCAGGCTTCTACTTCTGGTAGTTTATAAGATGTAATTTTTTCCCCTCACACATTTTTCTTGGGGAAAAATAAAATCTAAGCAGCTATGGTACTAAGTACGTAGCAAAATATTTTATGTCCATTCAAAATCTAGCTAAACACACACAGTTCAGAGTACAGCTGCTAAATGGTCATTGCTCATTCACTGCTTTTATAAGAAGTTAGGACACTGCCTAAGAGAGGCAACAAAAACAAATATTTCATAATAGTACCACTGGAGATGATTTTTGTCGCTTTGTCACTAATTTCCAAATACAAAATCAAGCAGCTTAATCCAATCCAACTTCAGCACCAGATTGCTGGGGTCTCTGGTAAAGTAACCTGAAACGATGCACCAAAGAAATCGCACTGCAATCTTGCTGTCTCCACTGTACCACACTTCATTTTCAATAGGCTAACAAATGACATCATTGTTTCTTCTTCTAAAAACCAGGCTCAGCACTAAGAGAAGCAAAGTAGTCCTGAAGCACTTGAACCAGAGCTAAGAGTTTACACAGCAACATCTGCTCAAACAGAAAACCAGGTAGGTAGATTCTTTTCAGTTTCCACCAGGTAGATGTAAGAGCAAAGTACTGAAGCACCACCCTCAAATGCAGAAAAGAGAATTTTCTCCTGAGCAGCATAAGCAGACCAAACACCCAAAAAGAGTATTAGCGCTTTCACAGCAACCCCCCTTTCCACTCACTGGCTTCCAGAGCTGCTATTCCTTCCCCATCGTCAACATCAGGGCAGCATTCACTGCACATGCCCTGATGTGGCGATATGTGTTATTCTGTGTTGGTTTTACTCCTATTAGCAACTCTTCTTTTCGCCCCCCTGTTAGGCACCTGATTCTTTTCAGTAATGAATATGCTTAAAGTGAAATAGTGGATTAAGCTCTTGGGAAATTTAAAAGCATGTTGGGTAGTATTCAAGTTATTTTATGGGCACGGAGATTGGGAAATGTTTTTTACTGGGATATTTTATCCAAATAAATCCTTTATAGTTAAAGATTATATTTTTAGGGATTTTTCCTCCTATTTATAAGTTGGGAAAAAAAATGAAGCCAGTACTCCAAATGTTAACTTTCTTGGCTTTTTGTTGTTGTTACAATTGACTGCAAGATTTAGTTTTACAGGTTATTAAACCATGGAAAGAAAGATCTGCATCAGGGTTTTATTCTGTGTAACTGTACTGTAATCTAGTAATTCTTGAAATATTTCTCATCTAAGTTTATTCCTATTTTGAGGGTTTGTTCTGTGCAGTGATCAACATCAGTGTAATTGATATCCCGCCAACCCATTAATGCACATTTGCGCACACACACACTATAAACCTATGAGTTTATGGCAGTGCAATTTACTTCAGCATCAGCTGAACTGTCCAAAACCCACTTGCACATCAATGGAATCACCCATTGTGGATTGGTTTTATGTAGACAGGGAGTAAATCACCTGATAATCTAATGAGGGTGGATTGTGTAAATAGTTCCACAAAAAGCAAATGTGCATAGATAGGGCAATAAATTGGGATGATTGATGGGACAAGCACCACGGTAAGATCAAAGACACAAGGCTGCAGCAAGCTTTTTAATCACCAGACCTTGCCTTGCCATTAACCACTTCCCATAAATGCGCTCTCAGCACTCTGGATCAGAGTTTTCACTTCTTTCTGCCTTACACCATTCAAGTTCAGTAGGACACAGCCTCCAGCAGCACCAGAAACCAACTGAAGTGCAGACAAGACCACTTCGAAGATGTGTCTGCTTGAGTTAGGCAGCTCTGCATGCTGCTACGTGAAGGCTTTGCTACCCTGGTTTCCCCCCGAGCTTGTCTGCTGCTCACAGTCTTTTCTGTCACAGGAAGAACTGTTAGCTAAAACCGTGACTGCATTTTAAGGGGACCAGGGCAACATGAGCTGACACCTCCCCATCCTCAAATCTTCAGTGCTGTACCATGCTTTGTTTCACTAACCACCACGGCAATTTTGCCAGAAGAGCTCAACACATGGAATGAACACAGGATACCGCCTGTCTCCCCTCATGATCTTATCCTTACCATGATTACAGTGCCTGCCACTAATCTTGGGTTTGTTGTTGGTTTAAGTTTCCAAGTTCTCCCTCTGCCTTGAAAAGCTGTTCATTCTCCATTTGCTCTCCTCAGCTACTGCATCCTCCACCCCCAAAGCCACTACCTCCATTATTCCCATTTCTCCTAACCTTTAGCCTTCCCACATCAATACTCCACTGCCAATTTAACCCCCTATTTTCTTCTGTGTATCTCCTCGAGTTTGCAATATCATTGCCTTACCACTCAACAGAAACTTATTCCTCAACCTGATCTCCCTTCCCAGGTGCCATCCGTTATTTCATCTTTCCCAAATCTTTGTTTCATTCCTCAGCAGTAATCAACTGCCACAGCAACTGCTTCTTTCTCATCCATCTAATTATTGCAATGAATCTCTAGAAGATCCCAAAAGAGAGTGCTGAAATGCAATGAGTTTGAAAGTTTGAAGTACTCAATGCTGTTCCTCAACCAGATAGAAAGGAGGACAGTTTAATTACATGGAGCTTTGCAAATACTTAAATTATCTCTCTGGTTCTAAAACATTTCATAATCCTAAAGATGTTTCAGCTGCCAGCAGTCACAAAATGTGGCTTCTTAGAGAGGAGAGAGAAAACAAAGAAAAAAAAATACTCTTTTCACCTAATTCATACATACTGCATCACAATTTTATCATTTAATATTTTATTGTTTATGTTTACCATCTCTAACCCATTAACTTTGCATTTTAATTTCTTCTAATTGGAAGAATTAACAAGCATGCTGACCGTGCTTTTTCAGAAAAAGGCCATCTTAACTTTATATGCAGCAAAAATACAACCTTTGCTTAGGGGGAAGGACAGGCAATTCAGCATGCAGCATAGACATGATGCATTTTTTAATAACTTTATTTTTAAAAAATAATCTGTGTATCAAATATACCAAAATACTAGAGAAACTTTGTACTAAAGAAAAAGAGTCACACATTCATATACCGAAGAGAGACATATTTGGGGTTTTTGTATGTTTGGGGGTGGTGCTGGTTTGGGGTGGTTAGTTTTTTTTATTTGTTCTGTTTTTTTCCTCTCCTCTCCAGTGTTTAGGGCACGAAGATTAAAGATTTGCCATCAGATTTTTAAGATAAACCAGAATGCCTGATTCACTCTGAGAACATAACCATTAGCATCAGCTCAGCTAGTATTTTTTAAAAATCATTTTGGGAAAAAGTTTCAAAAAACCCCCATACTTCTTCCCTGCCCACATAGTATCCTCAGGCCCATTTAACAGCAGCCTGACGTCCCGATGCCATAGCTCTTAATGAGCTCATGGACAAGGCAGGCTCCCTGAGTCAGCTGAGTCATCAAGGCAAACGCAAATGCTTGAAGGAACAATTGCTCAACAAAAGGTTGCAGGATTTTATCTGAAATATGCAGGTCAAATTACTGGAAATGTGCAGGCAAAAATTATTACTACTTAGATTTTTTTTGATTTGTCTGTTTTTGAAGTAATAACCCTGTCTCTTTTCTCTCTGGGAATTTCAGTCAGCTGCTGTGTCTTCTACTCTTAAGACCTTTGCAGATCACCATAAACACTATGGGCACTTCTTACTAAACTGGTCAAGACTTGCTTTTAACTCCATGGTTAATCCATTTTATCCTGGAAAACAGAAAGTCAGATGGTACATCTGTCCAGTCTGAACATTGTCCCCAGCCAGATGCAAAAGATTTGTAGTGGGAATTATTTGTATAACTGGTTTCCTTTTTGGAAGCAGAATCCCATAATTAAAGAAAAATCCTTATGGGGAAGGCTCTGAACCTAAAGGAAGGGAACTACATCATCAACCAACCCAAAGACATGATGGGCCAGTGTAAATCCAGCCTAAACAGAAAACAAATACACACTACAGCAATCATCACCACAGTTTAACTATATGTCTAACTTACAACAAAGCAAAGAAAGAAAATTCACATCAGGTTTATTATGTTTCACATTACAAACTGTAAATAGCAACAAAATAAAAAAGAAATTTCAGCTGGAAATTGCAAAGAAGTAATGTGCTGAGATTCTGTAACTGCCACAGAGACTGAGCTGACACTCCACTGCAAAACATTTATTTTAGCATTTCAGTCATCCATGACTTATTAGATGCTTCTTAATTTTGATTTACATTGGGGAATTGGTGATCAAAGAGGGACACGTGCAAACTTTCATTTTTATCTCAATAAGTCAGTCATTCTGGAATCAATCAGTTTACCAGTGAAGCAAATTTTAATTTTTATTTTCCTTTTGCTCAAGAAAGCCACTCTGCAGCATTTGCTAGCAAGAACTGTGAAAATTACTTACATGGAAGACTTATGTCTTGAGGCTAAACCAATTACACTGACCTTTCACTCCTTACCTAACATACATTCTTTATACGTTAAAATAAAATAACATATGGAACGTTTTTCCAACACCTGGAACTGTGCAGTACCTTTTAAAGCCTGGAAATTACCTGATATGTAACATTCTGATTACATAAGACTATAGCCCCAAAATTATAGAGTGAAACAATAGGTCTGCGCAGGTTGCTTTGGTTTTCTACACTTAAGTAAAGACCGCTCCTCACTTGCAAAAAAAAAAAAAAGTTAATTGCGTAAAATTAATCTCTTTAATATATGTATCTCTTGCTCTATATGGAGGTGTGAAGACATCTTTCACCCAAGGCTAACTTTATACCTCAATGAATCTCTCACTCAGAAACCAAAAGGACAAACATCTTTGTGTTAATCAAAGAACGGATGTTAAAATATATTTTTTAACCAGCTATCGTTAAAGTACATCTATTTTTAATATATATTCAATAGGCTTTAAAAATGCGTATTTTTAACTTGCTGACAATATCACATAACAAAATGTCTCAGATGCAAGATGCCTCGTGGTATACGCAGCATTAAGAACGCAGGATTTTATCCTGTGACCCCCCCTTAGCAATCAAAAGCACCAGAAGGATTTCATGGAGAATTTTCAACTGACTTTTATCTAAGGCCATACTACCCGATTAGGGAAGGCATTTTCCATAAATTAATGACTTAATTCAGACTTCACTTTTGCTTTCTGTTTCACTTTAAAAGAAAACCCTGGGGCTAGCAAACTACATTACATTGCAAAGCCATGCTGGTTTGTAATAGAGGGCTGTGCTCAACGATAGCTCCACCGTTGACCTCAACTGCAAGAGCAGGTCCGTGCTAGGAAAGAGGCTAAGGAAGGAAGCGTAACGCAGGAGCTTTCATCACGGTAGAAGACAAGAAGGAAGAGGTGCAGTCAGGATAAATACATGACAGCAATTAGTCCTTGAAATGCAGTGTTAAGCGTTCTTATAGGTTTAATGTGCATGCTTACATTCAGCTACTCAGTTGAGAAAGCAACTAATTGATTGATTTTATGACAGAGTCAAAGCATGGGTATAAAGAAACAGTAATATCAAACCAAGCCCTCATGGGAGAAAATAAATCTAAATAGTTCTGTTAATTCCCTGCAAGCCAATGTATAAGTCCCTGATCCCTGAGAGTGTGTTCTATACAGAAGCAAGGCGGGAGGAAGGAAAAGGTAGCTAAAAAAAGCAGATGGGTGGACAGGAAGGAAATAATAAACAGAGAGAGTGAGAAAGAGACTGTTGTAGTGGGGGAAATACTAGAAGAATTAATTGGGAGATAGAAAACGAAGACCTGAGAAACAAAGTTGAACAGCTATATGGGATGTAAAAAGATATTTGACAGGGTGGATTCTTGAGGGACATATGGGATTATTGGTTGTTGCCTCGGGTTACAGCAGCTCTTCATACCTAGACCCAGAAATACTGAAGAACACCATCTGGAGTGTCCCACTAATCCCTCATTGACTAAAAACAAAAAACAGAATTTCACTAACTAAGGAGCATTTCATTCTGATTACACAATAAAGAAAGCTGCAAAGGGTATGAATTGCATCAAGACTTGGATTAAAAGTTCAACATGATATAATTACAATATTAACTTTTTGGTTTATAATTCAAAAATGGCAACACTGTGATTTCCCTGTTTGATTCTTGATGACAGCAGCCCTAGAAAAGAATTAATTAGAACTTCTGCTATGAGCTCAGGACAGCAGATCTCCCTTAAATTTTTATTTAAATAGTACATGAAACAAATAAATAATAATAATTAAAAAGAAATACAGTAGAGGAAAAGTTTCTCAGTGTATTACACACCCTTACCGAACATTCAGATGTATTAAACCTTTTTGTGCTGGCCATATTTGAATAAGGCAATCACTTAAATATACGAATAAGTAAATAGAGTACAGTGTATGTTAAATCAAATATTATCGCAGGCTTATCTATGCCTGGGTTAAATCCAGAAAACCACAGCAAAGCCTGAGAAAAAGGTGGACCTGGAATACACATGCAGCAGAGCTTCCTTGTGTCCCAGAAACATTACTAAGTTATTACACAGACTTTTGGTCATCGGAAAAAGAGGAAATGAAAAAGGAACATCTGCAATGTCTAAAGTATTCTAAAGGGAATATACGGGAAGGATGTTTCAAAGCTATTTGAGCTAGTGTCAAACAGGGATAGGAGATGCAAAACCTAATGAAGAACATTAAACTACATACCAACAGTTTACCTTATGAAATAATTATTAAGCTGTGTGACAAATATATACACAGGGCTAAAAATTATTAAAGAACTGGGAACAAACAACAATCAAACTCAGTGGACCTCTACTGATCTAAACTGGCCCTGTGATTTTCTCTTGTGATAGACTATTTGCTCACAATAAAAGTAAAACGGTTAAGGTAAAGCTATTACTTTGAAAAAGCTTGTAGTACTTACCTCAAAGCACTTTTTGTTGAATTCAGTGGTAAACTCTTTATGCAGGTATTACATTGCCACCTAGTGTATGCAGTCTATATTGTAAACCCCAGGAAACAATTACATCGTACATAGCAGCTGAATTTTCCCCTTAGCTGCCTTTCCTTAATGCTTTTTATCTTACAGAAAGACAGATTTCCTCCAAGCTACTCAATCCCAAGAAACGTATGACTTGTGTTGCAAAGAAATTCAGCACCATAAAGAAAGCACTACTCTAGAAGCAGCCGCTCTACTGAATTCCATTCTGTTGTATTTAGTGGGTACATCCACCAAAAGTTTTAGGAATTTCAGCTGTTCTCGTGCAGCAAAGGGTGCTTGGGATTCAGTGGTCCTCCCCTGGAAGGGATGCGAGCCCTCACCCCTGACAGCAGCACAACCACCCTGCTCTGGAGCGACACTGGTTTGAGGAGAGAGGAACAAACCCAATCCTTCTCATCCCACTTTCTATAACTAATTAAACTGTTATCAGCAAAAGTAAGTTCTTTGCTAAGCTGCACCAAGAAGTCCCTGGATGGCAAGGAGGCACAGTCCATGTTGCAGTGGCAAAAGACCGATTGCTCTAGGCCCCAGGTGGCTGCATGGGAGTCTCCCAGTCCTACTTTGTGAGGAACTGAGGTTTCCCACCAACACACTACCCTGTGCAGACTGTTAGCAGTTACATATCCCGCTCTCGAGGGCTATCCTTCCCTGCATTACTTGGTAAAAGTACCCAAATCCACAAGCTGTGAACACTGTTAGAGACACGTCCGACCCCAGTGTCTCACCCAGGAGACATTTGGGTGCTTGTAAGAGCAGAGCTTGGCCACTTTGAACTCTTGCAACACCAGGTACTGAGCAATGCCCCACCATGCTTTTGAATACACAGGCCTCACTTCAGTTTAAGAATTTGGGCTTTTAAATCAAGACCTCTGAAGCATATGTTTCTCCAGCCTTTATGGTAAGAATTCTCTTTTTCGGAAGAGTTCTTTCAAAACACAAATAGGCCCAGATCCAGAATGCAAAGGTTAACTTACAACACAGTCAAGGCTACAAAAGAACAAGCACCGGCACTGTATTCGAGACCCCCTGGCCACCAGGTTCATGGGCAGGCTAGTCTGGCACTGAGCACTCCCACCTTCCTGCCCAGTCCCTCTCTGGGCTCTGGGGTACTGCAGTGAATGAGGACTGAAAAAGAAAAAAATGGTTTCACACTCACCCCATCTGCCAGTTCACGTGGGACAGAAACAGGCTCTCCACTGGAAAGAGAGAACAGGAAAGAACCCTTACTACGATCAGAAAAGTAAGTGGTATCTCAAAACCATGCCTCGGCTTTCGAAATCAGGCTTCCCAGTTATGGAACTGAAGAAGCTCCTTTAACCTCAACATCAGTTACAAATACCATGTTTTACAAGAGCCGGCTACAGCTCCTCTTTTCAGTGCCTCAACATTTTAAAAGGATATCATGATGCTATACATAACCAGCAGATTTTACTTTCTTTTTGCTAGCTGTTGGTGCTTGAATTACTGGTTCTCCTTGTTAACGCATTCACTTGCTTTACTGGTCTTATCCCATAATATATTGCACAAGGCATAGTAATAATAAATGTAATGTTATAGTCTGTAGCCTTTTCTTTAACCACTACATTACACACTTGTATTTTTTTTATTACTACAATTAATATTCAAAATACATTCTTTATCAAATTCAGTCTCGGTTTGTTACTGACCCCCACATATTACTTACACTGTGCTTCAGGATGCAACCATGCATGCAGCCCATAAACAGCTGAGCTAGAGGAGGAGGCTAGCTAGCGCCCTAATTCATTTCAGTCTAAAAGAGCCAAGTTAGCAAAAAACAACTGTTTAAGCTAACCAATGTCATTTTAAATGAAACACAACACTGGCTCTGTCAGCAGATCAGAGGGGCCAGTCCTTTCCAGCAGGGAGGGAGGTGAAGGACAATTAGGGCTGATAACTTCTCTCATTAGTGCAGCTGTTGGGCGTTACGCCAAGAGGAAGGGTAGCAAGTGTAAATAGAGTTCCAGGGTGATTATAATTTCTTTTTTTCTAAATATGTTGAACACTAATTCAGCAAGATACTGATGCTGGTACCTACCACCAATCGTGCAAATACTCCCATTGTATTTCAACAGGGCAGCAACTCAAGTACAAAAGTGGAGCGCATACTTAAGTCTTTAATGTAATAATCTACAGATACAGAACTAGAGATAGATTTTTAGTACACCTCTTCCATGCCCTGCTGTAGACTGTTTCCCTCATTTTATCGCTATCCTTAAACTTCTTTTAGCCTTAAATTCACAGCTTTTCATAGGCTGACACAGCATCACATAAGTTAGTTCAGGTGTATCTGCAGCCTTTTTACATGTAGTCAGAAACAGCTGCAATTGCTGTAGCCAGAGCTTGGTACTTTCCCCATTTACTAAAATAAAAGAACTTACAAATAATTAACTGAGCACCATGTTACTACATGAATAGCTAATAGAATAAAAGTATGTTTTATTTAGAGAGCAAGGTGTCAAAAGAGGGTAATTCTTTCTGTAATAAGTGGTAGTATCTGCCTTATTTTTGCTAAAAGAAAACTGGATTTTTGTGACTAAAGAAAAAACTGTTCCAAACAGAAGAGATTATCTATAACTGAGTCTTTTTCTGATGATTTTAGTGTGGGGTTTTTTTTAATTCAAAGTGGGAATAGCAAGATGCTTCCATTAAAATCCAGGGAAGAAAGAACTCCTCTGGTTAAATGCCTAATAACAGAGAGATTTCAACAGCATCTTATTAATGAGCCTCAATTTCTTTGCTAGCTCTAGCAAGCCTATTCAGCATTTAAGTTAGCAGCCAGCCTTTCATTTGAACACTATTAGCATGGGAAAGATGTTATTCTAAAGAAGTAGAGGAGGGTCAAGAAACTTCTGAAGATGCTTTCTTACTAACTCCTGAGCTAGGGCACTAGATGAAGCTTGTACAGAGAGCACGTCTGTGTGCCAGTTTGAAGTCCAGCATCAGTAGCCGGCTAAGTCAAACAAGGTTTCTCAGGCTTTTCCGACTACAACTTTACAAGAAAGTGTTTGCTGATCATATGGTTATATATAATTTTTCACAGTAAAAGTATACAGAAAAACATGATTTCTAGCTGTTCAGCTACAGAACTGTTTCCCAAAGGCCAAGGCAGTTGCTGAGCATTTACCACAGTGGATGGCAAAAGTTGCCACTGAATTTAGCTGTGAGGGACGTGCATCCTCGCCTAGAAGAAAAGGATCTTACCTTCTTGTCCTAAAACACGACATCTTCCATTTAAGCTTCTTCAGTGTTTTGCATAGTTGTTATAATATTTCTTGGTTAATAAATGAAGCAGTAAAACATTGGAGGCAAAATTATAATATAGAGGGGAAATTCTTAGTGGACTATCCCATAGCAGTGTAAGGCTTTTATTCACAAAAGGGGCAGCCATCTAGAATCTAATAACCAGGTGTGTCCAGAACTTGCTGGTTCCAAATAGTTCAGGTATGAGAAGTTTCAGAACATGACATGTTATGCCAAAAATGCACACAGGAGAGGAAACAGGTAATTGGGAGGGAAATGCGCAGTAGTAGTAAATGCCAAACTGGCCTTACTCAATGTGTGAAAGCTGAAAGAGGATCTTTGTGGTGGGAAGAAAAGGGACACAAGGTCATTTTCTGCTCCGAAGGATGGCATTTGTAATCTGGAGTAATTCCACTCAAGTCAATGGTTTTAAATATAGAGTGGAAAATAGACTCCGGCCGTTATCCCTTTTTAAACACAACAGGAGGTGGAAAATCAGTTCAGGACATATTTACTTTAAGTCTCTCCTCCTCTCTAGGGACAGCTAGGATCAGGGCCAAAGAAGTACCTAAACATCTGGATTTGCTGACTCACAAAAAGTGTTGGATTAAGGGGCGATACAGAGGATAGTCACCTCATTAGCCAAAATCTGTTTGTCCCATCCCTCTAACAGAAGGTGCTATCCAGCAGCAGAGGTGGTTTGAGTCACAATGCATTTCCCACTTTACAGAATTTCAAGGTGAAAACATAACGTAGTCTTGGCAGTAACAGACAGCATAGAAGTCCAGATCCTGTTTTAAGTTTTGGTCATCAAGTAATAATTAAAGGGTATTTATGGCACTTACATAGTTCTTAATTTTATGCTTAGATTTTCCACATACTTAGAAACCAAGATTTTTGTAGCACTTTTTTTTAGCTTCTGAAAGCAAGTTTTCCAAATATGAAACACTTTGAGAAAAAATAAAGCTGTAACAGGAAGTGTTTGTACAACTTGATTTTTATCTTTTGGTTATTTTGATCTGCAGTTTTCTAAAGGGAAAACATTCTTTGGAAAAGTTTGACATGGGATATTTTTTTACCCCCCATTTTAGGCTTCTGAGTGTATTCCAGACACACAAAAAAAAAAAAAAAAAGAAAGTTTATATTTAAGTATCTATTGATCCCTCAGATAAATAATGGTATTGTAGCTTTCCTGTCATTTTTTGTCCCAGATTACTCTTTTGTTCTTTTCCCATCCCCTAGGTAGAAAGAAAAAATATTTGAATAGCTAAAGACAACTCCAGATTTTACTCTACACAGTTATAGCTGTGTCCTCTCTGTTTATGTCTTATTCTGATTCTGGAAGCTAGAAACAATTGAGGTACATTCCTTGAACTTAAAACACAGATGAGAGTTGCAAGATTGTATGGGAGAGACCTGTCTTGGCCACACAGGTAGTTCCAATCATGTCTTTTCATGTCCCCTCTTTGTAACCTCATTGTAAACAAATCATCGTGAGTATATACATTATGAAGAGGTAGAAAAGACGTTGTTGGTATAAGCAAACTGAATGTGAGCTATTGCTTCCAAATATTCCAGCAAGTTACTTCTTGGCTGCATGGCACAGATTCACAGCTGGTACCTATGGGCGCGCCTCCGCGAGCTTCCCTACAGCAAGGCCGGTGACCGCCGGTGCGGACCTTCAGCCTAACCTCAACATCCTAACGTCTCAAGGCATAGTCAAGTTGCAAGGTTTCGTAGTTAGTATCTATCTAGAAGAAATATCTGGGAAACATCAAAGGAAAATATACTCCGAGACCGACAGAATCTCAGTAATGGTAATTGTGACTCTGACATTAGAGGAACTGTGGCTAAGGAATATTAGTTACTTAGCTGATGACAGGGAATTGTAGGCAAGAGAAGTAAATCAAACAGAATCCCATTTTTAAGCTTTCCTTCCTCCACCCCAATAATCTACTCAGGTAGGCAAATCCATAGTACGATTACCCCGGAGAAGAACTAGTTTAAAATCAGAAGTGTGGTGTGACTTCGTTGTTTTCCTTCATTGTACATTCAGTGTCCCCATAAACACACTGCTTTCGAGTTCCCAGCTTCGGCTGTAGTCAAGAAAGAGTTTCGCTGGGTGTGCTCCTGGATGTTTGTGCTCCTAGCTGCTTGCCTACAGTTAATGAAGCTTATCCCGATATTTCCTGTCATTATTAACCATGGTTTTGATTCTAAGATTAAAACTATCTAGGTCCTAATCCAAAACTATCAAACAATAAAGCAGCAGCTCAAACTATTTGAATGAACAAGTTTGTCAGGTATTGAAATTGATATGGTAAGGATTAGGGTAGGTCAAACAAAGCCCTTTCATGGGCCATCCCCTCTTGCAGGAAAAATATGCCTTGCAAGGCAAAATGAGGAACAGAATATGAATAAAAACATGAGATAATCCTGAAGTCTGAGTCACCTACAGCTGACTGTAATATGCTAAGAAAAGTGCTGGGCCTTGTGCCCCCCACTAATTTAGTGAGAGAAAAGGCTGTTAATTTATTATTGCCCAACAAATACAGAGGTCTGAGATAACTCGTACTGTTGCTGCCTTATGAAAGACTAGGTGAAGAAAACACTTAAAGTGCATCATTGACGTTCAGGGAAGACTATATATGTATATTTAAATATATACAGATGTATATAGAAGTATATAGATATATATGTATATAGCTATATATAGGTGTATGTATCTCTATATGTCTGTATATGTATATAAATAAAATATTCATAATCTTTGTTTCCTATTTGTGAGTGCTTTTTTGTGGTTTGCACAATATCCACTTAAGTATCTGTTTGTCTAAAAGAAAGTGCAAGTTGTCATGGAGTCGTTTGCTCTAGTATAAAAGACAATGGTACGAGGAACTGAGAGCAAAAGGAAGCGGAAAAGGAATTGAACTGCAGTTTATGATCGCACCTTTCTAGCCCCATCTTCAAGGAGAATAATTCCTGAGTGAAGATCTGGCAGGACATGAAGTACAAAGACTACCTATTGCCTTCAACAGTGGCCGTACAAAGGCCCAGAATAACGAGGTTGTTCGTTAGAAATTATAAAGAAGTGCACGTTCTGTGACTGTATGACCTTCTATTACCAGCAGCAGCTTAGTTTCAGGTTTTAGATACTAAATTTTGTTGTATTGCAGTGCCTTTTACATTCAGTGACCTGGAAACCATCACCTTCCGCAGTGCACAGGTCGTATCAGGATTTTAGCATGCATCTCAGGGATGCTGAAATGAAAAAAAGGAGGTTGTGGAGAAAGAATAATTACAAACTGCTGAAGGAGTGAGAGGAAATGTATGGCTTAGACATCCCATCCCTCCCCATGGAAGTAGCTGGATTTGAGAGGAATGGAGACTTACAATACAAATAATTTTCTTGGATATTATGGGAGCTGAAGCTGCTGGCAATATAAATATCACACAAGCAAGCTAGTTTTTAATTAGTAAGTTCTAGGAATAGTGTAATTCCAAGAAAACTGAGAAGCATGTAAGACTGAAGGAGGAGAGAAAGCCCTTTTAAGCATTTTGAGTGATCTTAAAATCAAACACATTCCTACAACATTTCAGCAGGTGCTGTTATATTTGAAAATTCAGTTCAGAATCAAAGCTAAAAATCTCACCTGGCTTCATTCAGAGCACAGATAGTAAGGGAACAAACCCAGAAGCAAACATGGAAAATCAAAACCCAGATATTTTTAATGGCATACAGATACTGCCCACGGAATCCAAGCCTGAATTCTCAGAATCCCGTAATTAATGCATCCAAAAATGCTCTTAGATGGATGAAGCAGAAGTTCAAAGGTATGTGTGATTGTCTAAAGCCTTGGGAAACAATTAAACCAGATGGGACAACCAACTGAAAGGGCGTGTCTGTGAAGACTAAGGGATTGGTTCAGCCGAGGAACACAAAGAGCAGTTAAACGGTCTTTCAAAAGGACAACGGTCTTACTTAAAAAAATTCATGTGATGAGAAACCGACTGTACAGCTACAGGGACTATTGTAAAGGTGAATTAGCCTCACTAAGAAAATACTGGACATCAGTTCTGCTTCTGAATTTGCCTAGTTTCAGCTGCCAACTATTTGATCTTGTTCAGTCTTTATTTGCTAGACTGTGGCTACATTAATAAAAACTATGAAACTAGTAAAAATGCTTTTAAGTATAAGCATTATACCATAAAATATCAAAAATATGAATTGACATTTTTACAAATGAAAGATTCAAGTGGAAGCAGAATAGTAAGTTTTTCAAAATTTTACTGTTTACCATTCAATAACCCTTTTCTAAAATTATTTTTCAACCCACAGTTTTCAAAGGCACCTAAGGCTTCTAGGAAGTTTTACTATAAGCAATTTGGTTTGGTACACAAATATTCAATCTTTTAAAATCTTTTAAATTTTTATTTATTGGACTTTTATTTCAGAATTCATAGTTTTCTATTTTTATTTTGGCTTCAATTTTCTCAACTTTAAAATGAGGATTTTGAGATCAATTAATTCTGAAACAGTCTGTGAACACATCTGCTTAATTGCTTTCCAATTGCAAAATTCCACTGGGTAAAATTTCATTCTTCTGTGACACTTGTTTAAGTGTATTATACATAATTATTATTTTTTTTTGTTTGGATTTTGTTTTCCTGGCAACTATTTATCTGAGAATTCTTAACGTAATGTGCCAGAAACTTATATAAACCCACAACTAATAGTACTGAATATTTTTCATGTTAATTTGAATTTATCTTGGCATCTTGTAATACCATCCAGTGCATTGGCAAACAAATATTGAATGACTTAACTTAGAATGTCCTCCAAATTTTGTTTCTTTTCAGTGGAAATCCCCTGCAAGCTATGTCTAACTTTTGAGACATTACAAAAATGATCAGAAGATTTTTGCAGATGTTTAACATCTTGCATATTACCACATACGTTAATAGGCACCTGATGTTGAGGCCTGTCAGATGTATATGGAGATGGAAAGCTGAAGAGAGAACCTGTATTTATTTGGAAAGGCATGTATCATATCCTGGTATAACAAAGTTCAGAACCGGTTTCTTTACATTTAGTCTTTCAGTTGCCTGAAGAAGGCACAAGAAAGCATTCCCTTCAGAAGTTTCTTTTGCAAAATCCCTACTAAAACAGCTCATAAATAGGATTTTTAGGTCTAAATGCAGTAAAGATTCAGCTTTACACACTTCAGCAGAGTGCATGAAGGGCATCTGGTGCACCAGAGGTGATGCAGGGCAGCCTGCACGCCCAGCCAGCAGTCACCATTGTCCTTTTGGTGTAGTCACCAGCTACATGAGTTATGTGTTACATATTTTAAAACGTTCCTGTAAGCAGTAACTGGACCCCAGGCTTCCCTGGCCTCTTTGGTAAGGTGGCTGCCTGTCCCCCCCCCCGGCTCAGGGGCACCTGCTTTGCCCCCGGGGCACCCAGCTCCATAACACAAGGGTCTGCCTGGGATTCACTTGTCTAACAGAGGCATCTAATTTAGACGTGATTCACAAAACCAAGAGTCTGTGTTCCCTTTATGGCAAACAGAATAGGTGCCTTCAATGATTTCTGAGCAATTAAGTGCCTAAAATAGCCTAGAGAAGATGATGTACATTCTTACCCTGCTCCTTCGCACCCACACATGTTTATGTATGTATGCACAGAGGGAATCCAAAAGGTAAACTTCGCAGCATCTAAGTCTTTTCTTTGCGGTAAGATCTTTCTGGGCCCTAAGTTTTTATACACCAAACATCTACAAGAACTGCCTCCCAACATTTTTTACTACATCTGTTAAAACCTAGTAAAACCGGGACTGGACTGGATGCCCCTCATTTGCCACACAGTAATACTAAATGCTGTGGGGCACAAGCCAGTTAGTTGTGGTTCAGTGTGCTCCTGCTCCCAAAGTTGCTTCTCTATTTTACCCAAAGTTTCGTTAAACTAAAAAGCATTCCAGCCCTCATAGGAAACACAAAGCGGATACACTGATACATGCATATATAGGGATGAATATCACTATCATGATAAACCTTCAAACAAATTACCTGAATCTGAAGGGGAAAGAAGGTGGTATTAGGTTTACTGTTATTCCTTTTCAGATTGAGTTTCTAAGACCACATCTCAGAAATCACATCTCAGACCATGTTTAACCTATGGGATCCAGGAACTCTTCCCAGCCTCCAAGTCCTAATGTGTGCCTGCCACACGCTGACATGGAGACAGGGGCATAGGCCAGATCCTTCCTCCTATACCACTGGGGAGCTGTAGCAGCTGTCTTCTGCCTCCATTGGAAGAAACCTAAGCATGCAGGCCAAAAGCAAGCTACTGTTGGGGGTCCCCATTCAGGAGACCGGAAAATTCAGGATGCCAGGCCATGCCACAGAGGACCTGCCTCACAGTGCAAGTGCAAATTTAGGGCCTTTAGACAAAAGAAAGCCCTGTAATCCACTCTGGATGGGTCTTGGCTCAAGTGATCGTTGAGCTGCTCAGGCTGGGCTAATTTTTGACACACCCAGAGAGAGAACGGGAAGCAGCCAAAGAAAGCCACATGAGCGGATATTTAGTGAGCTGAAGGGAGGGAAGTCAGACTGTAATTTCGTACTGCTCTTGGCAGACGAGTCCTCTCTTGAATTGTGTCCATAGTTGCTGAAATGTGTTTAATTTACCTTTTGTGCGAGAGGTGCTGGAATGCAGAGGAGGGATGTTGGTTCTGCACCGTTGGACACCAGCACACGCGCCACGGTGGACCGCAGAACAGATGCTCCTCTGAGTTCATGAACTGGAATCTCACATTACTGGATGCTATTGCAACTCTGTGATCTTCTCTAGTGCTGCCATGATGCAGTCAGGCGAGAAGTTCATCTAGCTCAATATTTTGCCTCTAAATTGTGGCCCTGGCCACATCCTGAGTGGGTGAACGTAACAAAAATGGCACCCTGATTTACCCTCCTATCTTCCACTGAGCAGCGGTTCAGTTAGTGAGCTGTAGGTTGCCACTGGTACAGCTGATCTCCATAATATCTACTTTTGGTCTCGCAATGACTTAACAAGTTCCATGACTAATTCTGCACTTTGTGAAAGTGGTCTTCACTTCTTGGTTATTATTTTGCGTCTTTCTCCTGGAAAAGACGAAGAACAATTACCACTAATGCAAAATGAGCAGCCTTGGCACCAGATAGTCCTGACTACTCAATTCCAGGCTTGAGGGTCTGATAAAAACCTCAGTAAAACTAACAGGAATCTTTCCAGAGTAGCTTTACCTAAAGTCTAAACACGCAGGCATACTGCACTCCTAGAATCCCATAGGCACATACTTCTATTCAGCCCTTTACTAAAGGATGATTAGCAAAAAGGCCCACAAAATATACTTATTTCACAATACTAAACTGCTTCCATTGCATTCCCAGATGTCAAATTCCCTCTACATTCCCAATGCAGGAGCCAAACTCTTCGGCTTCTCTCTTTGACAATTTCCACTGTGCACAGAGGGACGCGTGATTACAAAAATCTGTGGTGGTTTAACTGAATATGAAAGTAGGACAAAAATAAAATAACATGAAGTATCAACCATTAATTCAGGGAAAATCTAGCACTGTGATAAATGATGCCTAATCATGGATGTGTTTAAGTCATTGCTGAAATATAATGCCTGGAGCATGGAGAGGCAAAATAAGGAGGGCTGAAGAAAGATGAGCACTGCAAGGCCATTTAACTCAATTAATATACTCCCATTATCACAGTTAGCAAAAGTAAACAGTAGTTGTTTCTAAGTATCTCATTTTTATACTGTCTGTTCCAATAGTTGCTATACTGCTCGAAACTTTAGCCCTTGGAGGCATAGGACTACATCAACTTCTCAGTTGTCATTTTCTTCTCCCCCTAAAGCAGGCTTTAAAAATGGAAACTTGAAGCAAGCACACTCAAAATCTTCACAAGCCAGGAGACAAACAAACCCACTGAGGTCTTCTATGCCATGACTTTCAGAAAATCTCCCAAGTGTTTTTGTTTTCTGGGTTTAATTATAAGTCAGAAATCCTGGAACAGAGGCTGGGTCAATGACCGAACTTATGAGTCAAATTAACAAGCAGTAAATTATTCACAACAGATGTAGCTCTACATAAACAAAACCATACAGGGGGAATAAAAGAAAATACCCACAAGGAGACATTCAGAATGAGCTCTTTGCAAGGTTCAGAAAGGCAGAAAGCAAGTGCTGCAGTGATGTTTCTGGGTCCTGCGTTTCCAGTGCTAACTGCAAGTAGGATGCAAGGCGCTCCTGCACTGGAGCAGGTTTACTGAGCTCTAGACAGCTGCTGTAACTCTTAGAGAGGCAGACATTAAACTGCTGCTATTCTACAGCCTCTGCAGGCCTGAATCAGGCTGATGGGAACCGTGCCTTTTAACTTTATTTTCCAACTTCTCTAAACATACCTGTCATCCTCTTTCCTTTCATGGGCTAGTTATTAAGTATTCCTAACACACCATTTAGACCTATTAAAAAAACTCACAGAAAGAAACTTGGTAGCAATTCTTTCTTACATACCATCTCAGTTTTAATTTACACTTTAATGTGTGTTACCAGCTCAGGAATAGCCAGGACTACACATGAATTCACATACATCGACATGAACACCAAAACCTAGGAAAAGGGAAACATAATTCAGATGCAGTGATTTTATTTGACTTACTTCATTATTATAATCCTGACCACTGTAGTTATAAGGAATACACAGTACCGCAGATTTGCAAACACACTGCACACTGTGCTTTCTAATCTTGAGGATGATATGGAAAAAGAATAGATGTGTAAATACTGTGGAAGGGAGAGAGATGCAAAAGTGTACTCCCTGTCCCCACCAACCCTGCGTGGATGCAGAGCATCTTGTTCTTATGCATGACTTTACTTGAAAAGTGCATGGGAAAAGTGCTCAGAAAGATGTATACTCCCAAAGGAGGATGTTCTGGCACAAAGTTAAGGGGCTATGGATGGCTCTCAATGGGATACCGGCACTAATCCCAGTCTCGTTTCTCTGTTCAAACAGCAAATGAATTGGCACATGCACCTCACTGAGGATGCTTATGGCATCCTTTGCAGACATGCACAGCCAAAGAGGTCATGTTTTGAACCTGTAAATTATTCACACATTTTACATTTTAAATAGACCTGTAGATTTATTGTACAATAGTACAACATGTGCCTTTTTAACCAAAAGCTCAGCATCACACAACACTTTAATCTTCCATTTAAACATACACAGTCCTACAACACAGCTCAGTTCAGCTAGGAAAGCTGCATAATGAATTCAGTTATCGAGAGTCCGGGCTATGCTGTTCTTAAGGATGCTCACCTACAGCAAGAACAGTGGCAGTGGTTCTGGTGTTGTAACATTTAATTACCTTAACCTGTTCTCAGCACGGTAATAGCAAGCAGTCATCTAGAGCAAAACAAAGAGATCATTTAAGGGACACTACATTTAATCACAAATGCATGAAACAGTAGACCAGAGGATCTCACACATGTAATACAAGTAAGGATTAGAAATCTGTTATGAGATCACTTTGATGTAATGTCTGCACTAACTGTGCTACACAATCCACCACACAGGAAGACCGAACGCATGACAAGCATAGCACCATGTAGTAATATGGTTTGGACTGAAGTTGTTAGGTTTGGAAGGGGCAGAGCAGGGAGTTCTGCACAAGTATACACTTGCATTATTACATTAGTTTATAGGTCAGAAACACTCTTGTAGCAATTTGCCCACGTGCCAGCAGTCTCTTGGTTTAATCCATCTTTATACTGTTTGCTTTGATTTTACCTGGTTCAGTCAAAACCAGTATTGTTACTTCCAGACACAGTGTGTTTTTTGTGCTACTTGTCTTAGCCTTTCACATTGTCATAAACACCCGAGTTGGTGTAACTGAGCATCCTTTACCCACACTCTTGTGCACAGCCACAAGTTGTTGTCAAGACACATTCAGATGCAATTCTTCATTTACCACAGAAGTTCCTCACCGCAATGGAGATTTGAAGTTCATCACCGCTTAATGACTTACAGCAAGTGAAGTTCCCCTGAAGTTTGGAATTAAGTATCTACTACCCAAATGAGCTACAGGTTACATAGCAAATTCTTGATCAGAGAAAGTTTATGCCTTTTTATTGGTGTTCCATTTATCAATGTGTGTCAAACCTTAAGCCTGTTACTTTAAAGGATCAAGGGCTATTTTTATTAAAGAATTTCAAATTCTGAAAAAACATTATCTTCAGTAGATTTTTAAATACCCAAAGGAGGTAAATTTGGATCCTACTCCTGAACATGTGATTTTTCACTTATGGCAGGAGCATGATAGTGCATTGTTGGTTGGTTCTGAACGGTACTGAACTCCTACAGTATCAACGAAAATAATATACTAATCAAAACACAGACAGTGATACTAAAGAAACAGAGGAAGGAAATCTGTATTGAACATCTGCTCTTGTATTAAAATAGACCAGCAACAGTGTGTAAGCTTTCAAACAGATGAGAGGCTTAGCGACTACCAAGCAGCATACCGGCAGTGGTTGCAGAAGAATTATACCAAACTTGCACCCACTACAGTTCATGTGTATTCTCTGACTCTGCAAATTTCACTCATCTTAGACAGAATACTAAAGCAAGATAATTCGAGTATACTAAAAAGAATGGGAGAAAGAGGGATCTTTTTAAATCAAAATTGCTTTTTTTATCATCTTCAAGTATTTCGGGAAAATTTCACACACTGAAAAATTTCTCACTTACACATCTTGCTTCTAGCTTTAGATAAGACTAACCAGCAAAAGAAACAAAGTTGGAAACAAAACCATTCTTGGCTTGTGAGACTAAATGCATGTCCTCAATAGACTTCCAGTTCATTGTCTAAACTGCAATGTTTTGGTAGCTTTTGGTGAACATATGAACTTTTGGCTGATTATCTAGACACTACCAACACATATAAAGATTGTTGAAAAGGTAGTTATCTAATTAAAACAGACATCACCTGAAACAATTATTTTTTTCTTGCTGTAAAACAGAAGCAGCATATTAAAGAGATGCACAAGCTCCTCTTCTTTGCCCATTCAGAATTTTTCATTTGGTTAGTAAGTAATGAGAAATAATTAAAAACCGATCTTGAAATATCATAAACAGTTTAAGGAATAAAGCTCTGCTATTTCCTGAATTTATTCCATGCCATCTTTAATGAGCTTATGCAGATTCCTTCTGCTTACTAAAATGAAGTCAGCTTATGTTTCCTACATAGTTAAATAGCCCCAACACCAGAGACATACAAAATGTTATACTGAATTTTAATCCTCGTCAAACATTATTACACCACACACTGTTGTTATAAATCTTTTCAATAACATCCATTATAGAAGTCAGTAAAGAGCACTGTCTACTACTATATACTGTCAAATATTTCTGGCAGTATTGGGAATTGACTACAGCATATTTCTTTTTTAAAATCGAGAGTTAACCTACATATTCTGAACTTGCAAATAATACACAACAGACTGTACTTCCATATACGCTGCAGAGACATTCACTCATTTTTTTTCTGATTTGTATATAAGAGTAAATTTTCTATAACAATATGAAAGAAAATTAATAACTTATTTATACAGCTAGGAGGCTAGTAGTTATTCATAATCATATTAATCAAAGATGACTGAAAATTTCAAAGTTAATTATTGTGAAGTGCACAAAATCTAGAATATAGCGACCTTCCACAGTACATTATACTAAGTTAACATATAATAGAATAAAAGCTGTAAAGCCAAAATCTTAATTTAAAAATTTAGTGTTTCTGACATCATCTTCCACCATTCCATCAACTCTTCTTTCTCCTCTTCTTTTCTTTCAGACAGCGACTCCAGTTCAAAATCAACCTAAGAGAAACAATCAAAAACATTGGTAGGATTTGTAGAGAGAAACAAGCTTTTAAGAGTCTCTCCCTTGAGAGAGTCATCTATTGAAAGAGTATTGAAAGAAGTTGTTTAACACAGACGTGGGGCTTAGGGAAGTACCTTCCATTTTAGGCTAGGTTTATTCCAAAGTCTCTCAGGGCTGATTTAAATATGTGCAATACTAGCACATCAGTACAATAAACTTATCTACAAAATGCACATAAGTGAGTGACGTTTCCAAAAGAAACCAGACATCTGTCCAGTTTTGACTTGCCTGAACACTTCAAAAAATATGCCTCAATGAAATTAAATTTGAGTAACAGCCAGCCACAAAAATCTTCTAGCACATAGAATCACAGAATGGTTTAGATGCTAGCATAGTATATCCTAGCATATGATACACACTAGAGAAATAAGCATTTATTTTAATTGTTAAGAGTGGAATCCACAGCTGTACAGAGGATGAATTAAAAACGCTTCTGAACTCTTAGATGCAGCCTCAGTCTTATTCACTATACATGTTGGCTATCTACACAAAGCAGAGCTCCATCACTATTCTCTATCTTTCTGCACAGAGCTGAACACTGGTTTTAACCTACGCAGGTAGTCACTTGACAATTTAAATTAAAAATATCAAGTCTCAACAAAAACCTCAACATCTCTTACTTTTTACATTGCGCTATTTAGAGATATACTGTAATCTTTTATATGACTGGCTATTCACACATCAACCAATTAAAAAAAAAAAGGTGTAAGTACCTCAATATTACCCCTCTCTGTGTCTTTTCATTTTAAATAAACCCAACAGGAGGTGAAATGAGTTTACAATGAGATTACTCTCAGTTGCTTGTGCAGGAAGTACTAGAAGTTTAGATTTCCATTCTGTCTTTTAAATTAGCGTATTCTGAAAAATCACCTCCTTTTACCATGAAGGAAAAAAAGGAAGAGACTTTTTTTTTTTATATGTATAATAGATGATAAACCAACATACACGTGAGCACTTACCACAACGGCAGGGCTAAAGGGCACAGCCACTTTTTTAGTTATTGCTAGATAGCCTGGTGCTGAGGCTGTAAGTTTGTAATTTCCAGGTACAAGCAATCTCCAGTAATCACCATCCTTGGCTGTAGAGAAGAAGGAAAAAAGAATCCAAATAAATATGTATAAAACTAGTTACACAGCTAAGGAGAAGGGACCATATATCTTGTCAGTCTTTTGTATTCCTGTCAGCCCTTTCCTTTCTTCTGTAAGGGCGGTATAAATATATCATTGCAGATTTTCTTCTTTTCAGGTAACCAAAACGCAGATTTAAACTCTGAAGTTGTGCTGTAGCCTCCATGAAAGATTTTGCCTGCTGAGGCTGAAGGCTCTCCAGCACACTAAAGCAAAGGACAATATGGGACATTATTCTACTTCAGAAGCACCCCCTGGCCAATGTACAGCTCTTGTTAAGTGTCTGAGTTTCAGTTTGCAGTGCAACGTGAATTTTTAATGTCCCTCAGTATTCTGAAAATCCAAATGTAAATACACTATATTACCATCAAATTTAAATAAACAGGACCACCTTTCTCAATTTATCTTGCAGAGAAAGCTATAGATCATAATTTCCTAGAATATTCCACGTGTATCACCCCTGAAGCATAATTATCTACATGTTTCAGTATTCAGGCAATGTCTAGGCCTTTTTTTTCTTCTGTTTAGCTAAACAAAGAAATGAAAGTTTGATCCACTCAGGTCAAAGAAAGGCTCCTATTGCACTGGATGTTACCACAGATAATCTTTTTCTGTTACGGAATGAAAACACATCATCCTCTTCTCTAGAAACGACCCTCTCCATTTTCACAAAGACTCACCAGAAGTGGGGAATTACCTAATTTGTCACAGGCTAATACTCTGAATTTCTCTATCTCCAGAAAACATCGCAAGGCTGTTCTAAAGGTCCACTTACAGTGCCATTTAATAGACTTGGCCATGCTCTTACTGCCAGTTCCTTAAATGCCTTTTCAGCACATCTGCAGCTACACAGAGCACAGAGGGAAATACTACTTAAATGTCTGCAATTCGCACGGTCAGAAAATGTCAGTAGTCAGTCCAGTTGTTCCCAGACTTTTCTCTTCATAAAACAAAAAGGAAAAGAAATACTGCTGCGGAGCTACGATAATGATCTGTTCTAATTCCTGGCACTGGAACAAAGCTGAATTTTAACTTATGAACAAAGGAGCAGGGGAAAAAGCGCCAAAGAATATTTATCCTTCTTTTTGAATGTGCTAAAATTCAAGTACATGTTTTCCTCACTGTTTTGACAATATATGACTTCCAGGCTTATACACACACAACGATGTGAGAGGATTCATGATTAGATGCTTTTTTGCACTGTAGAAGCATGAGCTGTAGTACTGTATGCATCACACTCTTTTACCTCAAAATACCTCTTTGCACAGCTTATTCCCTTTTTATTATCCCTGAAAATTTATAACCAGCCCCTATACTTTCTGCCTTCTTATACACAGTGAAACAAGGTGGCTAATGCTATCATAGACTGTTCTCCCGTTTGGCAGAAATGCTGCCCTCTTTGCAGGTGATGTGAGAACAAACACAAATCGAAGCCAATTGAAGGGTCTACCAGTCCCGTTTCATAGTATTCTGCATCTCTGTAACAGTATAGTAAGACATATCATTGAGAAAATGACCGTAATGCAGGCTTATGCATAAAGCAATGACATTTTATTATTGTTTTTCTAATTAGTATCTTGTGCAAACAAAAAAAATTGTCATTCAGAATAAGAATGTAGAGGTCTCCAGGGAAAATTGCAAGTTGGCACTGCACGAGTTACCTTTGAATTCATTCCTAGAATAAAGCACACCACCACCAAAGAGGTGACATACAATTTTCTATGGACACCCACAAGATACTTTCCTCTTTTAGAACCACCTTTCTAAAAAAAGTCACATAATTATAAACAGCAGAGAGAATTTACCTTCACAGGAGGAAGTTATGTAAACAAAAAAAATTTGTCAAGAATTTATATATGAAAAGGTATGATCGCATTGTAAGTAATATCAGTACTGGGCTACAATTTAGTCTTCAAACTTAAAACAGCACAGCCGACAGGACTTTAAATCCTGGCAGAGCTGTGAAACACTACTTGCACCACAAATCAGAAGACAAACTAAGCACGAATAACCAAGAGCCACCAGAACCAATTCACTCCAGAGATCCATGAAGTCCCAACAGCCAGCCTCCAGCTACTTTGAGAGCAAAATACATGAGAAATTTTCATTAAATCCTGCAGGCAACAAGCTTCTTGAGGCACAACATGCTTTCCTGGCTTTAAAACTGTGCTCCGTTAAAGCTTCAGCTAACAAGCTCTGAAATCTCCAGGTTGCCAAGCAGAGGGAGAAGCAGTATATTCCAGCACTTCTTGTTTTGCTGAGGTACAACGCTCACCTGATGTAATGTCATGGCTTATCCCCTCCACAGAAATTGTAGCATTTGCTATTGGATTGCCCTGAAGATCTTTAACAAACCCCTTCACTCCTCGATGAATCTAAAATAAATAAATAAATAAAGTCAGTAACACATGGGAAAACACTGGAAAATTCTTCAGAAAAGATGGCATTTTCATCAGTGAAATATCTATTGATATATCTAACGATGCATGTTACCAATCCCACAGCCTACATGCCGACAACTATCAAAGATAATTACTAAACATCATAATGGAAGAAACAGTGAAGAGGAAACATAATTCAGCTGGTAGTTATACTAATTTGTCTGTGAAATGAAAGCATTTCCCAGGAATATACAGTAAATCATAATATATATAAACTAATTTTAAAGTCTTTGTCACTGGGGATTAATGAATGTGCTGAAGATTTGAAAGACAGCCTAAAAAAAAACACCCAGCTTTTTTTTTAAAAAAGTTTCATCAACTGTAAGAATTTAGGGCTAATAATGGCCAAAACTGCTTAAAAGTGAAACATTAACAAGGTTAAACGCAGGCACTTGAACTTTGATGGGCAATCCCCGTGTGAGACACTTGAGCTATCTGTTGTGCACCCAAAACATCCAGGTCTTTGAGCTGAGACCACACAGAGTCACAACACTCCCTACATGGCCTGTGAGAGACAGGCAATGAATTAAAGCACCAATTTGGCTGCAGTGTGTGGAAAGACCAGTCCTGCTGGTATTTCTTAAGCACAGTCTGAAAGCAGACTGAGCACCTCAGAAGCAAGAGACTGAGGATCAACTACCTTTTCACAGCCTGAGATAGGGACGTCTCACTGCTGGGGAGAACAGGACATTTTGAACTTGTGCAGAGGTGCATCTCACTGGGAGCCCGGAAATTAAGTGGGGAAGTGCTGCGGGGTTCAGGCTTCTCTCTGAATCTGTGGTATTTGAAAAGCCTCCTGGATCACAAATTTTATGTTGAGATTGTGATGTTCCCCTTTACGAACCTATACGGAGTATTCAGCTCCTATAATTTAGTTCACCAGATTCCTCTAATTTACCCTGTGGGAGAAGCCTGACACAGATTGGCCTAGAAAAGCAGAAAGTACATATTTGCACTGTCCTCAGCAATCATGGGGGAGCTGAGGCATAGAGCTGGACCTCATATCCTGTAAGAGGATATAAACCAATGCCAGATAGACCATCTGAACTTCACGGATAAAGCCAGCAGCTTCGCAGGAGCAAAGGAAGTTGGCAAAATAATCTCTTATACATTAGTAGTTTTGAAAATGCAGTGACATCGTAGCTTTTCATGAGTCAGAGAAAATTAACCCATGTGCAAAGGAGCTGAACACTTTGAGATGGATCCCATAATAAATGGGTAAAAACCTGCAGGGCGGATACAGCTTTTTCCTCAGCCCACATACAACTTACTAACAGAACGGTATAACTCAAATGTTTCACATATTCAAATATTTCAGATTTCTGGCTAACTAAAGCATTTCTGCACAAATACATTCATTTCATTACGAATTTATCATCTGACCAGCTCTGCTAACAAAGTATGTTTCTGATTTCACAGTCCCAAGTGTGCAGTCATTAATGATATCAGATATATTTGTGATCTTTTACTACAATATCCAGGTTTCAGAAATTCAAAACTCCCACACTGTTTGGAACAATCATTTCAGTGCAGCCTATAACATCGACACAAAATGATCCAAAAAAACCCGCCAAACCCCCCAAAAAACACACCAAAAAATGCCAAAGATACACACAGATCTGTTTCAGGAGCCTAACTTCTAACAACCCATTAGCACAAGATTATCTAAACTTGTGACTACGCTTTACACTTCTAACCAGATTTTGTATAATTTTTAATGGACTCATCGTATAGACAGCTCTACGTTGAATATCAGCAGTTCGTGCAACCAGAGAGTAGCGCAGCGTCTACAAAGCCAGGATTAGAGGTGTCCCCCGACGACACACTGAAGTGCCAGGCAGCTACAGCCTAATCCAGCCGTCTAGGGTCCCTGTACATCCAACGTGACTCATCCCACCTCTGCAGGCACACTCTGCTATCTGTAGAGGGCAATCCATCTCCTCCCAGCACACACATCAGCGCTGGGGGGCATGAATTATAGACTCAGGTGATGTATATTTCTTTTAATTGAAGAAGCCGACACAAATCACATAAATTAAATGCCTGTAACAGCTTAAGTAAGGTAAAATAAATTCTGTATTATAACAACTTTCTTCTTTTCCTCTCTTCCGCATGCTTAGAAACATCGCACAGGATTTACCACCTTGGAGACATATAAGAATTATGGAGCATCAATTGGATTAATATGAAATTTTGAATTAGATGTTCAAACACCACAAAGTTAAGAAGTTTCATGTATGATAACTGGAGTTTTGCCATCCTCTTTTTTTGTTACCTGCTCGATGTAATTGATAAGGGAGTTCTTGTTGTCCTCCCAGTAGCCCTTCAGAGTTTCTTCAGGTGGGAATTTTTCACAGCTAAGCTCCACTGTGATTTCAAAGCAGTTGCTGCTGAGGTAATTGAAATCCTGCATTCCTGCAATGCCAGAAAAGAGAGTTAGTGATGCATTTTGCATGGTTGTGAGGTAAACAGAGTAAAGGGGGACACATGAGATGCTGGGGCTGTTAAGAAAAGAATAGCTATAAATACAGTTGGTGCAGTTCTATTTAATCAGTTTAGTTCTGAAACCAGAGGCATTAAATCAGAGAAACCAACAAGACAATTAATTCCTCAAAACATTTTCTTCCCAAGGAAAGTTTAGAAAGACTTAACACTTGGCCTGTATACTTCTACCCGAAGTTGCACCTGCCCTGTATGCTCCTACCTGACACATTTTTGGATAGCTGACATATAAATTACTTTTCTTTCTCTTCAGGAACAGAAAATTATTTCTGATTATGGCTAAAATATTTTCACATGAAAGTAAAATGTGATCACTTTGTAAACCAAGATGAATGACAATTAATTATAAAGCAAATGAAACATGACAAAGTGCCTTTGAAAAAAAGGTTTATACAGACTGGTCCAAAATGTGGGTTTTTTTCTCTGAAAATACAGGGTTTCAACTTAGTAACATTTTACAAGAAAAGCATCTGTTTGCTAAGGAATATCCTTTGTCAAGCTTCCTGGCATAGATTCCAAATATTTATAATTTTCCACCCCAAAAAATACAAAAGCAAACTTTCTATAAACTTCATTTACACATAATTTTTTCTACGGATAGGGATATTTTCCACCCACTCAATGCCTCTGCAAAATCAGTAATCAATACATTAAGAGAAACACCATTATTAATACAACTTTAATCATAGGAATTTAAAAATATATACAGTAGCATCATCACTAGGAATAAAAACTTGATGGGAAAGATGGACTTTTACACTTCTGAGCCCTTCCACCTACTACATGGAAATATTGGCTACGTTCTCAAATCAGTGAATCAATAACCAAAGTGGTTTCCGGTTTTGTAACTGGATCAACCAGCTGGAGAGGTACTGTGGCTGTCCCCAGGAGGGTTATAAATATATTCTTTGCAGAAGCTGGTGCAGAACTAGCACCTGCCTTCCCAGTCTAGCTAGCTAGCAGAGTCAGTGGATTCTCAAAGAGAGGACTGAAAAGAAAAAGTCTACCAAGCATTTTGAGCATCCCCGTGGAGTTCACTGAGGAATTTAAAAGTGCTCCAAACACAGCTAATTCATTCAGCCCTATGTTCCCCCATGCAAGCTAAATATGAGACCTAATGCAGTCTCTTTACCAAAGCCCCGGTGTTGCGCACTGGTCCAGAAATGTCCAGAGAGCTGATGTCATATCCGAAAGAGAACACCGAGGGCAGCGAACAGATTGAGTCAGGTGGGATTTTGCCAATGCATTAGTGTGAATCTATTTTCTGTCAACCAGGCAACGAGACTTCTAACTACTGATAGAAACAGGGACTTTTCAGATTCCTAAAAGAACCTTTTTCTTTCAAAGCCTTCCTAAAATGGCTGAAAAATGAGGACACAGAAGGCAAAGATGCTCCTGGGAGGGACGGATCTGACATCCCACCAGGCAGAATACAAGATGGACCATTCAGCAGTACACAGCGAGAGAGCAACAGAGTCACAAGTAAAATCCTGACAGCAGCGCTGACTGCCAGGCCTCTGTTCCAGACACTAGATAATGTTGTTTTCTTGATTTTTGCCTTTTTTATACAAGAAAGAAAGAATCCATGAAGAGGAGAACTGGGAGCTGAAGGGCTTGATGTAATTTTACCATGGTGCCAATTCTGTGGAAGCTTCTCCCTCCCTTCCACGTCCCAAACCAAGGTGATACTCAGGGATGCCCTAGTTTCTCAAGGACAGAATAAAGAAACAATATATTTTCCAGTTTTGTGCACAGTGTCCATATCCTATAGCTTGTTTCCCAGCTCCTGGCCTGGACCACAGTTTGTACGTGCTGCTCCTGAAAAAATTCAGCCTGCATCACTGAGCTGCAGGTGATGATCTGAATCTCTGGGACGGAGAATGGGGTGAAGATAGCCTAGATCTAAACTGTGGCCTACCACATCTGTAATCTGGAGAGCATCAGGCTGGCTGGAATTTGTACTTTATCTGCCTGTTCAATATGGCGATTAGGTGCAACATCCAAGAAACCGATACATTTCAAAAGATTTATTCAACACTGCGGTAACTTTGGTGCCACAGGTCAAGCTCTCTAACGTCCCTATTCCTTCTTGTTATGCACATGGCATACATCACAGGCACGCATACCACTGCACTCCCAAAGGCTAGCACAAGGCTAACTTTCCCATACTTCAACAGGGACCACTCTCTGAAGATCAGAAAGGCTCAGCAGGCCTCAGATATAACTGAGATTCATCCTCTTCACTGCTGACCACAAGTAGGACACGTCTTTGAAACTGAGCAACACAAACACTCCTCTGTTGCACTGCTTCATTGTCCTGAAAGACTACAGTGTCTTTATGACAGTACTTACATAAACAAGCTTAGAATATAGGACAAAAATTAATTTCTTCAGCTTTTAAAGAAAGAACTCCAACCTTTACACAGAAAGTGGAGTGCAGGGTATGCCCCTGGTGCCCAGGCATCAGAATTACTCGGACTTTGAATTACAAGCTACAGCACTAAGCTAGTTCAGCTTCTACACATATAAAGACAGTAACTTCTAGCAGGATGGGATGAACTTGAGACGTGCATAATAGGGAGAACATGTGACTCCTACATGGGTTGTATAAAATCCTAAAAAAATTTACCTAACATTGCTTCCAAAACCGGTAACATGAAAGGTAATTCAAGTTAGGAATGAATTAATTGAGTGCCAAGGGTGATTTGAGAGTATCTGAAAATAAAAAGACACTTGAACAATGGCCTAATACTGCAGCAATGTAAGCTGCTTTGAAATACTGTTTTTGTAGTGACATGAATCTGATTAGACTCAGGTGACTCTGTAATGACAGAACAAGCAGAACCGGCATGTGGCTAACCAGTAATTCATTGCTATCTGCTCTTCTCATTTAGACTTCCAAATAGATATTCCACACAAAAGGTACATTAAAAAAGCATTATTTATGTTGAAAAGTTATGCACTCAACAGCTAAGGAAATACGAACACTAAAGCTGTCTGTGCAAACTTAATTTGGCTTTCTTGTGCGTAAGTGAAATCATTAATTACATACTGACAGGGAGAAGACCGGAGTTAAAAATAGCATGGATTTTATAGAATCATAGAATTGTTAAAGTTGGAAGGGACCTTTAAGATCATCGAGTCCAACCATTAACCTAACCTGAAAATAAACACTTCTAAACCATATCCCCAAGTACCATGTCTACCCTTTTTTTAAACACCTCCAGGGATGGCGAATCCACC
>VZSZ01005587.1:57658-105128 GCA_013398815.1 Ibidorhyncha struthersii
GATAAGGTCTCCCCCTCAGCCTCCTCTTCTCCAGGCTAAACAGCCCCAGTTCCCTCAGCTGTTCCTCATAAGACTTGTCCCCCAGACCCCTCACCAGCTTCGTTGCCCTTCTCTGGACATGCTCCAGCACCTCCATGTCTTTCTTGTAGTGAGGGGCCCAGAACTGAACACAGTACTCGAGGTGGGGTCTCACCAGTGCCAAGTACAGGGGGATGATCACTTCCCAAGTCCTGCTCACCACACTATTCCTGATACAGGCCAGGATGCCGTTGGCCTTCTTGGCCACCTGGGCACACTGCCGGCTCATATTCAGCCAGCTGTCCACCAACACCCTCAGGTCCTTTTCCATCGGGCAGCTATCGAGCCACTCCACCCCAAGCCTGTAGCGCTGCATGGGGTTGTTGTGACCCAAGTGCAGCACCCGGCACTTGGCCTTGTTGAACCTCATACTGTTGGCCTCAGCCCATCAGTCCAGCCTGATGTACAGGTTTGTTTTTCCCTGCGGTCTGATGGCTAAAAGGGCCTTTCCTGAATACAGAAGAATGACCTCTTTGGCTCTGTTTAATGGTCTCTGCAAAACCTACAAGGATCAGCTAATTACAGATAACAAATAATACAAAGCGAGTGTAACAGGCATCATGGTCTCAGATTTAGCACAAAGATGCTGTTGGGGGAGCTATTTTCTCTGTGCCCCTGCTCCATAGAAGAAGGTAACTACTAAGCAGGTAACAGTGAGAAAAACCTCACAGCAAAGTGTATTAAGAGACGGAAGCAAGTGTCAATTATTCCTGTACATCATCTGCTCTTTCCACCCCAAAACCTGAATGGAGAATTGCCACCTCGCCTGAGGTGGATGAAGAAAGCCTGAGGTTTGACAAGAGCGATGGACAGAACATGAATGCAATGCACTCTTACTTCCAGTTTGAGACCAGGGCTGCTACCAGCCTTTTCTGCCACCAGACATTCAGCCTTCCTACTGAAAGAACCCAGGTATTCAGAAAAAACATATGCAAAAGCAACCCATACTCCCACGAGAGAGCCACCCATATATTATCCCTGCATACTGAGGAACCAATGAAGACTGCTGCTGGCCCACCATGTAGTGCTATCTTTTACAGAAGGTAGAAGTTCCTGTGGGCAAATGATACGGGCAAAGAAATTGATGCAGCACAATTGGAAGCACCATAATAAGCTCTATAGGGCGACAGCAACTTTAGTAATTTATTAGAAAGACAAATCAGCCCTTCCTGGGTCAGAGCTCTTGGACTGAATAGGTGCTGTCCAAGGCAGTGTCTAGGAAAGCACAGCCTCTCTCACTTAGCTCAGTTGTCCTCCATTCTCTCCTTTTTCCTTCCCTCACCACTGCTCTGCTAAAGCCATGCACTCCTTTCTACACCAAATGCAGCGCTCCAGTGCTTGCTCTCACCTCTTTTCTACCTCGATTCCCAGTCACGTTGTTCCAGTTCTCCTCCTTTCCCTATAAACTTGTGGCAAGGCCTCTTTTATTTTGTCTCCGCTCAACCCAGGGAGATCATCACACAGGGATGCGAGCCTATCCTCTAGATGCCCACAGGACACTGAACTAATCTCACGCCCCCACGCAGGACCCAGAACAGCCCACAGCAACCCAAAGGTGCAAAGGCAGAGAAGCACCACCTTAGCTCCAAAACGGAGCAGACACCATGGACACAAGGTCTTTGGAGAGCTCCTCTTCATAAATTATGAACTCTGGTAAGGATATAAAATTAAATACTTTTAAAGCAATACAAATGGCTTTTCCATAGCTTATATCACTGCTAACTGAGTGCGTTATCATATGGATAGCCAAAGTTCACTGATACAACAGATCACTTACACACCACATTTCAGTTTCCAGACAGAGCTTTTTGAACTAAAACTTCCAAGAAAATTTTCACTTGAACTAAGCAATGTTTAGTTATTTTCCTTAGCATTAGACATGGAAACAACAGAACTGTTTTTGCTGAATTATTTTTGTTTTCTTACATCAGCAAGCATTACCATAGAGGTTTTGTTCAAAAGTCACAGCTTGTCAGCTGATTTCTACACTTAAAAAAAAAACAACAAAACCAACAACAACAAAAAAAAAACAGATTCATGCTGTTTGGAACTAGCATTCCTGTCTACTAACTCCTGTACAAATACATGAGAAAAAGAAAGGGCTCACTTGGAGAACTTGCAGTCTAACTTAATATAAGATCCAAAAGGAGGAAATAATTCAAACTTTCTAACAAGTTTTTCCAATGGAAAAATGTGCTTTTGGCATGTGCAGTTTAGTTGGAATCAAAACATTTCATCAAAACAATGGAAAGATTGTTTTTTATAGCATTTTCCTAAGGAAAAAGAAGCTGAAGTTAACTATGTCCATGTTTTTATAGTTAATACTTAATATTACATTAAGATAATTTTTTAACTGAATTGAAACAAAATTAACTATTAAACCTCTCAATATTTTGTTTATATTGAGGTGGGTTTTTTTCAAATTATGCAAACTCTGTTTTGTCAAGGGTGTTTTAATGGTTTCAATTCAAAGTCTGTGGAAAGCTTCATGCAAAGGGAAATTTTTGCTTTTCAGTCATATTCAGAAACATCAACATTTTACCTGACACCCAGTCCCTGGTACCTGTGGTACCACAGCAGAGGAGACATGCTGCTCCTGTGAAGATTGGGAATAACAACTCTAAGTCTAAGCAGGTCACCACTGCTGTGTAGGCTGCGTGAGCACTCCAGCCATTGTTCTGCTTCTAATTTCTTCATATGAGCTTAATTATTTTCCTCTTCTAGTACCCCCTTTACTGTAACAGGAGCAGAGTTAGGCTACCACCTAAGCTGTCCTAATGCTTTGAGAGATTCCTGCTCATTCCAAGTAAAAACTTAAAATTCACCCAAAGACTGTAATTGAATATTAAGAGCAAATCAAACAATGAAACTGGTACACATGTTCAAAGTTATCTGGTACAAATCAACAAAGCCAACGCCCAGACAAATCACTCCAATGTAAACTGAGTTTCTAGCTCAGAAATGCCCAGCTCAGTTTTCACTCCGAAGTCTTGTCTGAGTTTAGCAGACACAGAAGAGTCAAAACTTTAGCTGTCCCAACACCTCTTTGCCTCAGTTTATACAAAGAAAATAACATATCAAAATTCTTAGTAAAAGGGAATTAAATGTCTCATTTCAGGCTACTCTTCTAGACTTCTCCAGGAAAATTAGCATTGAAATGGTGATAGTAGCTCTGCTGTTCCTCTTCGCACAGAAGGCTCCACCAAAGTCTAGGGGATCAGGCACTAATTAAGCCACAAAGCATGGAAACACGAGTATCTTCACAGCTGGATTCTGCTCCCATGGAAATCAAAGGCCGAACTCCCATTGTCAATAACATTGCAAAATCTCTCCACTTCTTTCAAGGTTGGATGCTTTCATTATTGAGGTTAAAATGAACAGTCAGTAGCCTGCTCTCTCTCATCAGGGTTTGCTCTGAGATTTTTTTTACTCTTTTTTTTTAATAATAAAAAAAAACCCTCTTAAGCTCTCATGGTAGAGTAGCAATCACTCACCCACTGTAGAACTAGTAAATTTCCAAACCTTGAGTGGAGAAACACTGTATAAAGAGCAATAAAAGAGGGATATTTTAATAGTCATCATGATGAGCTTTATGGGATTCTGTAGATGTGTTGTGGTGAGTGGTCTTTCTCTGATTTAGCCTTAACCACACCAAAAGTTGTGAATAATCTGGTAGTATTCCAGTCTGTAATTAAACCAGTGAAAACTCAAGCTTAAAACAACCGCCAGTGACACTGAACCCTCACGCAGCAGGGCTCACCTCCTGGGACGCTGTACCATGCACCGCCATTAGTTGTTCCATCCACAAAGCTGCTGTCATCATCATTTTTACGACATGGTGGTCTGTTTGGATCAGACATAGCGGGATTAAAAGAAGAATAACTGCGAGCCAGGCTTTGAAAAATAGCATCGTCGGGGCAGGAGCTGTATTCATGAGCACTGCCTAGGGAGGAAAAAAGAGTCCAGGAACAAGGATTGTTAAAAGGGCAGTCATACCAACGGGGCTCACAGCCTAGATTACCAGCACTGCACAGCAGGACTGTGCCTGGAAATTCTCTGTACACGGGTAAGTGTCCTACAGCATCACAAACTAATATAGCATGACCTTAATAACATTAACATTTCCCCAATACTTCATCAATGGGGTAACCTGGTACAGGCAATTACTAAGGTGACTATTCATATCAGTCCTAATATTTATGAAAATATTCATTTCAAAGTGCACCACAAAATCTAAGCTTTCTAGGCTTTAGATATTTTCTCAGTACACACAACACAGAAAAAGGTCTCTCCCTAAAGAATTTTACAGTCTGATGTTAAAAGGATTTGCAATTAAACTACGAGAAAGTAGACTGCAGGAAGACAATCACAAACAATACCATCATCTCCTGACCATTTCAGTCATGTGGACATCCCCTAGTGGCAGAAAAAACAAACTAATATTGCTGTGTGCTAAATGATAACATCTCTGCCACAATGTGGTCCTTTATATATGGGACCAATATTGAGAAAGTGGAAACAATGATGGTTGTTTCTATTAGCATACTAGCGCTTTCAGAAATTCACTTTTTAAAAGTGCAAGTAGAGAAGCTTTCGATCATACAGGCCGCCAAGACACACCTCTTTCGCCTCAGTTAACAGGGTACAAACGGCCCCAGCTAATTTAAGTGCCAAGTTGCTGTGATTAAAATATCTGAGGGAGCACAATTCCCTCAGGTATTACATCATTTTTGTGATGTAACTCTACTGAAGCAAACTATCATCTTCAGAACTAGAAAACATGGTCATACAGTGACTAGCTTTAAACATGCGATTAATACGCTAAAATAAGTCATTACAATGCAATGACATGATGTTTACAAAGCAGACCTTAGGCAGCAGTGAAATAAGCATAGAATGTAATTTCTGTCTCCTACTATTTGATGTTAACTTCTGTTACATACCACTCCGAGTCTCATCATAAGGATAGTTTGCAACGAGGTCTCCTCCGTGAAGATTGGCAGAGAGCACAAAGGGAATATCCATAATCCAATGAATGACACCTTTTGTTTCAGGAGCAAGCTACAACAAAATAGCATTACCAGCAGTTACAAATTGATAATTCAATGTAGCGACTTATTCAATTATATACAGTGGGCTTAATTATTAATGTAAGTCTAAAGCTGGGGTAAATTAATTCAGAATAAGACCCCAAATAAAGCAATCTCAGTCTTCTACTTCTTCCCATTACAGCTAAAAAAAAAACTATCCAATTTTAAACCAAGGAAAACAAGCTAATTCAAAATACATGTTGGTAAGCTTTTCTCTGCATAGAAAGTAAAATTACTTCATTTGATAATTTGAATTTGAAGACAAAATATGGCTATTAAGGCCACAATCCTATGGGACTGCAGGCACAACACTGTATTTTCTAGAACCTCCTCTGGAGGTAAACACAAGAAGATAAAATATCCCTCCAGATATACGCCTGTATATTTAAGGCTTAAACTTAACAAAAATGCATGCATTATATGTGAGAATAGCTATCTAGCCAGCAATGTAATTAAGTGCAATACACAAGTGAATTTCTGGCAGTGGTAAAGATGTAGAATATCTGCAAGAATAGCTTCAGACCAAGGGAGAAGGCTACGCAATCTTCAGCTTTAAAAATAAAACATGTTTTGAGTAAGGAATTGTCTAAGGATTAAGCAATATGGATCAAAACAGTTTGCTACAGCAAGGCATTTTGAGAAAAACTTCAAGAAGCATCAGATGGATAAATTTAACAAAATGAACAAAATATTTAGAAGAACATGAATCGTAAAGACCATACACGCATCTCTTGGAGGTTGCAACATGCCTCCTTGCATAAAAGGGAAGAGATGGGCATGTAAGTGACCCGATATTCATCCCTACTTACCTTAGGATTCTGGTCCACTGCTTTTTTCATGTTTTTCAGCAGATGGTTGTTTGGGCCACCTTCTTTCTCATTAACATAGACTATTCTATCAAGGTCAGGGAAATTTCGGTTTAGATCTATCCCTTGGGCATTACTTCGACCAACAAACCAGTCTTTAAGTTCACCGGGCTGAATGAGGAAAGGGAACAGAAAGAGAAAGGGGGATGAGTAGATTCAGGAGATTACATGTCAAGGTTTATGTGGGTATATTTAGCCACACAAATTCAAATAATGGGTTTACTTCTCATGGTCTTGAGAATAAGAAGGGATCATGTGGGAATAAAAACTTCTGAAGCACCAAAAGCTGAGTCACCCCTACCTCTTCCTAGAGCTCTGTGGGAACAAAACCAACCTCTATTTCACTGAGGGTCTTGGAGGACAGGATCATTCTCATAGTGGTAGATCTGGACTAAGGATGGGCAAAATTACCAACAGCATCAGATTTTCCAGTGCCTGCTGAGTCTTCCCCTGGGACACGGCTTTTCACCATTGCCTTATGCCCATGCTCATGAATTACAGACCTCGTTTTAGTGAGCCTTGGAGCAGCTGTAGATTTATCAGCCAGCCACGAGGAACATTTGCACTTGTTTCAAAGTTCCTCTAAATAGCTTCAAGGTAAAGAAGGACCTTAACTTTTATTTCCCAAAGATTTTTATGATGTCTGTCAGCTTCGTTCACTGCAATGGTGACACCGAATAAAGATGCTGTGAGAGTTTTTGCAAAAATCTTTTCTTTAAAGTGATTCCCTAAAATGGGTTTTGGTTTGCATTAAGGAAATGCCTTCAGAGCACATAGTCTTCCCTAGCTTGTCTCTGTAAGCTTTCAGTACTCTGTAAAGTAGGTTTAGTTTGATTACTGGTTTTAATCTTGGGGTATATGGAATCTACTGTCACACATTCTGTACAGGATCAAGATATTTCTAAATTAGAATGACAGCAGCAGTAAAGCATGCCAACTTGTAAGGCAATCATGTAAAAGCAAGCGTACTTTGACTAAGAAGCAAAAGTTTCAAATAATATTCTTACAGAATCCCTACAGGGAGAGATTTCAAAGTAAAACACTGCACCAATTTGAGGACAGCTTCTGCTTCATTGCCACGAGAGGGAGACATACGACCGAATATGGTTTAAGAGAGTTCTATGGTTTGGGGTTTTTTAAAGGACTTCATGAGAATCAGCTTAATAAACATCTTAATAAGGTGTGACTTACTTAATCACCAAAAAAATAGTCACATTAAAAGATTCAGCATTTCCATAGGAATTTAAAAAATAAATACAACTTGTAAAACAAGAAAATTCTCATTTTTGTTTAGAATATAATACACACCAGAAGCTGTATATAACAGGGTCCTATTTGCTAATTATGCATTAACACATTACATGTTTCCTGACTTAGTCGCGATCCTAAAATACATGCTAAATTTTCTCGACTAATAGCCTAATTAAAGTACCTCATGCCTGAGATTTAGAATCAGTTATTCATATTAAAGAGATGGCTCACAAAGTTTGCTTGTTTGGGGATCAAGCTCTGCTGAGTGGGACTAATTCATGTAAGTGCACTTACATGAGAATATTCTTAAAGGAAACATCAGCTTTCCCTTTTCTACCACTTTTGAAACATCATGTATTACTAGGAGTTACTTGTTTAGGAAGCAGTTCAGTCAGTGAACTTAGATGAAAGACTATGCATGAAACATAAACATCATTAATTTTAAAATATAGTAAACTCACTTACAAGAGAGATGGCTATTTGTTGAAAACCAAAGCATAAAGTCCTCCTTGTTAAACAGAACAAGCCTACCGTACTATTAGAAAATACTTTGGTTTTGCTGTCTCAGTCAACAATCACCACCAAGAGTTCATGTATCCGTAAAACTGCTAGTCCAAGTGTCATTAAGATCCTAAGGTCGATATAGACATTGATAACTATTCTTACATACACAGCCTTACAAACCTGGGATGCTGCCTTCTCAAAGCCATCCGGGTTCAAAGATGGCATGATATGGATACGCGTGCTATGGATCAAGTTGATAATAGTTTCGTTTCCTTTCTGGTATTCATTACACAAATACTGAGCCAAGAAGATGAGCAACTCCCTTCCGACAGCTTCGTTCCCGTGCATATTCCCAACATACTTAAACTCTGGTTCTCCTGCAAGAAAAAGGAAGAGCATGTCTTGGAACAACAGATACAAATCACCCATGGACTAGACCACACAGCATACCTGAGACACAGGCATCACTATCACTACAACCAGTCACCCTATCCCCAGGAAGCTACAAGCCTCCTTCAGAAAAGTGGATTTAAGTTTTTTTCTAAACTCTCGCTAAACAAATAGTAATTTATATTTAACTGTTTGCCAAAGGCAGAGAAAGAATACCAGAGGACAATACATTACGCCAAAATAAACGCTAAGCATGGCCATTAACGTTACTACTGTTGAGATCTAATGCAACTGATGCCTCGATACTACGAAAGTGTGTCTTGATTAGGTAGTTTTTACATACATAAACTGACACTAACAGAGCTTCTTAGCTTTAACGTTCTCTCAAAGATTAGATTAAGCTTATCGCACCACACATGCATTAAATTGCAAGTCTTTTACCAAAGCATTGCCAGTGAATAGCTGTTGATCCTAGGGATCTGAAAAATCTTATTCAGCAGTTGCTTTGGATATTCAGCTCAGACTTTATGAAGCAAGTGCAATAACCTAACTCATAAAATGAATCATTCCCATTCAACATTCCAATCAACAGTCCAGTATTAAATATATACATGAACATTCCACATATATTAATGAATACCTATATGGAATGATTATGCATATATTTAATGCTGATGTAATGTATATTGTATTTTCATACATAAAATTGAATGCATGATATGTATTCTATATAAATTCACATATATATTCAATATATAAATTAACAGTTCAATATTCCCAATTGCTCATTAGTCACATTCTAAAACATGAAAACCACACAAGATGGTCTTACAGAGCTGTGAAGGCTATACCTTTTAAAAGACTACATTTTGAGCTGTAATTCCAGAGAGGTTTTAGTATAATGTAAATACCTGAATGAGATTAAAAGGATTGTCCTAGAACTAAACTGAAGAATATGCCGTTTTCTGAGATGAAGCCCTTTTTCCTTATCCTTTTCCTTTTTAAATACAGTTCTGCTGCTGTAACAGCTTTAATAAAACATTCTTCTGATTATATGCTCTGAATAGTCTTTGAAAACGCTTTGCAATAGCCTTTAGCACTATCACAGGGGCAAATTCAAGCCAGGAAGAACGTTACACAAATGAGACCTAAATAATTGCTAATCAAGCACACAGCCGTATCTACTTACGACTCTTCGGCTGCGCTTGTTAACCTTAATCCAGTGATAAGATGCTAGCAGACAGAGGGCTATTAATACCATGACTTCTTTCCTTCCAGCTAAGATGTTTCTGTACATATGGATTCATCCCTGATTTTTTTTGTCAGATAGGTTAAAAAGTTTTCTAGTTTCAGTGAAATAGCTTCATTTTATCTGATACACACAATGCCATTACTGTGACTAAAACCCTCCATTTCCTCTTTTGGCATTGAGCTCCTGTTTACTGTTTTTTCTTATCTGTTAATACCAGGGAATGCAAGAGGTCTAATTATCAAGACCATGCAATCAACCCAATGCCATTAAAACAGATGGCTACTATTTGATAAAACACGCAGCACTGCACATCACATAGTCTCATAATTAGAATACTCATGCATATGTATACTAGCATGCTACTTATGAGAAAAGTGCTTCACAAGCTAACAGGCAAATTTGTTACTGCAGTAAATGCGAACACAGTTGCATCTTGCATTTGTGGTTTTCCCTAGAACATCACTAAGGAAGCCTGAAGGAGAAATCGTTTCTCCTGATTCCCAGCCCTCTGCATTAACGCCCTGCCTTTCTCTCCCACTTGAACTTCACAGGCCTGGCTCAAATAAAGAAATAGAAACATATGTTTCCCATACGGTACTGCTTGCCCCCCTCCCCAACACTTCATTAACAGTGTTTAGAAGGGTTCGTGAAAACAGACGCAGGGTCTATAGTGAACCAAGGGTACAGCCACATCTACGGCATATTTTCAGTGGTAATGAACCATCTCAAATGAGCATTAAAAGCTAAAAGGAGTTCAGGAAGAGGTAAAGAGAGTCACTGGAAACATGGGAAGTCTTTCCTATGAAAAGTAATGGAAGAAATCAGGCCATTTTCCTTAGGAAGAATAATATGGGACAGTCAAATATACCATTCATTGTGGCACAGAGGAACTGGTCTGGAAAGCAGCGCTTCCCTACACCACAAAACAAGAGACAGTGATTTTCAATGAAAGGAAACAATGACCATTTTTAGACTGATAAAGAAAAAAATAACATTACTTGTAACACAAAGCGTGAAACCAGTATTCAAAGAATCCCACTGGCAGCGAGGTGTCAGCAGAACTCCAAGTTTTGCTAACAAACCAGGAGTTAAGAAGTTAATCTAAAAGCGAATGCAAAAGAATGAAAACGGAAGGATAACAGAGAGCTGAATAACAGCCCTGCTTCAAAACTTAACTTTGCATTCATATTTTAGGTCCCCTGGGCACTTTCTTATACCTTTCACTGAAGCAAAGGAAACCATCTCCTATCGATGCCCTGGCTGTGAGAGAACAAGGCTGCATGGTCCACACAGGTGGGAACTGTTCTCAGCCAGCTCCCCAGTGCCGCCCACTTGCATACCCCTGGGCACAGCAACCAAAGAAATACCGGGTTTCTGCTCAATATCAGAAAATATTGAATTTCACACTGTATCCCACAATTTTAGGAAAAGTCTTCACTGTTTCAACAATGTAATTTACATCCAAAAGAACAATGCAAAACATGTGTCTTTCTCCTATCTAAACTTTGCAGCTGCTCCAAGGGAAACAAACTCGATTTTTCCAGTTAATTTCAGCGGAAACAAAGTAATGCTACAAGCTGGCTGTGTGGGAATTAGCAGTTCGGTCATTAGTTGTCCATGCCTATCACGGGCAGAGTCAGGAAGTCCATTCTGGAAAAAGGGACAGTGCTGCTAAATACATAAGTTATCATCACAGTGCCCCAAAAGCTGAGGGAGCTTCCACAGGCCATCTGCTGATACAACTTTGCAGTTAATGAAGCCCCTAATTTGCATTTGCATTTCTGCCTTTCAAGTTAGAGTAAAAACTGCAGCTCAGGGGGTACCTTCTGGAAACCTTTTTTGGAGTAGCTTTTACTTAAATCCTTTCCTAATCATCTTTTTCTCTAAGACCACGAAGTCCAGGCTGGAGGGCAGACTGCGAGCTGAGGCCATGGCTCTGTTGACTGAGTTAAGCAAACCCAGCTGCCCGAGTTTTAGTGCTGCGATGCAGCCAGCAACCCAGGCCTGCTACAGCTCCCAAAGGAACCACCTCCTTCTCCTCCACACGGTGGGCTGACACGGACACCTCAAACGCCAAGGAAGCCAGCTGTCCAGTCCTTAAGCCAGCACCCTTCGCTTCACGGGTTCCCTGACCTGTTCATTGAATATCTCCTGCCGCACCACCTCTAAAAGCTTCAGGCTTCTGTGGAACAGCCCTTGGTCACCTGTTGCTAGCATGCTACTTAGCTAGAGGAAGAGCTGCTCTTCCCATTAATCCTTCATGAGCCATTTAATGCATACCTTAATCACCCTTCATAGGATTCTGTAATTGTAATTGCCTCGCAGAATGTTAGGTGGGTTTTTTTTATGAAAAGACTCAGTAAATCCCAATTTGATGATGAACTTTTAAACAGTTTCTCCAAACCAGTAGACACACTCTGGTTCCACTGCAGAGAACTGGAGGTAGCTTTAAGGGAGAAGCAGCATGAAGAAATATAACTATTTTTCTCATTTATTTGATGCCCTCCCCCAAAAAGTAAAACTGTTTTAATGGATTCCCATGGTTGAGGACATGACAAACACAAAGGAGTATTTCCATTGTCTGAGTATTTAAAATTCTTATTTAATTTTATTCATTTTCTGACAATACCTTTTCAAACTATAATCTCTCATTCACAATAGAAAAAGTATGTCTTCTGTGACAACGTGAGCATGACATTTGTAAATGCTTACATGTAATTTTAGCCCAGATACAGAGGTTTGTGACAACAAATGAATGGGTGTATGCTAACATCTTTCAGGGCAAGTCGTAAGAAATTAAATGCAGCAATCAAGTTTATAAATATCTCAGTATCTCTGGTGAAACCTCAGTCATCACATCATTACAGCTTTTAGAAGGCTTTTACATCCCTCTTAGACTGACTGCATGGTACATTACAACCTGATAAACGATTGAGGAAAAAGTATCTTAAAATGTCGTGCCTTTCTGGTGCCTGACAAACATTGTGAAATGTCACCATTCACTTCTGCGGTTACTGTCAGCTAAGGTCTTCTGCTGTTTCCTAGGAACAGCATGTACATCATTAATATTAGACAGGTCGTCCAATTAAAGATGACTAACCACTGCCATTTTCAGGTCAGGCTGTATTTGTACAGTAAAGACAGTAATTTTCTATAACATAGGGACAAAAAGTTTAGCACCTACTAATTACGTATACTATGAGTCAGGATAATGTCATGCCACTAGTCATGGTCTAATGTCAAGCAGTTAACTTTAAAATGTACAGTAGTTCACCCATGGAAGTGCAAGCCATATGAAAGAAAAAAAAAATTAACTACTGGAAAGTTTAAGTGCTTAATGAAATGTTTTGCAAATCAGCCTCAAATACCCTTAAAAACTAGAGTCCTTCTGCTTTCCTGTATTTCTTACGGAAAAGCCAGCAACGTTCCTGAAATAACAGACTTAGTGCTTTTGATTACTTACAGTGGTTTGTCATTTTCAATACGGCAATCAGTAAACTTTTCTTGTAGATAAATGGCACGGAAAATATCAGAACCCCTGCTGGCAAAAAATTCATTCACTGAATGTGATTGAAGACTTGCTTATGCTCCACATTCTTGTTAGTAGTTCAAAGAGACAGAAATTCTCTGGAGATGAACTACATGGAAAACCAAGGATTATAAAATGGGCTTCTCCTTTGAATATGAAAAAAGTAAGAGAGGGAAAGAAGAAAATAAATGAGGACGTGAGATTGGAAAGTGAAACAATTAGAAATTTCAGATATCTAACAACCTGTAAACTAAGTGTCTGCAACCCGCCTCAACAGCATTTCAACAGAAATGTTGATCTCTGCAACTTGTGTGAAAACAGCAATGAAAGATAGAACTGAAATGTAGTATTAGTTTCTAAATCATTGTATAGGCCTTATATAATTTTAGGTTGACATTTACTAAGATGTAGCGCGGGTCTAACCTTGCTGAAAGAGAAACTACTGGAAGTTTCTCAGGTGGCTTACACAAAAGCAAAAATGGGTCAACACAGAGGCCTCTGAGAAATCCAATCTTTCACTTTCTTACCGCTAACTGCTAGAAAATACACTGAGAAGAAAACAAGAGGAAAAGAAAACCAAGGACCTTTTGGCAAGATCCTGCTTTAAACAAACGCACGCATTTTTTTAACAGCTATGATTCAAGACTGGTCTCAAGCTCTTTTGAGAAATTTCTTAATTGTTTGAACACTACCACTTAAAATTAAAGTTAACAACAAAGTCTGTACAGCACATTAAACCTGGAGTGAAAGCACACAAGAGCAGCTATGTTTCTGCTGGCCTCAACATGTACAAATTAAGATGTGATCTCCATTCTACTGAGTATAAAGTCTGTCAGTTGGGCTTCAAAATAGGAACTTATATGTCTTTGCGCTGGAAATTAAATTCTCCAGACAGATTACCTCATGCTCAAGGCAGTTATTTCCACCAAAAGGTTCTGCGTGACTCGATGCTTTCTTCAGGTTTCCAACAGCCCACTCTCACCCCTGCAGCTACAGAACTTGGCACAACCACCCACGAGAAGTGGGCAAAGCATCTGCTCAGCTTCTCCACTCCCCACCTACAGGTCTTTGCTGGCACATTCCTATGCCCATCTTTCCACAACACTCTGCACTTACACTGAAGTGTTGCACAGTGTAGCACGGAATTCGGTATTTCGGGTATTTGCTTTACCAGAGAGTGGAACAGTTTCTGCCTACTCATTTTGTGGTATAGCGCACAAACTGATGGTGCTTGGTGCTATCTAATAGAACTGATGATGATTCTTTAAATCATAACAAATCATTTGTAAAGCAAAACAAGTTTACTTATTTAATCAAAACCCTTAATTTAGTATCACTGAAATGTGATATGCACAAAACCCTGATTTTGTGTGAATGTGTTGAAAAGTGCTCTCTGAAGTTCAAAGCAGATTTAAAATTCATCAGAATCTCAGAGGTAACAAATAACTATCTCTATGTACAACTGGATTAACCAGATTAGTTACTACATTGCATTGCATTTTTCATGCTCCAGGAAAACTGAATAGGACATTGCATTTACAGAATTCATTACATCCTTACAGCAGCTAAGTATCGTTAGCTCAGCACTGAAGATGAGGTTCCTCAGAAACCAAACATGAAATGAACTGTCCTGAACCACCCTCACCAGTCTGTGGCAGAGTACAAGACAGGTACAGTTCTTTCACCTCCCGGTTTTTACTCTCCCTGCTAGGAAAAAAACTGGACTGGAACATACCCCTGGGATTTTTTGTGAAGGACACTGGCAATACAGAGATGACACGAGTAACTCTCTATATGTCTGCTGTGATGCTGGGTGTGGGATAAAACTGATTCAATTAATCTTTTCCACCGTGCTCAGTAAGGGGGGGAGGGGGGCTTTTCCATTTATAACTATGTGTGACCAAGTGAATTTTCATTTCAAAGACACTCACTGCATCCCTCCAGTTTTGGTTGGCACATAGAGCAAAGACACTTTTTTAATGCATCCTCAAAACAGACGGTTGGATGGAGAGAAAGTTGATACATAATTTAGACGTGTATTTATGATGGTTCCTCATCAAGTTCACTTAACAAGCCTTCTCTCTTCAAAAAACTCTAGAATCGGCTTTTTCACTTCAACTATGAAAATACCTGCCAGCCATCACAGCACTTCAAAAGGACTGAGCTCGTCTATCTCGTTCCTTTTGCCTGTAACAAATATATGAGAAATTTCAAAGCAAAACTAGTTCAAATGCATGCTACCAGCAGAAGACACATTTGGACTCTGCTTTTCCTTATCCTGCTTTCACAAAGAGAAGAAATAAAAGTCGGAAATAACCCATTTTTATCCAGATCCAGACTCTAAAGTCAAAGAGGCAGGCAGAGATGCTGGACAAATAAGGTGAAGAAACAAAAGTGAGCTCTCCCTTTTTACTGGAAATAAACAAACAAAAAGTCAATGAAAAGACATAAATAATTCTTTCCCAGTAAGTTATACAGGCCAAGTTCAACATTGCCATGTGGCTTCCCTCTGCCAAATGGGTGGCCAAAAGCACAGAAGCACAGGCACGAGCGTGCTCGTAGGCAATTTCCAGGCTGGAATTGATGGGTGCTGTGATTTCCCTCAGCAGTGCCCAGAGCAGAAAGCAGATCTGAAGAGCGCTGAGGGAGTAAAGTCAGGCCAGAGTTCCCCCTCTGTAGCATCACACCGCAGTACTTGCTGCGAGGCTGTGGTTCAGGAGGAAAGCAGGCTCAGGCAGCTTTCGGGGCTGTGCTACCTTGGGCCCTGGGTTGCACCAGCACGTGCAAGGGAAGAGCACTCACAGAACCCACCTTCACCTACCAAAACTCTTTTCATTTTTCTCTCCATAGGGGAGAGCTATTTATGACTGAAAGGGATTACAATTCCCATCACAAGGACATTCTGGGTCCTTGGGAAACAGATTTTCTGTGCTTAAGGATCTAGGTATAACTAGCGGTAAGCTCCCAGACTTCCTCCCTTGATTTCCAGGAGGCTTTCTGAGGCATGGCAAAGGCACCTGTTACTCCACATACTGGACGCTCCTTCTTTGTTGGAACATTATTTTATTCCACTGCTTTTTTGTCACAATCTGACACAGTGAAAAAAAACCTGTGGGCTGCAGATCTGTGATTCAGACAGATGACAATAAAGTGCATTGGTCATTGCTAACAGGTGGAGAGGGATAAAATCTCCCCATAAACGTACGTCTGTAGCAAGTCCCTCATGTCAACAGCCTGTTACAGAACAAGAGTGGCTTTTGTGCTGGCATATTTATTTAGCTCCCCTTGCTTAGATGAGCCCTAATATTTACTGATCTGAGCTTCTGTGATTATTGGCCATGCAGTCTAGCAAAAGAGTTATAAAGTGTCCTTTTAAAATTAATTACAGTAAGAAAGACATATGCAAACTCTGAAAGCTAATTACGCTGTTACCTTGCTCCTTTGTGGAAAAAAACACGTCCCATTTACATCAGAACATAAATGACCTGATTTATGTCAATATCCTCAGAAACCAACAAATACCCAGGTAGCTTCTTTTAGTCCTGATACTATTTTAACATCACTTATCATTTATCACTGATCATTTTAACATCAACTTTTGGTATAAAGAATTTTAAAAATCAGAATTCCATCATTTTAGAAGTTAGGGGTTTTTTTTATTTGCCAGAAAAACTGCAACTGCACTGTAGGCTTAAAAACCTGGTAAACTGTGTGAAACCTTGATTAAAAAGTGGCTTATTGAGATCTGTTCTTCTGCTGCACTTCACCTCCAGCCTGATTTTAGCAGCTAATACTCTCTCAAGTTTCTGCATATAAAGTATGAATGTGATATGTGACAACCAGCAGTAAATCCTGATTGTACTTGTTCTTGAGATAGCAACAGTTAAATCAGGTCAGTAGGAAGCAGAAGAAAAAAAAGGTTAAGCGGTTGAGAGTGATCAAGATTGGTAGTCCAACACTACATCTCGAAACATGGCAACACTGGGCTTCAGAATTTTTCAATGGTTTCTAAAATTTTATTTTGAAAATTGTATTGTACACCTTAATGAATTATTTATAGCAAGTTTAGGTAGAAATGCAGACCTGGACACTTGGAGGGGGTCTACCTCTTCACACTCGCATATGTTTGAAATATGGATACCCTTTAGAAAATGCCCCCCATATCATCTTAAACCTTAAAAGACANAAGCTGGCACAGAGGCTAATAAAATCAAACTTGGTGCGTAAGAGGAAGAAGTGAATCATGTAACAGCTTGTTGACTCAAGAATAATGATGGAGATGACTGAACCAGACAAATCCTTTATCTTGGTAGCAGATGGGAGTGGATCCAGAAGGCTTTCAAGAGATATTTTGCCTTCAGATGAAGGAGCTTCAAACAAAAATTCCCATATGGATACTGACCCCGACACTGCAAGCCACAGCACAGCTGTATAGCTGCAAGACACAGAACAGCCTTCATAACATAGAAACAAATGTTTCACAAAAAATCTGTACCGGCTTCTAAGTCTGCCCAGGGACATACATCCTCGTGTCCTAAAAGCAGATTTTTTCCTCATATAGGGAACAAACATAAAAGCTTGGTATCTTCTCAGCTTTCCTCAGAGCTTCCACTGGCTTTTCCCTCCAAAGAGTAATAAGACAGTTCTGCGTTCAGAGAAAGGAGAGAGGGTACCTGTTGTCCATATGGTCTACAGTCAAGGACAACAGAAATTGCAATCCTGTCCTTGAACAGTATCTGTAAGTGCAGAAAGCGAGCCGACAGCTGAGCAATGAGGTATTTTACAATGAGCCTCAGTGTACCGCAATACACCACTGTGCCATTTGCTATAAAATGAACTTACCGATGGCTTATTTTCAGTGCAAGCAAAAAGGTTAGTTCAAAGTAACGTGGCATGTTCCTCACAAAAGGGCGACTAACAGTCATTTCCTACAATTATACTCGTTATGCCTCCAATGTGCAATGACCAGCAGGATCAGAAACCGAGTAGCTCTTCCTAGCACTATTTTTTTCTTTGAGCAATACAAAAAGCTACAGCAAATCCATCTTTTGCGGTCCCTTTCATCTCACTTAAAACTTTCTTTCTCTTTATGTTACTAGCAGTATATCAGACAAGCTCTTTCCTTCCAGTGCAGGAGGAAACATCATGTTAGTGAAAATGTACATGTTATCTAAAGACAAATTCCTTCATTAATAGGAGTCCAAAGAGCTTTTGTTACTGGTGTCAGTGGTATCTGGCATCAGTTTGAGTGTATGCACCACAATTCCTGTGTAACCATTTGTATTTTTTAATAAGTGAAATAAAACAGTAGGAACTGAAATATTTTGTCATACTTCTGTAATTCAGACCAATAGTGAAGCAGTGAAAGTGAGAGGCAAACTGTGCACTACCTTCCAGATTTATTGCATTTTATTTCAATTTTACGCAGGTGTAGAAGGCTGGAAAGGTATAATGAAAAAGTATAATAAAGTCTGGCACTTTTTTAAAAGCTGATTTCATGCATTTTATACCTTTATTTATTAAAAAATATTCTGATATTGTTGTAATTACTTTTCTCATTCATGCTGTCATTCTTCATGGCTAGAGACCCCATGAAGTAACTAACTAGCCAGCCCACAGAGGAGAGCATAATACAGCCAAAAGGCACCTCCTGAGAAGCCCTACAGCAGTATTTTCACTTTGAAGTTTCAGGCATTTGGGGTTTTTTGAGAAGAAAAACCCTCTAATGAAAAGAAAAGGAAGGCTGGGGAATACTGATTCCAATCAAATAGGAAGAACATGCCGTGTCTGATCCAACATGCTCTTCATTCAAGGACAGTAATTCAACAAACGGGAACAGTACTGGGTAGTGTAGATGCAAAATCTTTTTCTGACTCTGTATACAAGCACTACGCTACTATTGTGTGTGTGTATGTGGGCACATACATCATACAGACACATACGTACGTCCCTCACTGAGAGACTCAGGCACCAAGGAGGTCATCCCCGGGTCACGAAAATTTTTCATGTTTCTGTTCGCTAACATCTTCTTAGATCTAGAGTACACTTCTAATTTTAACTCAAGGAATTGCATTTGCAGATATTCAAAATCACATGAAATGACAGATTTGGCACAGTTCACAAACAAAATCAAAACCACATGACTCCAATGGAGAAAGAAACTGAACCTTTTAGGAACTGACCCAGTATTCCCTGTCTTTAATAACCCTCTTACACCTTATGATTCAGTAGTTCATTCTTATTTAATCAACCAATCTGAAAGAAAAGCCTTTTTTATCAAGTGATTATATTTTTGCATTAAAAGACAAACTTAAAGCTGCTTGCATTGTTCCATAAAATATTAGCTATCCAGTCTTGCCATATTTTCTACTTCATTTTTATATGCATTTTACTTAACTTTCTCTTTCATCCCAGCTTTAACTTTTATGATCACAGCACGATGACTGCCAAAAGCATGTTTCAGTATATTTTTTCCAGCTGTCTGCTAAGCCATAAAGAAAAAAAAAATAGTTACAAAATGTAAAATAATCTAAAAAATTGTGTTCAGATTGTGGGAACAGAGAAATGGGAAGGCAAAGGGACTGAAGGTTACCACATTGACCATTAAAGACCGCACGTAATGAAAGGCAAGAAATTTGGGAGAGAGCAGCCAGCGTATAAAACTCACCAAGACATGCTACTAACCCAGCAGGTAGGAACAATACTTTCTACCAAAACCATCCGAGTGATATTTGACCTGATATGGCTCTTCTAACCATAAAAACTTCCATATTTATATAATAAAGACTTTTTCCCTTTTAACTTCACTAGTAGCAAAAACTACCACTAAATTACACTGAGAGTTCAGTTTTATCATCTTTTCCCTTTATTTAGGACATCAACCAGGGAACCACATTAAACGGATGCTTACCTTCAGCATATTAGTGTCAGATGGGTTAGTCTGGAACATAAAGTCAAGCTCATGCTCTGAAGTTCTCCACAATAAGGCATTACCGTCTCATGCAAAAGCAACAACATCGAGAAGAGATTTTCCACTGACTCCTGTAAATTCTGGATCAAGTCTTTATTTCTGAAAAATTTCTTTCTGGATGCAATTTTTCCATATTTGGTTTCTGCCCACATTTAACTATTTTCTTTTTTTTTTTCTTTAAGCAAAAGCTTTTCACCTATTTATAAATGATCTGGGGGTAAAACCATATAGGCCCTATTAAGACAACCTTTTTTAGCAAAGATACTTTCTTTGCACTTGTGTAACCCAGAAAACAAATTAATTTTTCTTGTTAAAATTCTCCAGGTGGCTTGTTTCCACTGAGGCCTTCTCTTCAAACCAGGTATGAACCAGCAGATTTACAAAAGCTTGAAAACTCCATCTTGCAGTAGGCAATATGAAATTTAGAATCATGACACTATTTCAAAAGCTACTAAAAAAGGTACATATAAAGTGCCAGTGGTAGACTCACGGTTGTAGTGGGGTGTTGATGCTTAACTGTCTGCTCTGCAGACTCGTATCTGGTAGCCAAATGTAGAAAAGCACACTGAGGTTAGTACAACATTAAGCCTTTCTCTTATTTTGCTTAAAAGGGGAGACAGAAAGTAAAATTACTTTTATATTATGCTACTGCTATGCTAAGACAACTATTTCAAACTCCTCAGTGTTAGAGAATGACACTTTTTTACAGAGGGAAAACAAAGCAGTCCGTAGCAATCAGGCAATGCTGGGAACAAATGTGTGCTAGGCTCTCAGAGTAATCTTTATTTCCCCCGCTGGACATGGTAGTCTACTACTGTAACCCCATGAAAGCAACAAACTCAAAACCAAGGTTTGCTCATAATATATTTCACTTCGGGAACAATGCTGTTATCACATCTCATGCTACTCAGAAGGCCTCATCAGATCCAAATAATCTACTCAACGTGTCAAAGGAAGCAGGATATGAGGGCAAACCTAAGTCTTTTATGGCAAGAATTAAAAAAAAAACAACCCAAAAACACAAGAGAGAATTTCAGGAACAGTAAGAGTTTCCTGACTAGAAACGGCTCCCAGACTTCCATCGAGATGTTGTTCTGTCACGGCTGCCTAACTTACAAACTGCCAACCTAAAACATAACACTGTGACGTAGGAAACCAGAATTTCTGAGCTATGTGCTACACACATCTGTTACGAACAGTTCATGCGTTGGTTTACAGCTCTTTCCAACCAGGCAAAAATAGTCTGACCATGATGGGTTTTTTTCCCAGAAAAAGAAAGACTCCTATTTTAGATTGCTTGTCAATGGTGAGTGGCTTGAGTCATCAATAGAAATAAGAAAAAAAATCTATATACTTCACTGTATTGATCACTAAACAACAGGCATTTTTTTAAAAGAGCCATCAGTCAGAGCCAACAGCCCTCTTTCCCAACACATACACAAGCACGACTGCAAGGGGTACTCGCAGTGCAGAAACCCACGCAGGGATCTTAACCGTGGGTTACTCAAAGCTGCCACTCCAGCAGTGCGAGACTTTCCATACAAGTATTAATACCATTATCACGAATCCTTAACAGTCTCCATGACAGGACAAACACCACTGTGCTGTCACTGAACAAACAAAGATTGTACCTGCTCTCAGAGCATTTGCTATCTAAGCAAAAGAAGAAAAGAGAATAGAAGCATATGGCAAGCACAGGGCGGGCGATGATCTTACCACAGATCTCATTAACCCCTTTTCCTCCCTTACCTTTGGGAACCGCTGTGACAAAAGTAAATATTATGGAGAGAACTGAAGAAAGGCATCAAATCATGGCCTCTGACACTGCTGTGGGGAAGTTGTTTGCTACCACAGATGTCACCACGGGAGCAGTACAAGGAAGGTGGTTTGAAAATTTGCTCAGTGGACAACTAAAGTGATCATTAATAGCTCAGAAGTACAAATTAATATTTCAACATTTACTGATATTTTAGCAGTTAATGTCTCAACAGCAACAAAATCAAGTACCAAGCCTAAATGATGCTCCAAGCCTTTGGACCCAAAGGAACTTACAAGATAGCCAGAATACGCAACATTTAGCTCAAATAGACAACTGAATATGACTACATTTTTTTTCTTAAGGAACAGATCATTTTGCGATGTAATGAAAAAAAAAAACAAGAAACCGAGAGGTTTGTATAAGGAAAGCAAGACTGTCCAAAATGAAAATCAGCTCCCTATACAATTAGTATAAAAGCAGGTGAATTTTGGCAGAGGGAGAAATACACAGCACTCACTTCTCATCACACTGCAATTGTTCCTGTGTATATTGTTAGTATGTTTCCATTAAACAAAAATTTGAGAGTGTTGTTATAATGTTTTTGAAGTCTAGGCAGCTGTACTGCAGAGCTCTGTCTTCATGGATTTTCAGTACAGAAATACCCTAACAGATGTCATTTTGGTATCACATCGATGCGCATGAGAGAAAGCAGGATAGCATGTGATGTTCAGCTTCCATTTGCTTATCATTGGGCTTTATAGCTATATGTTTCTATTTAAAGGAAAGAAGGAAATGTGCTATCTTATGGCTTTATTTTAGGATTGCTGAATTGTGATTACACCCACATAAATCCACCTACAAAGGACAACACACGTTTTGTGAGAAGCAATGTCACACCTAGTGAATATAACATTTTTTCAGGCAAATTAGACAAAACTGGAGAAGAGAATGTGTTTTTGTTTTGTCCTTTATGTGTAGATTCATTTCAATCCCGTGAATATTCTAAATCTCAACATACAAGAGTGAAAGACAAATTTATTTTTTTTTAAATGGGTAAGTGAAGAAGCCAGAGGAGCTAGCAAGGTTTGCATGGATATTGTATATTCTCCTCCTGCCAGAAGATTTTGCTCAAAAGTATCCTTCCAGGTTTATCCATTTATTTTTAACTAACTAACTCCTGACACCTTTTTAGACTATTCCCTGGTCTTACAAACCTTCCAGGAATTTTTTATTTATCACTTTGACCCCTACAACAATTCATCGCACTGAGCTACTCGATACCGTTCGAGCCAGGAATTGGCCACGCCACTCACAGGACCACCACTGTTACTGTTTGAGTCTGCAAATTCAAAAACCAGTTCTGGCTTTTTTGAAGGGCTGGAAACATTAACTCGTGAAAAAAATCTTCCATTCTACAGAATATGGAAATCTTTTAGCACATCTGAGATTTGACAAAACAGTCTCAAACCCGGTTACTTCAAATCCTGTGCCAAAGTGTCTATGAATTAAAGAAGGATCATTGCCTGAACTAATCAGACTCCAACTCAATACTGCGCTTTTCTGACAGTGAGCAGAAAAGTAGCCTGAACTAAGTTCAGAGAAGAGCTGGCACAGAAATGACCATACCAGTTCACAACAGTGATTTATTTATTTGTTTGTTTATTTTAACTTCAGTACACACTTTTTAATAAAAGGAAGGCCCAGATGTTTGAAAGTGCAAAGCCTCCACACTTCAAATGTATAAGCACCTATGTAAGAAGTATGTGGGTAAGACTTGGATAAGTAACATTTCCCATTTTTTAATGTTTTTTTCATTACATGTGGTGCTAGCTGTATTATTTCATATAGAAAGAGGATTTTGGAAGTTCATTGTGCTGGACTTTTTGTTACGGTTTAGTTTGCGGGTTTTGCTCTTTCAGTTTTGTGGTACGGGATTGCTCTATAACTCCGAGATCTGAGTGCAACTAGTTATCAGTTACAAAAGAATAACAGACATAAAGATGACGGACACAACTGTGTGTGGGTGGCAGCAAACCACAGAAGCAGAGGACTACTGGTCTAATGAGCAGCCATGGAACACAGATGTGCTTTCCATAAATAATTCACTCTGAAGACTCCCTGTTTTCAGGGACACTGTACATTTCAGAGCACTTAAAGAGGCAAGAGAGATTCCTCTCAGAGCACATTTTCTGCGTCAGATGTATTCTTCTGTCAAATATAAGAAATTTAGATCTTACTTTGGCACTAATATTCTACACCTGAGGATACTGGATACTGAACCCGCCACATTTTGCTGGCACAAATTCTTAATGCTATTTTTTTCTTACACAAACCCTGACGTAGGTGATTTCACAGAATTATTTTGGAAGCAGAATACTTGGTAGCAGACCAAGCTAAACTCTTCTTCTTAAGAGGGCTTGTTCAATGCAAGTTGCTACAGAGCCGCAGTAGTAACAGGCATTTAGGGATCCTGACAACACTATGCCCATGCGATGCAGGGGAGGCCAAGTATTGGATTTGGGATCTATTCTACTCTCTGTTACATGGTGCACTTCAACTGCCTTTAAGAGGAATTGCACCATACCTGACATACATGAACACTGACATACCACAGAGAGAAGACAGAATTTATTCATATATGCCCTGTAGCATATACGGTTATCCACCAGAAAAGCAAAGATTTAGACACTCGGAAGAGAATCTATGACTTGCTACCACCACGCCTAATGTACTATACCTAATTTGCCCTCAAATCTCTCCACTGGATCTATACATTGCAGAAACTATCCACAAAGCAATGAAGCATGCATGGGATAGTTCAGCAAGCCATAAGCATCTTATCAAGGTTTACATAGTAGCTATAAATACTACTTTACATCACAGTGCACACAAACTTCATTTCACATCATAATGGGCTTGAAGCCAGTATAGAAAAGTATGCTTTTTCTCCTTTAAAAATTCTAAGGCTATGGTATTATAATTATTTTCATATGTATATATGGTGCCGCATTAAGACAAAGTATGTTTCTTCCAAGAACTTCCAAGCACTCCTCTTCCTTCAGAAACACATGTGGGTTTTTAATTTATCTTACCCTTTTACTGAATGTTAGAAATGGAAGAGAGAGGCATATTTAAACTACTAACTTGGAGGAGAAGCAAAGAACACACCTTTAAAAAGTTCTTAAAATTAAGAAAATATTTAATACATGCTAAGATTTTACTCTGGAAATCACTGGGGAAATACAAATGCTCCTGTGCTCCTGTAGCACTTACACGTCCTTCATTCTGGGGAGCGGGAGGCCAGGATTTCCTGAGGTTAAAACACAATGCAGAAGATAATCACACTGGACTTTTTCCACCAAGTCAAGTTAAGTTCAGAAGTTATTGCGGACTTCAGGGAGAGTTAAGCTAAGCTGCCATAAGAGGTCAATTAATAAAGGCAATTATAGAGAAGAATACCAGACCAGGATAAGCTACCCCAGGCAGACGATAAAATGAAATAAGAAATAACGTACCATGTCAGCCTCTGAAAGGAGTGAGTTCAATTCTGCTGCAAGGCTTGTAAGCGAACAAAGGGAGTAGTCTCACAGCGGCTGGAAAACAGCACTTTGAAATTCAGTCACTTACCCAGAAGGCTATTCCATGATTCGAGCTGATGTTTTTGATAACAGCAAAGAAATACTTTGAAGAAATTGGAGGTCCTCGGAAGTAAAGGGGGAGGGAGAAGGAAGTTACACTGCATGGGACCCAAAAAGGGGGAGGACAACAGCCAGAAGGGGCAAACCCGGCAGCCTGTGCTCAAACGGTGCTGTCTTCTGGAGCCAGAGAAACAGAGGTGCCAGCTGCTGAGCAACCCGGCCACATGGCCCTCAGGCAAGCGGTGTCTCAGCGTTGTGTGTTCCCAGAGATGGGACACTGGTCAGTCCTGTCCGAGTGCCACTCGCAGACTGGGCAACAGACAGCACCGGGCCACAAAGTTAACGTTTCCATGACCTCATTATAACCTAGTGACCACGGCATCAGCTTTCCATCATCATTCACCCTGCAAGATCACACCACCCGGAGCAGCCTGCTGTTTTCACGTCATCTAAAGTTGCCCAGAATTGTTATGCTGGGAATGAGAGGGGGGGCCGAGGGGTGAAGCCTTCATTGACTTATCATGCCACAGACCTAACAAGACCGACAGGCACTGGCCTAAGAACAAACGGGGAAGGAACACTTCCAGGAATTTGCTCATATTTGTTTTTGTAATTTAATGTCCTAACTTGAATACTACTAGATGTTTTTCCTGTCTTCTTTTATGTGACTATTTTCTTATTTCATGTTTTCACCTTTTGTCTCATAAACCATCTCTTCACTACTAAGTTTACACAGTTTATTACTTTCTCTCTGATTAGATATTCCACACTGAAAAGCAGTTTGTGTATGTGACCTCACCACTGCTTAATCCTAATCCTTACCCTTTGGTTTCCATCCATCCACCCCGAAAAATATTCCATTTGGCACAGTAATTAGCATCTATTCACTGGAGACCTGTTGGACACCCAAGACAGCAGCAGCTACGTCTCCCAGGTTACTGCCAAGCAAACACATTTACATTTATTCTCTTTATGGCCTTGGCAAGTGGTAGTGTAACTAGTGCTTAGCCTCCCACAGGACCATAATGTTGGGGTTTTTTTCAAGTGCTAGGAACTGATGGAACATTACATGCGTTGGGACAATGACGGGACATGTATTGTCCCAGTTTACGTGTCAAAAGGGGAAATTATTCTAGCTGATACCTCTAGAGGCTTAGTGCTTTAAAATTACATGTTGCTCTTTCTGAACCATTTTTAACCCTCCTTTCTTACATTTTTACATTATATCCATCATCACAGTATTCTCACTCCTGAAAAAAGTCCTGCAACCAACTTCTACTTCCACTTAAGTAGCTGTACAGTTCATAACTGTTAGCCAGCTCATTTTTCCACTGTTGTGTTGACTTTACTAGTAAGGAATAATGCATCCATCTTTGTTATAAGTAGAATAAACTTAAATTAAGTTAAAAGTATGCTTAAGAGTGATATTTTGGTCCACAATATGGACCAAAATTATGTTTCAATCACGGATCACTCTCAAAAGTCAAATTGATCAAAAAATCATATACACTGTGATTCCACTTTTACTAAAATTACGAAGTGTTTTTCCCCATTCTTTCTCTTCTGATCATTCTAAAAATGATGATGCTTAATAATTAACTAAAAACACTTCTTAATTCATTGCTTGCATTCTATTTATCAGTGAAATGTAATACCATAGAGTGTATCTACAAACACTGGTTATGATTCCTGGTTCCTGAGGAGATCCCACAGACACACAGGTTTGAAACCATAGTCATGACATTATGACAACATTACGAGGTGACATGTCAAATGCAGTTCAGCAATTACATGGGAAAAATCAAAAGGCCAGGAATTTCCTTCCACAGTTCTGATAAAAAAAAAAAAAAAAAAAACACAAAAAAAAACACAATAACCCACAATAACAATATAGAGAAGGAAGGAACCAAAATTATAGTTGAGTTTTATACTCATTTCCAAAGTTTTCCTTGAAGAAAGAAAACATGAACAAAATCATAACAAGTATAATTATATTCAATTTCACTACTTCAATAACATATTTATTTTAATCATTAGGGAAATGTGAAAAAGTCCATTTTAAGAAGTTTAATCATGTAGTGGCATCAACAAGACAATGAAAACAGTCAACATCATCTTTGTGATATCAGCTAGGGACGTTATTTCACCCAAAAATATCAAGGAAAACCTAATAAGAGCACCTCAATAGTGCCATCAGCATTGATAAAGCAAAATGCTTTGACAAAGATTTCTTTGCTTGCGTATTTTCACGGAATACCTGGGTATTACAATACCCCCAATCCCATTGGGAATGAACACCTCACATTGTTAAAGACCCTCTCTTTCCGAGGATGCCAACCTCCAGATTATTAGGAAACATAATAAAGTCATCTGTCCTCATTAAAAATTCTGTGACGTTGCCTTAATGAATGGGTTGTTTATCCTGTTCCTCTCCTCAGATTTCAATTTCAACAACCATATTGCATAAGGAAATCTTGTAAGTGGAAGTGCGACAGCAGCACAGGCAAGTTTAACCTACTGAAGTGGGTAACAACAGTGATGGAGATGCAGGTTTAAGCACAGGCTAGCAATACAAATAAGCACCCAAAAATCCTAGTCAGCTCAAAACACCCTGAGGAAAAGCTCTATTAACATAGAGGAAAACCTCTACTAACATGTTTTCATCCACACCATTGGATTCAGCCACTCAACTAAACAAATTATAAGTATACTTTCTGGTACAACTGCACTTCTAGTTACTAGGTAGAGACCCTATGAAGGCATGGGTTTGTGCATCTCTTTTCTGAATAAATTTGCCCTTTGCACATATATATTACCCCTGGATGCCTGAATGTCGTCTTAGCTCTTCACCAATTTTAGAGTCTGTTCAAGCCTTGGTAAATAGGCTTGCCATGATCCTTCAGAGTAAACACTACTGAACAAATCTCACAACGTGGACAGATCTTTTTAACTGGCATCAAAACACTTCTTTCTCTTTTGATATAGCCTACAGAAAATCCTTCCTAGAATAGTGGGCATTCAGTAAACATTTTCTGCTACTGCATTATAATTGTTCACATAGCAACACACTAACACTCTTGGGAGAATTTTGTTTCTTTTTATCTAAAGAGCTTTCACAGACTTTAACATTAGGTAGAGTCTTTTATTTCTTTCCTCTATTTGTAGAGAAATAAATAAAACAGTTATTCAAGATGCACCATATGCCTCTAACCTATCTGCTCTTACCCCTTCAATACATGAGAAAGTTTTAGAAAGTTACCTTTGATATTTTTGTTCCCATTCTCTAAGACCACTTCCTTTTTAAAGTTATTTATGTTTTTCCCCTTTGAAATTACTGAACTGCGAACAAAGCAAGCTCTTGACTTGAGCACAGTTTAGGCTTAGTAGATCTTAAAGGCTTTTGAGCCCAATGTGAACATTTGAAATGTGTTTTTCTGAGGGTATCTTTCATTCTGCCACCTACCAATGGTATTCTGGTTTGCCTTAATCCTCTGGTGAGACGGGACTGCTGTGTCTGCAATATTACAGATACTGACCTCACTCCTGCAAGTCGAGCAAGCAGGCTGACCTGAGAAACCTCCCCTGAGCACACTGTGACTTTTACAGAGTTGCCACAAAGTTAAAAATATCTTTTTCTATAATATATAATAATGCTTGAAGTTTTGAAGGATAGGCCAAAGTACTCCAAGAAATCACCTGCAAAAAGACTTAATAAACAACTGGAGAACTTTGAAATGGAAAACTGAGACTTGAATTTCAACTATACTTTGTGCTTAAAACTCTGATTAGTCGTTGGCTAATTTTACATGATTATTCATTCTTATTAAAACTTATGTAAACAAACTATACTAGAAAAAAATCTCTTTCTTCAAGGTGAAACCTTGCCACTGGAGAATTAAGGCCTCTCCCAATACAGAGCCTTAACTGATCCAGGAAATCAAGGAATGCAAATACAAGAGACAAGACTTGTGATTTTTGACATTTCAAAGCCAAAAAAATATATTTTTGGTTTGTAAGGCTTCGAAAATAAAAAGTAGCTTTGGAAAGGGTTTCTTGCTTGTTCGTTTCTGGTGTTTGAGGTTTTTTTAGTTCCCTCAGGGGCTTAGTAAAACTGATGATTGTCTTTTGAAGTAGTCTGAAATTATAATTGCTACTAGGGATAGCCAAGGAAACAGGAAAGAAAATCAGTCAGAATATCAGTTTTGTACATACTGCGGACCACTAATTCTTTGCTAGTAACATCAGGAAAGGCAAAATGTCACAAATTAGCTATATTACTAACTAGTAACAAGGAAAGAGCGTGATCTTCATGTATTGTATCTGTTGTTAAACTGTGCACACTCTTAATGATATAAAACAACTTACAACACAACATCAAGCATATTTGTATGCTAATTTGTATCAGTATATTATCTTCAGACTATCTGAGATTCATGTGCTTACCAAACAGAAGAATTAAGAAAAATCTCAAAACCACTGGCTGCTTCTTGGCCTGCCCTGCCCATAGAAGAGCAATGAAGCTGGTGAAGGGTCTGGAGAACAAATCTGATGAGGAGCGGCTGAGGGAACTGGAGTTGTTTAGCCTGGAGAAAAGGAAGCTCAGGGGAGACCGTACTACTCTCCACAACTACCTAAAAGGAGGTTGTAGCGAGGTGGAGGTCAGTCTCTTCTCCCAAGCATTGGAACAGGCTGCCCAGGGAAGTGGTTGAGTCACCGTCCCTGGAGGTATTTAAAGTACATGTAGATGTGGCGCTTAGGGTCACGGTTTAGTGGTGGACTTGGCAGTGCTAGGTTAACAGTTGGAGTCGATCTTAAAGGTCTTTTCCAATCTAAATGATTTTATGATAATAACTCAGAAGTCGCTATGAGACCTCACTGCTGTGGTTGATGAATGCCATCAGTGCCAGTTTAAGAATGTTAAAATTGAGTATTTACCATGCTTCTTTTCACATTTAATGTCATTGCTTTATGAAAAGGTAATTACAGCATTAATATGAAAGGTTGGAAAGTTTACCAAGTATTTAGTTTTTAATGTGGAATCCTATCTAAGATAAGAACTAGCATAAGTTTTTACAATCTTTAAATTTACTTTCTTCTCTTGAGTATCCAATGAACTTTAAAGATCAGCTCAGCAATTACCCCACTGATCAGTGCAGCTTCACTTCCACATTGATAAGCTTCTGCTACAGCTCCCAAGAAATAGAACCTCTACACAGCCAATGGTTGAGAGATTTGAATATTTCCTTTTTACAAGGACCTTTTGGAAGATTTTTTGATATAAAATGTACAGGTACACATAAATATGCACATGCAATCATGTATGATTTTAACTATTATAAGTTATTTCATATTATTAATAATGGCTTATGAAGGCACATATAGCCCACCCTCTTGTCTCACATCCATAGTACTTAACAGTGTAGGTAATACGTTAAACTCTGTATCCCTTGATGTCACTGGCAAAGCTTCAATGGACTTCATTGTGTGCAGAACTGAAACCCATACAGATTTTCATGACATTTAGTTTTGACAGCTTTACTGGAAGATGCATTCATCACTGTATACCAGTTAATGGGAAAGCTGGAAGAAATAACTCTTGACATACATTTATTGAAATGCACTTAGTGCACTTCTGATAAACTGTTTCAGAAATTAAACATGCTACCCAATTTGCCAAGTAAACACAAAGAGAAATTATGCTCCATTAATCTCAATTTTTTTTAAACAGAGTAACACAAGGGCAACCAAAGGGAAAGTAACAGCAGAGGATGACAGCTGCATTGAATTCAACCTATCCCTCACCTAAAGCAATCAGAGGGAAGAGTTTGATCCACACCCCTGTTGAGTCTGGTCATGAAAATCTCAATAACCAAATCAGCATTTTTCTGTAAAAATATTAATGGTGAAATTACCACAGTATTTCGTTTGCTTCCTTCCACTCCCATACACTAGGTGAGACCCTGTACACTTACTGCCTCTTGTACTCCCATGCTCTTATTCTCAGAGGTTTCTGTTCAGACACTAACTGCAATGACAGATCACAGTTTCTTACAGACTGCAGCAATCATCTCATTATCAGCTGAACCACTGACGTCATTATTTGTCTATTCCTTTTATGTATCTAAATGTAAATGTTATTTCTATCTCTGTTCAAAGCTTTGAAAGGGACATTTAATGACAGAGCCATAACTGGCAGAGGAGGATCCTTGCCTGTGGTTTCTCCCTGGCATTTTTAATGCACGTTTCCTTTTACAGCTGCCGCTGATTCAATTTTCCTGAGACTCTGCTGGAGATCCTCCTAAAAAAGGGCAAGTTCTGCTCTAAACCACAATGTTAAAAACAGATTGCTGACTAATGTGCCATGTTCTTGTTGTAAATTACAGCTACAGCTTCCTTCCAGATAGTATGATCTCGATACACACTATAATGCAGCCTTAAGGCTGGAGAAAACTGGAAGTCTAAAGAATCTGCAGCAAAACCACATTTTCTTTAGTCTCTTCTGTTTCCTCTCCTCTGATTCACCTTTGCTGTATTTTGAGAGGCTGCTTTTAAAATACAATTGCAACGATAAAAACAAAACAAAAACAACACAATTGAGGAAAACAAAGATATAATGAGAAGAAAAGAGGAGGAAGAAAGGAAAGAGAAGAACGTTGTAAATGAATCCCTGTATCAAAAAAAAAAACAACCCAAAAGTGCCGTTCACAGCTTTCTAGGATGCAATGAGTTTAAATTAGAACTGGGAGCTCATAAAGGTTTCAACCTACATTTTTTATACAAGCAATAGGGTAAGGTCTGTCTAACTCAATGTCCATGCAATTAATTTTAATAGAAATAGTCCGGGAAGTGCTCCCAGATGACAGGCACTAGCAATAAGCAAACTGTAAGTTGTTCAGCTCCAGATGCTCACCTGTTCTGTGCAAAATACAGCTCTCTTCCTAGCTCTGGTTAGTAGAATGATGCTCAAGGTCCTGCCTCACACCTATCTACTTTACGCTGGAAAAAAACATGAGATCTGCGATATATATTTAAAGTAATTTAAAGTAAACATTGCTACAAAGTGAATAAGGAACTTATAGAGACATCATGCTCTGTTCTAGCCAGTACTTACAGAACGGAGGAATAAGAGCAGAAGACAATGCCTCATTGCCTCAATGTCATTAGAGAGGACACTAAAGAACCCTTAAGCAGGATCTGCAATAGGAGACTCCCCCTCCTCTGGCCATGTAAAATTCATATTTTTGGTTTAGATTATCCTAATCCTTTCAGTTCCTAAGAAGGAGAAAATGAAAAATGGATTGGATTGCACTAGTATCTCCAGTTTCTGTGGTGTTTGGGCAACACGGACATCAGAGGATGCCCTCTCACAGATTCCTGCGAGATGTGCAAGCACTACAGCTCCAGGGTCCCTGAGGGTGAACTGAGGTAGAGGCAGAACAAACACCTTTCTCAAAGTTGCAGAGGAAGTCAGAGGTATAGACGGGCACTAAAGCTTTGTCAAGTCTTAGAGTAATACTAAGCACTTCAGAGTAACCTCATATAGCGATTTCAGTGGGATTCCTGGAATAGCGCTGGAATGCTATCGAAAGGTGCAATTTACCTGGGACAAAGTTTAGGAAGCATAAACCTAATAGCAGCTCTGTTTACATTTCAGCAGAGCATTTCATTGGTTCTTTGTACAGGAGACATTTCACCTTCTGATGAGTCAGCCGTTTCTAACTACAGGTTTCTGAAATCCCTCCCATAATATGGAATTATATTAATTAAACTAACCCACTGAATATAGAAAATGTATTCTTAAAATAGATCTATTGACTCTACAGATCGATTGTAAAGGTATTGGGAGAAGAACTTGTCATTAGCCATTTATGGCTGGTTATTTCAAACACACATTTCCATATCATTATTTTTCAGGGCTACCAGTAAAACAGAACATAAAATATATGATATATTGATCTATATTCATTCCACTTCACATTAACAATAAATTTAAAGAATTGGGTTGGACACTCCAGACAAGAAAGGCTCGTTGCAACTATTTCAATTTCAGACAGTCCAAGACATCAGACTTCGCAACTCAGTATAATGATAAGTAGCCCAAACACTATTCCAGATGGTATTGTTTCTCAATTCGATCATCTTTTGTCACACTGAAATAACCTGTGAATGGTTTAATCAGCTGCAGTAGGCTCACTTAAGTGCTACAGAAATGCAGCAAGAATGGAAGTGGTGTTCCATCCTTGGAAATGAATGGAATGAAGGAAAAACAAAAAGTTCATTCCCAGACTATAAATTTTGATATGTCGAATTTCAGTATCTGGAGAACTGAAACAAACTAAATACTGTGAAGGCATGAAGTAGCATCTGACCAAAATACACGGCTCCAGAAATTAAGGTTTTAAGTACAACTAATTTTCAAGAAATTGTAACTTCTGACTATAAAACTGGAAACCAACGATTATGGCTATGCCTACATTGCTAAGGGCACCCAGGAGACATCTCACGCCAAGCGGCTTTGATGGCTTATACCCTCGCTCCTCAGGGCTAGTGCCTTCTGATCATCCCCACGGTTGGACAAGGCTACGATGGGCCCCACCAGGTGTCTTTAAGAAGTAATTACTTGTGGGTTTATCTAGTTCAGAGTGCCTGCAATCATGAGAAGGCTGTGTCATGGCCTCTCGGGCTGATTTTAATAGCACAACACTGTGCGAGTGTGTGGCATGCCCTGGGTGTGTTGTGAGAGTAGGCAGACATATGTGATGCTGTGAGACAAGACGAGGTAACACTGGAAGACTGCTCAGGGATAACAGCAGCAGGCAATCCTGCAGCGGTCCTGTCCAAATCACCGCGAGGTGGGTCTTGGGGTGAACTGATCCCCAGAACTGCACCCAAGCTTTGTCTCAGAGAGAACTGGATGACCGGCTTCCACAAAAACCCAGGGAGCGAACTGACTCACAGACAGGGAACTGGAGCTTGAGCCTGGGCTGGGGAGATAAGTTACTTGGCTTTCTTCATGTGCCCTATATTCATTCTGACAGAGTTAAAACAGAACTAAGCTGTAAAAACATTAAGCATCAAATATAATCATTCTAAAGCTATTTAAAGGATCTAGAACATCCACAGTTATGTATTTCTTGGGTCCTTCATCTGAAGTGAAATTATACGAAGAATTTATTTTGGCATCAAAGTCGGAGCTCCAGAATAAAAGCTTAAAACCTAAAGATTCATGAAATAGATCCCAAGTCCTCATTTCATTTTATTATTGTACTACAGAGTAAACCAACAATATCCAATGAATATCAAATCAGTATCTATGGACAAGCGTTACACGGCTGCAGAACACCATTATGAATGCTTTTCATCTGTAACTTCAGAACATCGGTAACTTGAGAATGTAAAAATGCTTCCATTCCTATGCTTTCATAGTGTTTATTATCAGGATTTACCTTCAAATAGTTTTAATTCTGTCCAGGAGAACAAAGCCTCCAGCTAGTTTTCCCTCCAACCACTTTTCCTATGATGCTCAGCCACAGACAGACCTCTCCACTGGAACTCACAGGCTCAGACAGGAACACTTTCTGGCTGTTCTTTGGTCACTCTTTAACCATCCATCTATGTCTGGGGAAAAACACTTGAGAATTATTAAGTATCATTATAATAATTATCAAAGAAAAAAATAATGAAAATTTACGAGCGTCTGAGGAATGCCAGCACTGTCGTGTAAGCTCCTTTGGAAGATAACTCCCACTCCACAGTGGTATTAAGAAAAGCAGATGAAGACTCACCACTATAAATAGATCAAAGATAAGGTTTATCTTAGTCTCCACAAACTGTCTTTCTTATCAAATAATTTGCTACAAAATATGTTTTCAATGGTATATAGTCAAACTAAAAGAAAATATTTCTTCTTGAAAGCACGGACTCTGAAGTAGCCCAGAGGGGTTCTGTTTGGTTATTATTAGACCTTATTTTTTTCATTTAAACTCTATTTTTCCTTAATACACAATACGATGAGCAATATAATCTCATGCTTGTTCAAGGTGGTGGAGCTGTTGCTCCCAAGCAGTTTCACAGCGTACGGGGAAGAGGCTTATTTTTGAAAAGAGAAACACGGCTGCCTCCACATACACATCTGGAGAAACATGCAAAAGTGCATGTTTGTGCAGTGAATACTTTAAACATATGCTGACTGAGTAGAAAACAAGCTTCTGAAATTCCTCACGCTGCTTCCCAAAGCCCCACTTCATCTCTGTACGGGCTGTGACTTTTCAGTCACATATTTTTAGTGCATGAGGCAGCTTTTCAAAGACCTCTTAACTCTTGTAACTCGTCTCATGAGCACAAATCAAATCATGTCGGCCAACTCTTTCCATAACAGACCTGCACCTTTAAATACAACTAATGCCAGATGGTCTCAGCATATAAAGCAGCATGAGACAACATATTAATGCTACTCAAACAAGCAACTTGTGCTAGCAGCAGACCAATGAAATCAGTCTCAGGCTGCTAAGCCTCTCTGTCTCCATGGCAACATCTATTTCAGACAATTCTTCAATTTTCAAGTCAGATGAGCTTGTTGGCCCTTAAACTTCTCTATTCAGGGGGGTCTTCCGTTCTCAGGTACTTTTTCACTTTGTATTGCCTACCATTATAATACAGAATTTATTTTTAACAGCTGCTCCATGGAGTATCAAGGACCAGATGCTCCTTTGTTTCTGTTTATTTATAGATTTTTCCACTAAAGATTTGTACTATAAGATTTACACTAAAGATTTATACTATTTATTTCCACTGTGGATTTGTTTCCCTAACTGTAACACATGGAAACCTTGCAATATAGATGTATCTGTTGTGACTCTACCTACCAGCACTGGAAGAAAAGGGAGAATTGGTACCTTCTTCATACTCCTCTGCTATCGAGGCAGATTTTTAAACAAACAAACAAACAAACAAAAAATTATATCTGCAGCTGGTAAACAGGGAGAGAAAATCTTGGCTTCTCCTCACCATATGTCCATTAGCATAGCTGAGTCAGCACAAATATTGGGGCTATTTGCTACTTGGAAAAATCTGACAGGAAGCAGGTAGGAACCCCATCTTAAAGGTAAATTAAATACTGAACCACATGCCATCTATCGAGTACATATATACTGGATATGTAGCATAGCCACATGCTAACCTGCAGCATGGAAGATGGGAACCTAGGCACGTGGATGAGAACCTGAGGCACAGGGAGAGGATGTTCTTATCTAAAAAGACAAGGAATAAATGGCAGAGCCAGGAAAGAAGCCAGACATCCTTTATCACAAGACCACTTTTCCTCTCTGTGAAACAACTTCCTACAATGACAATGTTTAAAGTTTAAACACGATAGCCCAGTTCCCAACCCCATAGCTTTTTTCTTCTCTCCATCCCACTATGTACTGATGTCACCAAAAAGAAGAAATTTTATTCCGAAAGGCATAAACTAAGATCACTCATCACTTAACTGCAGGCTATTACAGAATCGAAATCATATTTAGCCCTCCTTTTTAAGGGGCACACATGCAAGGTGGCTTGAGCATTGGGATTTATAAGCCTCCTGCTTATAATGAAGATGCAGATGTACAGCTCCCAGTGATTTCAGTTTGATGTGTGGATGCTCAGCAGCTGGGCGGAAGAAGAAATTAACCCCCTGTCTAGTTTATATCAGTTGAAAATCTGACATGGAGAGTCAGCTCATCATAGCCATAAAGCTCCCTTTGAAGTAACGATCTTTTACACGTGTAAAAAGTTTATACTTAGGTTGTAGACTCACCCTGATTTTGCTCATAGTTCTAAAACTGTGCTTTTATGCAATAAGCCAAAATGCAGAGCCAGCCAAGAGTACAAAACCTTCAGTTTAGCATAGGAAAAAAAAAGGTTAACTTTGAATGATAAATGCGCAAGGACTACACCATTCATAACAGTGAAGGACAGCAATGTGTAACTGAAAGTCACACTATGGGCTCCCTTTACTTTTGAGTGACACAGAAGTAAAAGGACATTCGAACGGCATGTCTTGCAGCTAGAAACCTCACACTTTCTCGATACCAAAAAAAACAAATCTACTGGCTCATTAGATTGGTATACCAGCACAGATGCCTTTGCCAAGAAAACAGTTCATTAAACCTTGGCCAGTCGGATGTCCTACCAGATCAAACAATTCTTTCCACTTGGCTTCAAGGCAGATCCACACCTAAGGGTAAGTATTCAAAATGGCATACGATGGCTGTTCTCGCTGTAGGCAGAGCTCTGCAGCCAGAGCAGTTTCTTTCTTTGGTTGTAAATCAGGCAGCTCACACTCCATGGTCACAAACAGCTCCCTACAAAGGATGACTATCTCAGCTTGCTCCACGGGACTTAGTTTGTCACTAAACAAGGACGTCAGGTTTTGCTAATAATTCAATATGAACAACTACCAGGAAGCAGCGACTGCCTTATACAGTTAAAAATCTCTTACTGCCTTCAAACTGCCAACCACAGGTTCATGATTCAAGATTCCCTCTTACCTGGCCATTCTAGCTACATAGACACGTTTCCAATGCATGCCTTCTTACTGAACCAAACCCCTCTGACAAGCACCCTGTTACCTGCTGCTGTCATGGGAAGATGTGCCTGGTGCCGATTCAGCTAGCACAGCATCAGTGCACTGCGAGAAACCTCCACTCCGAAGGGGAGGGCACTATGGACCAAGACCGCACTTTTAGTCTAGCGTCCTCATCCCAACAGTGCACCTGAAAGGAGTAAGCAAGGTGACAACTTCAGTACCACAGGGTGGCTACCATCGTTTCATCATATTATGGCAGAACTCCAATTACAAAATTCCAAATCCCAGCAAGTCAAGCGGCTCTCTCCAGCACTGTTGTTCCTGAGCTCCTAACCCACACAGCACCAGCTTTCAACCCTAAACCCGAGATAACACATGCAGATCTGTGGCAGCCAAAAGAGCTCAGACTGATGTCACGCTGCAAATCAAACCTCCCTACCCTGCCACTATTTTACTGATAAGGATTTTTTTTTCAACCTTTTAACTACAAAGACCCCTGGGTGTCTTCATTCAGACTCAGCATACAAGAAAGTAAGCTTCCAACATAACATTCTGATCCCACAGAACACACTGAACCCTGGCTTTCGATTTGAGACTTACTCCAAAATGAAGTATATGAAGTATACACCCTTTACTCCACTGGTCCTGGTTCTACCCGTTATTTTAATTAACTGACCCAGAAGCCTTAAAGTACACACTGCAGTTTTCACTTTTGCTTGGTTCCACAACGTTTTAAGAGAATTCAGTTACAAACTTTCTTTCCAGTTTAATTCCCAACTCCATGGGAAAAAAATAAGCAAGAGTCTGTGGTAATACATGCATGAGACTTTTGTTTAAAAATAAAATGTAGACCAAAAAAAGACGTGACATGACTTTTTTTTTTTTTTCCAGAAGGAATATGAATTAAATAGGTATGAAGACTTAACAAAATAAATTAATCTGCTGAGAAAAGATCAGATAGGGCACATAAATAATATGTTTCACAAAGCAAGCATATAATTCACACCAAGGTACTTTAGATGATGACACACGGAGGCTGGGATTCATCAGGTGTTTACCATAAGCTCTTACACATGTTCCTAAGTTAGAAGCCTGCCCAATTTCACCTCCTCTTACAGTCTGTAGAGAAGGCTGATGTTTTCAGAGGGCACTGCAGCCCAACCGAGAGGTCTACCTGCTAATCAGCACAGAGGCTTCCAAATCACATAGCACATTTGAAAACAAAAATTAGGTGGAATGAACACAGAATTAATTCTAAATTAGTTTTCATACTAAATTATTGGCTGAGCCTGCTAGCACCTCCATCGTTACAACCAAAAACCTGTCTTGCAATTTTCACCCTCTGTGTTATTTTAAGACTTGAGGTATTTATCACTAAATTATAGAAAAATAAACAGTTTCTCCTCAGTAAAGTAAATAAAGAATTAATATAATAGCAAGGTCATTTTCTGATAAATCACATGATTACAGTTTACTGCCTTTAACAAAACATCTCACAAAATCATAGGAAATCACTGTGCTTTACATACTTATCATTAATTCTCTGGAGTTCATGTTAATGTCACCATGGTAAAACATCCCTTTGATCCCAACCAACAACAAAAACAGGCTCACCTCCTGTTTTCACTGGAAACCGTTGAGGCATTCTGCAGATGTGGGAGGTGATGACAACTCTTCTCTTTAAAAGAAATTAATCGACTCTTTCAAAAGGAGTGGGATTGTCAAAATCAGCCTGGGTCAGACAGACAAACTCTTGAATGCTCTGCATACTCAGACTAATTTTAAGCCTGAAAAATAAAACAACTGCCTTCTGTAGAGTCATGATTATTCTTAACTATTACAGCCCTTTTTACTACAGCTTTGTTGCCCTTTCTGGTATTCCAGCAAATAAAAGAGAAACTTCTGAGACGCAGTAGCTTGGATCTGTAGCGTTTTCACAGGTAGCACGCAGCCTCCCTTAACCCCTTTTTAAATGATCTAACAAAAAGGGAAGTCTTTAAATACCTCGGCCAGTGAAGCAATTTGGAGTAAGGGTATCGTATCTCTAGGAAACACTGCAGAGATTGCCTAGCAGTTAGCTGCCTAACCACACTTACTGTGAATTTCCATTGACTTCAATGAGAACGTGAATGGCATTAACAACCAGCTGCAAATGTGATCTGTAAATGTGCCTATATGTCCTTGACTTTCACCACTTTTGTGAGCACATTTGCCTCTTGGTATTCTACACCTGTTTTTAGCGGAACATTAGAAGTGAGATAGGAAGGCAGGATGAATTCAGAAATATTACTTATTTAAGTAAGAAAAATCTATTTTCAAAAAAATGAGTGTAGGCAAGTACATTCTAAAAAAAAAAAAAGAAAAAAAGAAATTATTCAAGGCTCTTAAAAATAAAACAGATGATTTTAAGAGACTCGCTCAGCACCTCCAGCCAGCCATCTTATTGCCAGCAAATCCTACAGCCCTCTCGAGACCTGGACAACCTACAGAATCTGTGCAGGACACTGGACACCCCACTCTGAACAGAGGCGGCTTTAAAATTGTGCTGCCAGAGACTACCCCAGGCCAAATCCTGGCTGGGAGACTCCAGGGGGACTACCCTAAGTGGCACTACAGCCCATAAGGGATTTCGCTGGCAAGTTAATTACAGCCTCTCAGTCTTCCGCAGAATGAGCGAGGTACAGCCAGCCCCAGATTTGCAGTCCCAGAAGGCGAGCCGGCAGCGCGTCCCCTGCGGTGTTTGATGGGAAAGCCAGAACATCCTCGCAAGCTCTGAGAGAAAAATCTGCTCTCCGGTGCACAAAGGAATGAAAAATCCAAATGCAGGCAGCTACGTGAATAATAGGTTCAACCGCATTTTATTCCGCATTTTATGTTACACATCCCTGCGCAGACACCAGCAGCTGCCCGGCTCACGCTCTCGGTTTGGCGCTGCGGGCGCTCGCTGCCCCGCTGCCCGAAGAGCAGCTCACCTTTAAAGAGGATTGCAAACGTAAGCCGTGAGAGAAGGAAAGAAGCTGAACCACAGCTGACAGAAAAAATGTGACAGCGTGACGTGGTCAGCACAGCAGCTCCTGTGCTCCTCATACAAAGTGTTTTTTGCTTATATCCGCCCATTTGCAGCCCCTACCTTCATGCAGTGCAGCTGGATGAACACGAACTCGGTGCGCTCGCATTTGCTAGCGACCAGCCCTGCATCCATCAACGCTTCCCTTCAGAAAGGGAACGCTAAACAAGTGGCCATTGATAAAAACCGACGCACCCTTAAACCTCAGGCATGCAAAAATTAGGTTTGCTCCCTTGTACCTAGATTTAGTAACAAGCTCTTGCCGTACATAATTTGTATTAATGCTCTGCAAAATTGGGAAATATTAATAGGGCCCATCAGAAAGCTCACAAGATTTTTACTTGCGAATTCCAAGCGCAAGGCAAAGAAGCTTTACGAAATCAAGTGCAATTAATTGTAAGTGACAAAATTAGAACGGCTGCATCTGATGACATCACTGTAACCAAGAGACAAGTTACGCGCTTTCTACCATCACCTCTGCCGGAACACCCTGCCGCCCACCCGAGCGCTGCGTTTGCCCGTCTGAAGCTGGGCAGCCCCCAAGACCCACAGGTGGTATTGAGCGGTCTCCCCCTCTCCAGGGCCACCCCGCTAAGGCAGCACAGCAGATTCCCGCCCACGCTGGGCTGACGTCACAGCAGCCTCCTACACGTTTGTTTATTCTTGCTGCTGCTGTTTTTCAAAGAGCAGCACTTGCTCGTGGTCCTCTGGAATGGCTGCAGAGTCTTTAAATTGCAATCGTTTAGAAAAATATTTAAAAATGGGCTTTCATGCTACAGTGAAATGCAAACATTATGGGCAGCAATTTTTTTTCCTGTGAATTTGGAGGGCCACAAAGATAATCAGAGGGTTAGAGCACCTCTCCTGTGAAGACAGGCTGAGAGGGTTGGAGTTGTTCAGCCTGGAGAAGAGAAGGCTCCGGGGAGACCTTATAGCAGCTTTTCAGTATCTGAAGGGGGCCTACAGGAAGACTAGAGAGGGACATTTTAGAACGGCATGTGGTGGTAGGACGAAGGGGAATGGCTTCAAACTGGAAGAAGGTAGATTTAGAAGAGATATTAGGAAGAAATTTTTCACTCTGAGGGTGGTGAGACACTGGAACAGGTTGCCCAGAGAAGTTGTGGCTGCCCCATCCCTGGAGGTGTTCAAGGCCAGGCTGGATGGGGCTTTGAGCAACCTGACCCAGTGGAAGGCATCCCTACCCATGGCAGGGGGGTTGGAACAAGCAGATCTTTAAGGTCCCTTCCAACTATAACCACTCTACGATTCTATGATTTACTTATCACGATTTCTTGTCACAATAGTATTTGCTCACGTGGCTGGTGCCACAGATGAATGAGGGAGCACTTCAATGACAGAAAAAAAAAACCCTAGGTACTCTCTCTGTATTAGCGGGGAGATCTTGGCTTTCCCCATTCATTAACATACAGTAGAGGCATGATTTTCACTTCCCTTTTAGTCATCCTTTAATAATTTTGCAGGAGGAAACGGCTGCAGCGCTGCAGAGCTGGAGTGCGAGTAGCCGAGAGCCTAAGGTTGGTTGACTTTGGGGGGGTTNCAAGCAGCTTATTTAGGCCCGGTGCCAGCACTGACCCACCCAACCCATTTCCTCGCTGTGCCAAGAGGGGTCTTGGATAAAGTGACGGGTCCCAGGATTCATGTAGCCAAGTTGCACCTCGTAAAACTGACTGAAATCACACCTGCGGGGTCCTGCAAACACACTGAGTCACAACTGTGCTGCTCACCTCATGCGCGGTGCGCTCCTGCCTCGCCAGCCCGCAATGTTTAGCTGTTGTTCAAAATGGGAAAGTCCAAAGTGTGCCATTTTGTAGAGAATCAGATGTCTCGCTCAACTGCAAATAAACCTTTTCCTTCTATTTGAAGTATTTTTAAAGATGCTTGTGGGAGGAAGGATGAACAATAAAATCATTAAAATTTAGAAACTCTTCTACATTAAATGTCATCTTGAAAAAACATTAAATATTTTGTTTCCAAAACGACATTGTTCTGATATTTTCAGGATTTTTTTGCTTTTTTCTAGCATGAACAATTTGACTTAAAAGTCACAAATCTGCAAATAATTTTGTTGTCACAAAATCCGTATTTTCATCCATCCTCTCCCCTCCACTTGATGCAAAAGCAATTTTCAGAGCTTGTATCTGTAACACACATAACCGGTCAATTCATAAGCCTCACTCTGAGGATTTCCTTACAAAACTAAACACTGAAAAATAACCACTATTAAATCTTAGTAATTTATTTTTTTAAAGTAGGCGTTGAGAGAAACTTTTATCTGCAATTTTTTCATGTAAAGAAAAAAAACCCCAACCTAGGAATCTTGAAAGTGTCAAAATGTTTCATTTTCACGTTTGAAGTGCAGCAGTAATGGAAGGGACTGGTCTTGCACCACCAAAATCAATGGTACAAATGAGTCAGAAGTGGCAGCATGCCTAAACGAGGGGCTGAACATTAACAGTGGAGGAACTGCTTTTGGCACTAATCAGTTCTAAATAGATTTCACTGCTATTAAAGAATACAAACTTATACCCCAAACGAGCATAGTTATGGTAATAAAAAAAGCCTCAAGAGATTGGCACCTATTGGTTGTTTCTTCAACAGAACATCAGATATCTAAAGCAAGAGCCTATTTCCTCTCTCAGGAGTAGTCAGTGTTCTCCTGCACCTGAATTAAGACAAAGAAGAAATAATCTGTGCTCTGCTGTCAAATGTCCTCTGTTTTCCCTTGGTGCGTCATCAACTTCCCACAACCGCTTTCTCCTTGCTTTATCTCACCTCACTTTCTGCCATCTTCTGTCAACTTTGCCACATTGTATTTTCTCACGTAATCAAAGCCCCTCCAAAATGTTCTGATCACTTCCAGTCTTGGTTCATACAACACCTTCTACACCTAACCACTGATACAGTCTCACTCAAGTCTTCCTCTGCCTTAACTGTCTAGTCCCCATCAATTCAAAGGTTATCTGCATGGAACAGCAGTCTCAGTATAAATCTCTTTGCTAAAGTTCAAATATCTCCGGGTTTTGCTTCTCCTTATGCACGAGCTTCTTTTCCATCAGCGATTTCAGGCTCTAATCTGCCATACAGGTGCGGTATCAGCCTAGAGAAACTGCTGCCACAACAACAACAACCAAAAAATTGCAAAATATTAGAACAAACTCTGGCAGGAACCAGAAGGGAAGCACAGGTAGCATGGTGTTCAAGTTTGCACAGAAGGCAGCACATTCTCTGAGGATTCAACGCAGGATCAGAAACTTCAGGCACTCTCACGCTTCTGGCATCCAGCACATCCCTGGGAAGAGCTCGGTGAAGGCCGTGCTCATCTTCCCCGTGACTAACCCGGGTTTCCAAGATTTGCCAAGACACTTTGGATGCTTATGCAAGGAGGCAGACTAGCTCATATGGGGCCATTCTGGTATCCAATGCAGTATCAGGACTTCAAAAAAATCCTCATAACGTATATTAACCCCAGCAAAAGACGAGGCCTTAATGATTCGTTCCAGTTGCTTTGTTCATTAAGGATTTGTTCCAGTTGCTTTGGAAGTCTAAAGCATGTTTCTAAAATATCTGTATTCCGCTCATGCTTTTTTTTTTTCAAATATTGTACATATATTACAAATTGATTTTAAAAAATAGCTTATATTGTAAAATTAACGTTGATTTATATGCTTATACACAATCAAATGCATTCACACAATGCTGCACGGCCATGCAATGCACGTGATTATGCAATGTATGCGCAGTATTTGATTTACTCAGTACAAAGCCTCTTTACTCAATACAAAGAGTCTTTATTGATGTTCTGCTGACACTTTCCTGATTTATTTGTCATCAACTTGCTCACTAAGTGAACAGCAACATTTTTGTTTGTTTTCACAGCAGCTCACTAGATAATTCAGGTACCACCCCTGCATAGTCACCAGGCTTCTAGAAGCATGAGCTCTCTACAGACCATAAACCTATAAGCCACAGCGTAAATTTCATTTATACTTATAGATATTTTAAAATAAACCCTGTGACACTCAGGATATCTTGTAGAAACAGGTTATGTTCAGGAATAGCAACTTCTTAGCCTGTTGTGAAAAAAAAAGAAAAAATAACTCTCTGTGTGTATGAATCTCTCTTACCATTTTTTAGCAATAGATGATGACAAATCAGGTCCTGACCCTGCAAACCGTAATCATGCAAAATATCCTTATTCCTGTTGTTGCCCTGGGAATGAAGTGTGCATGCTCAGAGCGAGCGAGGATCCCCCCTCAGGTCAGAGCTGCAGAATTAGCCTCCTATTTCCTGCCAAGGCTGGTACAAGGCTCCACTTCTTGTACTGAACAGCTTAAAAAAGCTCACATAGAAAAATAAACAGTGCCATCTTTCACTACACAGTAGAAGAAGGGGCGCGTTACTAAGAAGAAAACACCTCTAATACATCCTTAGGTGCTTAGGCTCTGGAACAAAGAAGCAGGGAATGTTATCAGTGCCTTTGCAATTATTTCAAGGAGCACAACCGTAACTAGGCATGGGGTCTGGCTCGTTGCCCTTCCTAAAAGGATCCTGAGTTTCTCTCATGTGCCACTGCAGAGAGCAAAAGCCGCAGCAGCTTTCCACTTTTTGAGAAATGCTCAGTACCTCACAGAATGAAACCGAGGATTTAAAGAAAACAATGAATTTGCTCTGGTTCAAACCCTGGTTAATCCTCTGCAAAAACCAGCATTTTCAGCATCCACCACTAAAGATTGCCAGGACTCATCACATTCCCTGACATGTGATTTGGACATTACAACATGTGGCATTTTCATCTATAGGGCTCCCTTTGTGAGGGACTGAGCACATTCAAGGAAATGCTTGACATTCACTGTAGCTTATATGTGGACACAATCCACAGGAAATTTTCTTTTCTGCGGTCTGTTATTGCTCATTGGTATACAGTTGGATTCTCTTTTGCTTGGGCGCAATGACAAACCCTTTCTCACGCCACCGACACCAACAGGAGAAGCAGCGCATCTCTAGGAAGAGCCACGGCCCCATCTCAGACAGCACAGAGTACTCCTTTTCTCCCCGTTACAGCTGGCTTGGCAGAAGCGCCAAATAAATGAACTGTAGCGACTGTCCCCTGACAGTAACACAAAGTCACAATAATAATTGCGTACCATTCTAGTGTGCAAATTACTTAGTGGCAATAGATTAATTCTTAGCTTCGGGATCACCCTTCATATCAAGATGGCAACATATCACAAGGAAAATTTTCAAATTTCACTGCAATTCCTACATGTTTCATTTAAAGACAACGGTTTCCTACCCTGCCTTCCTCTTCCGTCTTCCTTACCCCCAGTATCCTATGACCTCTAAGTTTTATCAGTAGCCTTAACGCAGTCAGTAAAAATGTAAGTCCCTTGAGGATGCCAAGCAAGGTTATATTCAGGTCATAAAGCGGAACATTAAGCACTAATTGCATAGACCAAATCCTGAGAGACCCACAGAAGCCACATCTTCACCTAAAAGAATCACGGACTTCCAGACCTGGTCTGTAACCTCCCGAGGGAAATGTGAAGACACAACTGCAGGTGGCTTATGGCTGGGCCTCGGGTACTGAGCAGCTTTCAAGATTAAGCCTCTTCACATACAGACCTAAGCGATACTATCAATTCTGAAATTGGAAACGATGAAAAACGCACACTCGTAGGCGTAAAACCAATGCACAGTGTCAGTCACATCCCCTTTTAACAAAGATGTCTCAAACCCCAGTGACATGTAACCCCGTATCCTGAGACATCTGTGCGAGCGCCCGTAGCGTGCGGCGGTAAGGGGGTTCCGGCAGGCAGCCGGCCGGCGCTGCACGGCTCACACCTCCCTACCTACGGCATTTTTCCCCCCGACAGTTGGGCTGGCGCCAGGGAACGGGGTGGCCGATGCCCAACGCCTTCCTCCCTTTCAGCACACCAGCACCGGAGCCGAGGGGAGCGCGTTCATCCCCCGTTGCCGGGGAATGAGCGTCTTCTGGTATTTCACAGCGATTTTAGCGCGTTTCTCCCGTTAATAGGCCGCTACACCCAACGAGAGCGACATAAAGATGCGCTGCGCCCAGGGCAGGCGACGGCCGGCGCCACTATTTTAGGGACAGCATCCCCCCGCTGCCGCCGGCCCCCACGCAGCATCACCGGGCAGCTCCGCTCCTCCCCGCCGCTACCTGCCGCCAGGTGCGGGCATCGCCGGGGGGCCGCCCGCCGCCGCCTCCCCCCTTACCGGGCTCATGCTCGCCGGGGCGGTCGGAGACCTCGATGACCAGGAGCTCTCGACCCTCGGCGCTGCGCCCCACCGTGTAGATCCTGCTGATGGCGGGGCACTGCAGCCAGACGGCCACCAGCGCCTCCCGCAGCTCGGCGTAGCGGTGGTACTCGAAGGAGATGCCCTCCTCGGCGCTCAGCCGCCGCCGCCGGCTGGCGACCCCCGCCCCGGCCTCCGCCGGCTCCGCCGCCCGGCAGGCGGCCAGCAC
>VZSZ01005587.1:105283-120367 GCA_013398815.1 Ibidorhyncha struthersii
CTCATCCTCTGTAAGGTGGCTTTGCTGCACCGCAGAACGCAAAGGATAACGCAAGACTTCCTCTCTGATACCCAGAATACTTAGAGAGCGCATCCCGTCACGTTCAACGGGAATGCTCGTGTGCGGAACCATTCACTATATATCAATAAATCACGGTCTCTTCTAGACTGCAGATACTCCAGGACTTCTGAAGCTGACTGTTTTTCCAGCCTGTTTTTATGGACATAGGTGTTCAGGCTACATCCAAACAGCCTCTAAAGGACAACTGACAAAAGCAAAAGGCTAAACGCTAAAGTGCGACTTCCACATCATTTTATTTTTAAAGGACACAAAGCCTCACTGGAAAATTTTGAGAGGTTCAAAATTTTGGAAAGTTTGAAAATCACGCATCCAATTCCTCCTTCTACAAACAGAATCTTGTCCCAAATAATTTAATATGTGTTTTACCCCTATCTTCTAATCTAAAAGGGTGAGCCTGTGTAACATCCCCTTCCATCACCAACTTATACTGAATCAATTTTCAGGAAGATTTGTCAATAATGCTTTGTGATCCTATGGATATTTTCCCAAATTATGGGTTGTCTAGTTCTGACCAAGAAGGCAATGGAAACAATGTCTTCTAGGAGAAGATCTTGAGACTTGGTGATACACCAGCTCAGAAACTCATCCAGCACGTGAAACTCGGACCTGAAAATACAACTTATATAAACTTATATATGAAAATACTTTTATATCTATTATCCATATTCACCTATAATTTTTATCTTTCGGTGTCCTGAGTGTCAGTCCTGGATTATTTGATATGTTTCTTCCTATCAAGAACCAAAGGTCAGCTCATCCAGTCCTTACCATCTTTCAAAGAACGCAACCACGTGCAAAGGCACCTTCAGAACACATCTTGGAGCCTTCAACTCTCCGTTCTTACTGCTAGAAAACTTTGGGAGACGCCTATCATATCGCGTCACATCAGCTCTGGCGTTGCGACAGTGCAAATGCAAACTTGCTCGAAGCATTTTGCAGGACTCGGATGTACAGAGAATCCCCAGTAGGTTGTTTTCTTACAAAGATCACTGTTCAGATTTAGGATCACAGAAGTGCCATCCCTCTGACTTCTCCCTAACGGCATAAATTGTATTATTAATTTGTTTATGACTTCACACTACTTCAGAATTATGTGCAATATGTGCAACGCTCTCAGAGCTCCAAAATGAACTGCAAATAAAAGTAGCTGACCCAGCATTCGAAAGATTCACATTCTTTATCAGTTTTGTTGGCTACATTCGTCACAGGCTAAATACTCTTCATTTTCTTCATCACTTTCCCTTGCGCCTTATACACAAAGTAAACAAATCTGCTGATGCTGTGATTTTAGACTTACAGGATCATTTTCTGGGAGGACTTTCTGATCAGCCAAAAAAACCTTTGTGCACTGTAGCAACTCTCATTGGCTTCCCTTCAAATTTATTTTCCCAAAATACAGCGTCACTAAAAGATACAAGCTCAGAAATCATCTATTTCTTTTCATCTCTTCAGGCAGTGAATTATTATTCCACTACACGAAATTAGTCTCACAACTAGATCTGAATGGATTTACATTAATTTCCATACTTATTAACTCCCCACCCCTAAAAAATTAAGAGAACGGGTACTTACAAAAACACACGCACATACACATCTTGTGTAAAACAGGGCGGTTTATATACTATCAAATTTTTCATTTTGAGTTTACACGTGCTAATTTCTTTTTAATAAGGGATTAAGAAACAATGGTTAGATTCTCAGAGCTCAGGAGCATTCGCAGAAGTGAGCAGGAGGAGTAAATCGATGACTTCCCTTCTATCCAACCCCTTCTATTTCCCACAGTTCAGAGGTGACCCTTTCACCGCAGGCAAAGGCCAAATTTCCTCGTAATATGGAAAAAGGGTTTGCACTTGCCTTAGTCTCAGAGGGATGCTCTAACCCCAAGGGCATTCCCAGGCTATCTGCATAACCAGGCTCCTGGGTATGGCCTGGTAAGCTAATAATACTAATTAGAGCAGGGAATAGAGCTCAAGTGCTCCCTGTCCAGAAAATGTCCTGATCAGCAGATTTCAAATCTGCTCTCTCTAATGTCTGTATGTGACACAGAATAGTAGATTATATTTCCCTAACAGACGCAGCCTAAATAGTTTGGTAATGGTAAAAAAAAGTTCATTGACATTTACAAAAATACTTACTTACAGACAAATATATATATACACACAAAGATATATATAATATTCATATGCATTCACTTATCACTCCATTCTTTTGGCCAAAATGATTTGCTGAATGCGATTCAACTTTTCAAATACTTTTGACTTGCCTGCATCTTTTTCAGCAGATCCTGATTCACCAGCAAGTATCTAAATAAATCTTAAAAAAAAATAACCCAAAACCTCACAGAGTTCTGCTTACAAGACTTGAATACCTCTGCACTTTTTTTATTTGTGCGGCAAGACAAGCAGGCTGAGGCAACTATTTTCTTTTATAACCCAAAAAGACAACCCTAAACCTATGTCCACTAGGAACAATAGAAGGACATTAGGAACAACAAACAGAAATCCTAAAAATGTGATAGAGATCAGATATTTACATTATTAATAACAAAGGACTGTTAATAATGACGCCATGGAAATACTCAGTAAACTTCTCTGGTTTATCTTTGGGGAGAAGTGAGAGGTTACACTGTACTGCATGAGGAAGACAGTGCTTTCCAACAGACAAATGACCAAGTAGGATGCTGAACGTGACGTGTAAGGGAGAAGATCAGCAAGACCAAATCTTGCTTGGTCTTTAAAGCCCCTCTCTGAGGAGGGCTGTCTTTGGCCTGCTAATATTCAGCGATATCACATTTTCAAGCCTTGGAAAGATGCGGAAAGACTACTTAGGATATTAACACAGTGCAACTATTCAGAAAAAAAAACAGCTATAGCCCATACATGTCCTAGAAGACCAGGCAAAAGCTGGTAAGGGTTTCAATCAAGAAATTAATGCGAGGAATAGAATAGCTCTGATCAATTTTAAAAAGAGAACAATTGATCTCGGTGTTAACAAATTACCAGGCAAGTAGATAGAGATAACTTGTCAGATATAAGAACCTTTTTCACAAAACTTATCCGAATGCTGATTATATACTCATATTATACCCAGCAGCTCTGGTCACTTGAATATTTGCCTTCGAGAAAGAAGTTTCTGTTACCAACCTCCAAAATGCCTTGCACAACTCAGTGGCTCTGTTTCTTGGATGCCTGTAAAACAGGGTTAAGATATGGAAAGCTGCGGCTTTCCCAGTACCTTGAGAACAGGCTTAACATAAGGCAGGTCAAAGGAAATAGAAATAAAGAAAGAATGATTTTTTTTCACATCCAAATACAGACAAGGCAGTTACACAGGAGGTTGCAGAGAGGGAGAGGAAATGAGACCACCTTCCAGTTACGTATCGCAAGACTGAATCTTCTATCGTCTCCACCTGGTAGGTGACTCGCCCACGTTACTGAAGCTCAGCCCTATCAGGCATTTAAGAACTTACTGTGGTCTCGTTGAAGTGGGGTGGTGAACGCCCTATACATGTAACAATCCTGTGTAGAGCTTCTTTATAGACCGCTTCCTTAAATTCCATACCAAATGTACCAGGCGTTCGCGCTTCCACACTGCGTACCTATACAAATGGCACTGGCTTATTTCTGCTGCTGGTTTCCGACCGCAGGAGTAATCACTGCGCCTGGGGTGATGCCAGGTCCTGCACACTGAACTGCCATGCTGTGTCTGAGAGGTGTCACGGCTATACCGCCAAACACTCATACAGAGAAACCACCATGCAGGATCATTTTGAGAGTCCGCAAAACTGGCTGACAGGTGTGGGTTGTTTTTTTTTTTAAAAAGCGGTGAGTCACTATCTTAACAGGAACATTCTTCTGGTCTTCCACAGGGACTGGCATTTCAAGTCCAGGGGCTAATTTACTCAGTGATTACATAAATGTGAATCAAACCTGATTAAAAAATGCAGATGACAAAGAATGGTGAATAATAAGGATATGGCAGCTCTGGAACATGATTTAGATTACTTGGTAAGTCAAGCACATTTAAATATTTCAGCGCAGCAAACTGCAAATTGCAAGAAATATAAAACACGCTCATCACAGTGTGGCGAGGGGTATTGCTAGAAGCATTGAGAGATCACAACAGACGGGTAACTCGACTGTATCTTCCAGCGCCAGGATGCAGAACAGATAACTTTATCTTTGAATGCTTAGAGAGAAGGACAATGGTTAAGAGGAAGGATGTGATTATACCACCAAGGTGGTATTAGAGAGAATGATCTGGGCACGCGTTTGTGATATCTACAGCTGAAACAAGACACTGAAAATTCAGAGACAAGCCTCAGAAGTTATTTGAGAAATAGAGGAAATGCCTTACCGCGGAGGACATGATATAATCTGGTTAACTGGTGAAAAAATACAATCGAAAAGCGATTCGATTGCTGTGTTTATTACCTTCAGAGATAGAAAATTATAGCAAAAACCAATGACAGAAAGTTGCCTTCTTCCTGGACCTGCCGGTTTTAGGTTTTGGTGGCCGAGATTTAGCAGAAGGCTGCAGCTGACAGAGGGAGGGAGGCAGCAGTAAAGGGATGGAGATTTGGAGGCCATGAACCAGACACTGTAGTGAGCAATAAGTATCTGTAGCCAAAATGCAAGTTATTTTTTATTGAAAAATGTTATTATTGTAATGTTAAAAATCTATAAACATATCAGACTTTTCCTTAAAATGATCTTAAAACACTCAGCAGTCATTAATTATATATTTGGTGAAGAAAAATTAAATGAAGTCACATAATTTACAAATGTCAATCATTATTAATATACTCTGGCAAGCTGTGCTGCAGTGTAATATAAGCCTCTGTACTTCGTATTTCACATCAGCAGCCAAAAGCAGTTGATTATTTTGCAATCTTAATCTTCACAATTTATTATACTTTTCAAGTTTCCGTGGTTTTTGACACAAAACCCAAGAAGTTAATTCATCGCTCGTCATATCCTAAGGTACAGTACAAGCTGTTATTTCCCACAGACATGCCTTACTTAAACCAAACTGGACTTTTACAAAAAGATTAGGCTGTGAAAAAAAAATGTTGCTCCACCACTTAGTCCCTTATCCTACCACTTCTAAGAGTTAAATCTGTCTCCTTGCTAAAGAGGATAAAGGACAACAGATTGTGTAAGGTTTTGCTGTGCCTTGTCAAGAGTCCAAAACTGTCACCTGTACATTGCTCTAATTTCTTTTCTATTGCACAAAAATCTCTTAGTTTTCAGACTTACACACACTCTATAGTCTCGGGGGGGGGGGGGGGGGNTTTAATAAAGGCCTAAAACCTCAAAAATGTGATTGCCTAACACAATTCTTGATATGCGGAAAATATACATAGCGATGAGGTAGGTCATTTCCGAGCCAGCATCACGTTCAGTAATAAATACAAGGTTCTGCATTTGCAAAGGTGGTGGTAAAATGCAGGTCCCTATCTGAGTCCCGCAGCAAAACAAGCCCGTGGTTTTCAAATGCCAGTTCTTGTGTTGAGAGAGGTCCAGGGGGCGCATATTTTCAGCAAAAAATAAATTTATAAAGCACAGCTTGCATTATTCCATTATTCTCCAGGGATTTGTTAAAGAAAGAGGATCAAAAGCAATGATGCGATCATATGCTACTACAAGGATGTACATAAAATAACCCAAAAAACTGAAATAGCAACAGCCGTTAGAAAAATGCAGATTCAAGTCATGAAGAAAAGAACACACCCCCATGCACACTGTACCTAAAAAGATGGCATAAGTAATGTGCTAAAATCACATTTGTTATTTTCAAAACCTCATGAAGAATGGATTATACATTGCAACATTGTGAAGTCATCCTAGCGAACATTTAGTGCTCTGATTAAGCTCTGCAATAGATGAGGAGACACCAAGCTTTTACAAGTACCTTTACAGGAGTATTTAAGCAATCGGCTCACATTTGCACACAATTTTGGGACAGTGTGTGTCATGGCATAAGCCAGTGGGCTGAGAACCAGTGAACAGAATCACGGTCTCAGGGAAAATCTGAAGCACCGAAAGCTCCTTGTATTTTTAGGCTAGGGGTTCAGTAAAATAAAGCTAAGTACAGCTGCAGCTGCAGGATGAGAGTGGGAGTTGACAAAGCAAAGAGGGTAACGGCCATCTTTGAAATGTGATTAAAGAGGTCGCTTCCACCATGGAGAGTTCAGGCTGCCAGTGCACACGGATTCAGGAAGGCTGAAGTACCAGTCCCTGCTAAAAACTGAACAATCCACGGTTTTCAGCTTCCATTCACCTGCCACAGACAAGTATTTTTACTTCCTTTTAGAGGGAAGGGGAAGAGGAAGAACGCTAAGTTTCAAGGGGTATACAGGAAGAGAAGTAAAAGCTTCTACAAAGCGCGTGCAGAAGAGGGATCTGGACCACTCCCACGTCTCAAGTAATATTTGAATCACTGTGAATATCATTAACGCCTTGGCTTTCTGTTAGAAGCTTGATCTCATCTGCACTTTCGTAGGATTGCCTGTTTTGAGGATTACACCCGACTGCATGTGAAGCAGCATGAAAATTCAGGTGCTCTTGAGTAAGGAAAACACTGTAAGCATCTCTAAAGGACTTACAGGGTAGATGAAGTGGTATTTGAAGTCAGAAGAGCAGCTGTTATTAAAATAGAAAGAGCAAGATCTTTGTAAGGGTTTAAGCCCTTCTTAAATACTTCCACTGTTATTTCCTATGCAACAAATATTTAGAGTAGATTCAACAATATTCGACTACAGCTTCTATTACCAGTACAACTCAAGTAGTAGATTTTGAAATTCTAGTTTGTGAAAGCTGTAACTTAACTTGAGAATGCACCTGGCCCAGAAGTTGTCGCTACACGTAGTAGCTATGTATCCAAGTCCTTCAAAACACAAACCAGCAGAACTTACAAGACGTTCTCCGTTTCCATTTCTTCCTGCTGTCTCTGTAAGTAGTTTTAACAGATGGGAATTGTTGTAGATTATACTAACAGAAATAATGCCTCTTCATTAGAGATGAGGAGGGTAAGACGCTATATCCTACGTGGTTTTTAATCACAGCTTTGTATTAAAAAACATATGAAAGGTATAATACACACATCAAACCAAACCACATTTATTTCATCAGTCACAAGTGCAAATATAGCAACAAGTCAGTTCAGCAAATTACAACACACAGAGAAGAATGTAATGTAAATGCTAAGTACACTGACAGACTAACTTCAAAAGAGCAGCAAAAAACCAGTTTCTTCCAATAAAAACTTCTATTCTTTTTACCTGTAATCTAAAATAACATAACAACTCTAAATCAGGAATGTCTCTGCTAAGTCATGTTTAGCCAGATATTCTGTTATTAACAGTTCGCATAATCCAGTGTGCAAATGGCCTGTCCAAGCTTCCTATTAACAGATGTTTTGGTTTTAAGCAACTTTTACCCAATATTTAAATAATACAGTGCTGATGCCAGTTAATATGTTCTGCTATTTGATATTACAAATTTAAGAATATATATTTAAAAAAACTAAGTCCAATTTCATATATAATTCTACCTGGATCCAAAGTGGCGACATTAAAGATAAAATTGAATTACTATTTTTTTCCAAAAAAAAAAAAAAAGTGGATAGACACAAGTCATCTCAGGTTTTTTTCATCATCTTTAAATCTGTAGTTAAAATATATGCAGTACTTACGTATAAAATAGAAAGCATTTCCATTAGGAAGATACTGCAGTGTAATTAGCTGCTTTTCCCTACCACTTAGTAGCCAAGGAACAAGTTTTATGCTTAACATCCGATCACTATTTTGCTTTACAGAAAAGCAAAAGTTGACTACCAGTATTAGCATCAGAATTTTTACACTGGAAATTTAGTTAGCCTTCTTCTTCGTTATGAGTTGTTGCTTCTTCTCTTTTTCTTTATAGGCAATGAATTGAGAGTCTGTACCAAAGATTCTGTCCCACCACGTGAAGGTTGAAGCGTAATTGCCAATAAAGTTCATGTGATGGAAATCATGAAAACGGGCCCCAGCATAAAAAGGCACCAAATGAAGAGGGTTCAGCGGAATATCATAGCCACTACAGGTAGACGGGGAAAAAAAAAAAGAAAAGCAATTATAGTAAGGATTTTTCCCAGCTATAAACCACAAAATATAGACTCTTACTACTTGTTTTTACAAAATAAAAATATTTTTTTTGGTATTATAAGGCTCTGAGGTTATCACTGTAACACTGGCTTAATAGGAAAACAAGATCCCTCCTATCCTAGCCAAATGCTTCTGTAAACTATCCCACAATGGCTTTGGCACATGCTGACCTCTCCAGCTCAGTTTATTAGGCAACACAAAACAATTTAAGCAAGCAACCTAAGAAATCACAGTGGCTGACTTCCTGCTGGCTTAGCAGCTTTAACCGACTCAAGAGTGATGTTAGGAAGGAGGAATAAGAAATAACACTATCTTTTAGTGACAAGCTATGAACATCAGGCTCAGCTGCTCATCAAACAGCATCTCAAATCAACTACAATTGTAGCATTTCTACTCTTATTTTCAGCTTACTGCAAGTTCTTCAGATGTTTAAAATTCAAAACATACAATTAAAGTAATATTAAACCAGAACAGTTTGCTTCAGAGGGATTTCACCTCTTTAGCGTAGCAGTACTGGAAAGCATCTTACCACCACCTAGTGGGGAGAATGCAAGGTAATTTTTTTATAAACACTTCATGTGGACAGCAAACTAAAATGGTAATTATCAAGGGAGATTCATATTTTGCATCAATAACTTTATGATATATCACAACATATACTTCTCAGTCTACAACCAATATACGACTAAACCAGCAATGATGTGTATGACGAGTTGGTTAGTAGCTGGTTAGTAGCTCTTGTTCCACCAAAACACTTGACACTCGGATTATAGTAAGACACTATATGCTTCATAATATATTTACAGATACAAGGTCAAGTGTAACACTAGCATTTCAAGTATGAACTCTGACTTTCCCCTTCCTCTCATACACAGGAAAGAAAAGCTCATTCATTTGCAGATTAACTCAAAAAAAACCTACTGGGATTTGTGCTAGCATTTCAGAGCCAAATTTGAAAGAAGTCACTTATACTACACATACAAGAAGTCTTGCGCTTTGCATCTACCATAAATAAATAAATAAACAAAAAAAAATTTATTCATTTAAAAGACAGTCAGTGGTCGTATAACCTAAAGTTTCTCTTGTCCAGGAAAACTGGCTGACAAAGTATTACACAGAAAGAACTCTTGGCTATAATATCATATTTTGTAATTGATTTTTGGCTTTCTATTATGCATAAAGTCACTTGTACACCAAATATCAAGAGCCAGACATCCTAACGAGGCACCTAGCTTCTGACACCCTCAAGATTCCCTAGCTGATAGTCTACGCTCCTCTAATTGGCCAGATTTGCTACCAACACTACCTCAAAACAGAAAACACTGTTAACTGTTCAGGTTGCGTCATTCTTTGTAAGATGCATAAAATCATTTCAGCACAAAATAAAACAGTAAAGCTCAGTGAAAGAGACAGGTATGTTTAAGACAGACTTAGGCAGAAGCAATGAGGATCTCACCTGTGCACATCAATGGTTTCCATCAAGCGACATATTACCCATGCCCACAGAAGAATCACATGGTTACAGAAAACAACAATTCCAATAAAAAAGCCAGTTCCAAGGATAAGCGTTTCCAGAGGATGTGCATATTCTGCTTGCATTCCAAATGGAGACTAGAAAGAGATGGAAAACAGTCAACATTTTCAATTTTAGATACCCCCAAATCACGATCACCATTTTGTAGTACTCTCCCCTTCCCATTACACCACAAGACTACAATAGCACAAAGGGAATGGTGTTGTGGGTAAAGGAAACGGTCTGACTGAGCAAGGGCCTTAACACAGGTGTTCAGCTCCTCGCTGGGAAAACAGAAAACAGTATTCCAGGGTCACAAGGATTATGATTGCATTAGTGATTCCAAACACTTCACTACTCGTTGAAAAGTTGGAGACTTTTATTTAGGCTTACCATTACCCAAGGTCAAAGAATTATCTCAGGACTATTAAAAGTGCTTGGGAAGCTCCTATCAGCTTTGCTATACATCCCGTCTTGGAAGCAGAAGAAAGAAGGAAGCCAAGATGTTCTCAGAGTCAAGATTCACTTAGAAATTTATTTTAAAACTAATTAAAAAGCACCCCTCATCTTCGACAATTTTCTGATAAATTCTTACTCTTCAAATATTACTGAGATTGAAATAAAACATTTCCTTTTCTTTATATATCTATTTTTTAANTAGAGATTGCAGAAGTAGAGCACCGTATAAAGATAATTTTAAAAAAATTAACCTAATGTTCATGGTTATAAGTTTGATTATCAGAAAAACATAAAGTCCACTTTGGCTTCAGGGCGATTTTAAAATCATCACCTTTTACTATCTGGGAAAGTTTTTAGTGAAAATAGCCATTAGCCTACAGATCACTTCCACATGAACTGCTAACTCCTCAAGACTAATGGCCAGAAGCTGCTCCTGCTAGAGACCTGAGGGGCTGCCAAGACCAAGAGGAAAACAGCGGCTGCTGCTGCAGATGTATGAACGTAGGCATGCATCAATCGATACCAAGCTTCTCTATTAACCCAGCCTATTTACCTTAGGCACAGTACGGGTTATACACTGAAACACAGCAGTACGCAAACACAGTAGCACTGACTTCTGTGATCCAGAGACAGTGCCATCTAAACACAGCTATACCAACTGCAAGGTGCAAGCACTGCTGGACTGCTCAGAACAGTGCCACCTCCAGTCAAGCATGGCTTATTACCTCATGATCAACATCGGCTCCGACACCACTAAATGCAGAACTACCCAAAATATCTCTGTACTGCACTGTGCTATTGATGCAGTATCACACAACTGGCTATACTGCTTCCAGAGGCCCATATCCAAAGCCGTAATCCCTCCCTGAATCATATACGCTGCACATACGATGCACACTCCCAGGCCACGTAGCAGTCGCCTGTCTGGATCGTGTTCTGGGTGTTAGTATGCTCCAGGTAACAGCCTAGATGGCCACAGAACTGACGAACAATCAAAACCAGAAACCTACCACTTCCCCTTCCCCTAGCAATCAAGCATGTAACACACCTTTGAAAGCTTGCGTTCACCTCGGCCAACAGATATGATCCAACCTCAAAAGAGTTGAGTGTGAGCTTTCATGCCCATTAAATGAAGTAAGACCACAGGAGGTGTTTTCAGAAACAAAATGGATGACTGTTATTGACAAAGAGCTCAAGAAAAGACATCTAACCCACTGTCAGAGGATGCAAAATTCGTAAGTCTTTCAAATAAAACCTTTAAATAAGTTGTATGAAACCACATAAACTGATAATAATAATAATCAAGGAATACATACAACAAATTCATGGTGAACCTTATGGATATACTTGTATATCCTCTTGTGATGCAGCAATCTATGCAGGAAATAGTGCCAGGCATCTTCAATCACTGCACATCCAAAACACTGGGCAACCAGAACATACCTTTAAAAAGCAGAAGAGCTATTAGTTATAGAACATACTAGGAGATGGATAATCTTAAAAGATAAAATAGTTTATATGCTAGTAAGGGTGGGAAATGTTTATGTATATTACTGATTCAATAACACTGCATTTACACTACCTTTTTAACGTACTAAAAATACTAATTGCCATGCACATTAGTCCTTGTACCTATCAGCTCATCTGTTGATACGCTGAAGTGAATTAGCACGCAGTATAACAAACTGTCATTTCAGTATTACAGTCTATAAAGAACATCTGCAGACTGTGTAAGATCTAGAGATAAAAACACAGAGCTGCACCAGCTATCCAGACAGAAACTAAATTTCCAAGAAACATGAGCTTCTGCTGTAAAGAACAGCTATCAAAAAAAAACCAAACCCCAAAACAGCATTTATAACTAATGCAGTTTTGTTTAAAAGTCTACCAGTTTAGTGCAAAAAAGGAGAATATGAAGCAGGTCGTACATTCTCTCCCTTGAGGAACACACTGCTGCTATTATATAAAACAAGGTGGAGAGAAGAAACACTCAGGAGGAATCAAAAAATTAAAAAAAACCCAGGAAGTCCAATATTTAACCCATGCCACCATGAATCTTGCTTTGCTTCCATAAACTCCCTCCTAATCCCCCCTTCTTCCGAGTATCAGAACAATTTGGGGCCATTTAAAAAAAAAAAAAAAACAAAACAAACAAAACACACACATCTAGAAAACTCTTATTGGCTTTTATAGCAGTTAAGCATCAACGGAAGCACAATTAATGATGCCATTTGTTAAACATTCTGCCTCCAACTGTCTGTAACTCAGCAACAACACAGGAGAAAAAAAAAAAATCTACCTACCATCTAGGCATCTCTTCCCACTCATACGGAATGTTAAAATACTCTGTGAAGTAATAGGTACCACAAATCAGAGGAAGCTGAATGAAAAAGTGATTGAAGAGGAGCGTTTTGAAACACTTCCACTGTTTTTCCCATGTTTCTGGTTTATCCTAAGAAGAAGCAAAAAGAATCAGTTGTGTTACATACTTCTATTGCACGTAACTGAAGTGCTGCAAAAATTCCTTCGGAGGCAGTTTCATTTCACCTTGGAAGACAGATAGCAGGTCCTCCAATAATACAAATTAACTCAGGCATATAAATTACATGGGATTGAATTCAGTTTCATCAAAACCTCTTGTTTTTCTAAACTAGCTTTCTGTAAAATTTTAAGTAAGCCTTGCTTAACGGAAGTTATCTTTGCCAGTCACCCCAGACTATACTTGTTATTTCAGCATTTGTACTTAGCAGGAACATTTAATATTCAACAGTTTAACACAAATCAAAGTTTGCTTTTCTTCTTCACACCACAGAAAGTATTTCCATAGCTAAAATAATACAAAGAGAAGCTGAAGACAAGCTTGTGAAGACATAAGTTGTCTTGAGAATATCCAGCTTTTTCAGGGAGACATTTTACCAATTACTGTAGTAATTTCATAAGCTGGTATTATTAATTTCCAGTTTGTATTACAAGCAACTGGGGGAAGACAATCATCTTTAGAAATTGGATGTGCCTTTGCTACAAATTAGGAGTGTGCAGTCCATCCTAGGCTTTCTCTGTTGTTAAAATACTTCAAAATCCTTTCAAGAGTGTGCATAAAGATACTTTGAAAGGTGGAAAGGATACCCTCCTCAGAAATAACTCCCTTCCTTCCGCAAAATCCACTTCTCTTCCATCTCCCACACACATGGTAATTTTGCTCTGTCACTTCCAGGATGTCCCGAGTGATAGAGGAAACCGGGTCATATAAATTGGAAACAGGATACTGCAGTTACATGCTCTATTTCATGTATTCAGAGACAGATCAGGAAGTGTGTAGTTTACAACTTTGTCTTACCTGCTGAATTTTATACTTTTGCATGTACGGTATAAACTGAAAGACAAATCCAGGTACACAGAGCAAGAAGTATGAAACCTCATGAACTATAAGTGATCCCCAAGTCGCAATCTGGAACTTTGTGTAGTTATCCAGCATGTAATTCCAGGCATTTTTAAATGGCTGCTGTAAGGGATTGTCAGGCAAGAAAGAGTCTATATATTCCACCGCCAGATAAGCAGAGTTCAAGATATCAACGCTGTCGTTCACTGCCATTGTTCAAACGTAAAGCATCACAATTACAGTTCTTCTACAGTTGTCTATAAGTAACCTGCAAATTTTGAGAAAAATTGAATAAACAGCAGTTAAACTTCAGGAAAAAAAGCATTACCTATCTTAGTTGTTACCTAGTTTAAAAGTAAAAACAAGGAAGAAAAGGGAAGGGAAAAACAGATTCCGTTTCTACAGAACAGCGTAAAAGAACAAAGCTTAAGACTGGTTTGAGAGGCAAACCAATTTGAGAGGCAATTGGCTCTCAAGTTTTGAGATTAGGTCAAGGGAGCAAAACGATAAAGAAATATTAATTATTACCCAATTTTATTTCCAGTCTGTTGCAGGATAATTGTATTCTGTACTAAAAGAGCACAGAAAGGTTCAAACATTAATTTAACCATGATCACCTGATTATCCAGCCTCACAGCTGTGAGTCACAATCCATGCAAACTACATCAACACAGCAGACTGCCTTTAGGCGGCAGCTGGCTTGAGGTAATCCACCCTTCCGTAAGTAAGAGAGTTTTCATCACAGCTCCCAAAAGCATAGAGGTGACATTCCCGCAGGTGCCCAGAACTTCTCCCATTTCCACAGAGTAGGCTGCTTGTTGGTTCGGGTTGGAACGGTCGTTTAAAGGTCATCTAGTCCAAACCCCCTGCCAGGGGCAGAAACATCTTTCACTAGATCAGGTTGCCCAATGCCCGTCCAACCTGACTTTGAATACCTCCAATGATGGGGCATTCACAACTTCCCTGGGCAACCTGTTCCAGTGTCTCACCACCCCCATTGTAGAAAGTGTCATCCTTATGTCCAGTCTAATCCTACCCTTTTTTAGTTTAAAACTGTTGCCCCTTACCTTGTTGCTACAGGCCTTGGCAAAAAGTCTTTGTCTGTGTTTCCTATAAGCCCCCTTTAGGTACTGAAAGGCCGCAGTAAGGTGTCCCTGGCGCCTTCTCTCCTCCAGGCTGAACAACCCCAACTCTCTCAGCCTCTCTCCGTAGGCGATGTGCCTCTGATCATTTCGGTGGCCCTCCTCTGGACCCCCTCTAACAGGTCCATCCTTCCACCCTAAAACGCGCGCACAACTCACAGGCCAGAGGACACCGACTAGTCCCCAGCTGATAGCTCAGACCAGATCCAACAGAAATAACGCACCGAGCTCAGTATCCAACATTAGGTATCGTTCTCCTCTCTTAGCAACAGCATCAAGAAGCTGCTGTTTCTTATTAACGGCAAATGCATGGCAGCAGACACCGTTTCATTAAGGGTAAAGACATCACAGCAGATGCCGGGGC
>VZSZ01005587.1:120772-176833 GCA_013398815.1 Ibidorhyncha struthersii
GAGGATAGTGAGACCTCGGCGCGCGGCCAATGAGGCGGGAGGGAGGCCGGGTGACGTCAAAGACGTGATGAGGCGGAGACCGGTGCCTCAGGTGGGCAGAGGCGGCCGGGCGGGGCGCGGCCGTTCCCTCGCCCCGCGGCTCTTGCGCGGAGCCCCCGCCCCGGCACGCGCCACCCGCCTCCGCACGGCCCACCCGGGCGCAAGCGGCTGCTGAAGGAGGAGGAGGAGGAGGAAGAGGCGGAGGAGGAGCGGTGGCGGCCGGTGCGAGGGAAAGGATCGTTCCCGAGAGGCGCCCCCGGTGCCCGTTACCTCCATCCGCGCCGCTGCTGGCGCTTGGTTTGAAGCGGTATGGACTCTCTCGACGGGGGGCGACACGCCCGGCGGCCCCCCCCCCCAGTAAATGAAAGGAGGGAAGCGGAAGGGCACGTACGGTACACGTACACGGGCTTCGGCGTCGTGCAGGTAACGTTCTACAAATAATACAAATGTACAATTCAGATATAGTGTTCCTGGTGAAACCCACCACCCGAACCCACACAATGCATCGTACACTGTCAACGGTACGGCACAACCGTCCGTTCCGTTTCAGCATCCGCCCAAAAAAATAAAATTGTTACTCTCAAAGCATCATACCAATGCCAGTTTCATTGGAACTTGGAGGTGGCCCCTGCCTTAACTAACTGAAAACCACAGCTCTCAGAAACAAGCCTGCAGCAAACCAGTGATATTTACATGACCAGTTCCTAAACCCTAATAATTCTTTTCAACGTGCTTACATTCAGATCTTTAGGACACCAGCTTCCCCCCCCCGCCCCCCAAAATCTCTTCACTGATGTTGAGGTTATTTGGTTTGAGATTTGTATGGAGAAACGCCAGTTTTAAGCAACTTGTTTGCATTAGGAAACAATATACAAACTTTTATTTGAAGAAAATGTCTCAAATACGACAATAACTTTGGTCATGTTAAAAGGAGGCCATCCAAAAACAAATAAAAATGAGCTGTTTTATAAGCATGGCCACATACAGTATATCCAGATATTAGCTAATAGAAGCTAAGGTTACACGCATAAATAGGCCTTAGTACCATGCAAGGTCAACGCAATTTCATACATTCATTATAAATTTTCAGTTATTTTCATGCCAAATCACCTTTTGGATAAAAAGGTAAGAAAGAAGTAACATCTAAATGTGACCAAAAATTGAACAGAAAAAAAATCATAAGTACAGACATTTTTATTAAAAAGATCTTGAAACTACACCTGTTCAAGAAGTGTTATACCATCTCTGATCTCTCCTTTAATGGGAATTAGTAGTGTTAAACATTGTTACATATCAAAAAATACAACTCTGTTTTACAACATAGTACTGGCATATCCAAAGTACTGTGCCAAATTATAAATAGTAAAATCAGGTTTTGAAGTATTTCAATAGAAAGCGACTTATGCTCACACAAACATATGCACATATTATAGTTATGTAACAAAAGTTTTATAAAAGGAAACATTTACCCCATGCCAGCTTGAATTACTGAGGTGGGATTCAATACCTACTATGAAGACTGACAGTTCATTTCTTTAAATATGTTAATTAGTCTCTGGAAAAAATAAGACAAAAATTTACTTTCACCAGAATACACACCATTCTTCACTGACAATCCATTTCTCAGTCATGACTGACGTCTGTCCTTATGAAAGTGGCTTCTTTTTTTTTAAGACCTTGCAATAAAAAAAAGAAATGGTCCACTAGACTTCAAAAATTCAATCAGCTTCTGCTCAACTGCAGAATAATCCTACGCCTTGCTTCTACCTAGAGTAATCTTCATCATCTGTCATCTGTAATTGTACAGTCACATCTTCCACTGTGACTCAAGGTGCAGCTACAAGTAGAGAAGTGCTTAGATACTCAGTCACTTCAAATACACTTGTTGAAGACTGCTTCTAGTGCATAATCAAGTTGAAAATCCCTTTCCTGATCATAATGGTTTGTCAATAACTGTAACACCTAGAGTGAAGAAAGAAAAAGGCATCAATCTTTAAGTAGTATTTAAAAAAAAATCAAGAATATGAAAATCAAGTTTTAATATAATACCTTGCAACTAGTATAACATCAAAAAAACCTGTGCACCAGCATCAGTGTTCATATTTTCCTTAATTTCTCTCTGACAAAGTTGTCTGAATCAGTGCAAAGTTCTGAAAGTTTCTGTGATTTGAAAAAATTTGCCATTATTCAAGTTTAATTTTGTTATCAGTGAAATATATCCTTAACATTCACTTAAAGAACTCATTTGAGAAACTGCAGTTATTGAAGGAAAAGATTCCTGAAACAGCTCGTTTTCTAAATATCACATTCCAAAGAACTTCAGAATTGGACCCACGTAGACTGAGACACAAATCTCTTGTTAAAGGAAGGACTGGTCATACTAGAATCATCTTTCTGACTCACCACTTACGTGCTAAATTCCTCTTGACTACAGTTTCATACCATCTTTTTCCTTGTAGTGAATAATTGATTCAAGTCATCATTCAAAACATACCATCAGATTTTTCATACCCATTATAGTATCTTAGGTTTTACCTTAGACAGGATTTGGTTTGGATGCTTTGTCAAATTTCTTATCCTAGCTGTTACACTATAAAAAGTCTGTTAAAAAAAAAAAAAAAAATCTATCCACATTACCTGCATAGCTTCTTCCTGTACTCATACAAGATGACACAACTGTCCATTTATCAGTTGTTGGATTATAATATTCCACTGTTGATAAATTACAGGAACCATCATCTCCTCCAACTACATACAAGAGACCATTTACAGCACAAACACCTAAAAAAAGACAGGAAGCCAATAGGAAAATTAGCAGTCGGCTTGTTCACCCCACAAAAAGCATGGTTTCTATTCTGTGACATCATGAAAGCAGCAGAAATCCAGGAACAAGCCATTTACACTAAATGACATTATCACTATTTTAAAGTAATCGTTGCATATACCTGCATTCCTTCTGCACATGTTCATGTCTGCAACCTGCTTCCACGTACTGGCGACAGGATCAAACACTTCAACACTTTTTCTTACCAAAGGACCATCATGACCACCTACCGCATACAATAAATTGTTTAACACACCAACACCTGTGAACATATGAAAATACTCAAAATTAACCAGAGAATGGTTTGACTGACACAGAGGAGAAACAGCAAATATTATGTCCACTAACATAAATCCTTCATCGAGTCAACGTTAGGAACTATTTCGGAAAACATCTGGGTCAGGATGCAGTAAAGCAAAAAAGACAGTAACTACAGCAAGACACTGATAAAATGTCTTGCATGCCCATCTACCATATTGCGGCATACAAAGACCAGAGCTGTTCTGCAACAGAAGATTTAGAAAATTTTGGACGGGAGATGATGTGCAGGAAAATGAGGATTGTTGAAATTTAAGTCTAATTAGAAGTGACAGTAAATGAGACAGTGTGCTCAGCCAGCATAACAGAAATCTGACAAGATGATAAAGCGTAAGTGAATTTTTAAAAAGTAAAAACTGTGTGGTACAGAGGATAAAAGCTGAATGGATAGACGTTATACAATAGGGATGTTTCCACCGAAGTGTTGGAATACCTTGTAAACATATATATGAAACAGAAGTAAACAGTTAGAGTGAGCACCTTCCTCCTCCAGGATTTGGAGGAGAACACCAAGGTTCCTTGAACCTGGCCTCAGTCATCAAAATATCCCAAAAGATATAAAAGGGTCTTCCTTTATTCCTAGCATCTCCTTTACTTCACCACAAATATTTATCAATCTGTAAGCTTGGGATGAAGGAATAAGTAAAGCCAGTATATATCTACTTGCTAATTGGGCTGCATATATTGAAAAGATGGCAATAGGGGAAGCAGAAAGGAAAGTCTGTTTATTTATTCCTCACTTTATAAAGCACTATTAGAACCCAAATATAATAGATTTCAGAAATGCAGCGGGGGGTTGCATTAAAACTTGTGAATGATGGACCATAAAGACAACTGAAAAAACGCTACTATGAAAGTACATTAGGAAATCTAATATGTCACATTTAAGATTATGAAACTCAAAGCCAAGATACATATTTGCAAATATAGCTCTTAACAGGTTCCATGGAAAGGGCACAGCTTAAAATCTTTATTAAAGGGAAACAGCAAATATGAATGCAAAAGGTCTGTTAAGTCCTTGAGGAAAAAAAATGCTGGGTTAAAAAAAAAGAACACTGAGACCTTAATAGCCAGCTAAAATATCTTTCAAAACACATCACTAATATTGTCTGTAAGAGCCATTCCTATATGGGGAGAGAAATGACTCAGGCTGAAAGAACATTTTCTTATTAAAAAGGCAGATTTTAATAATTAAAGGAAGAGGGGAAAGAAGAGTTAATTGTTACTGCAAGTCCGAAAAATAGCTTCTTAATAGGACACTGCTTTATAAATCATGCTATCTAATGCTTTATTAGTGATATTCACTACCAACATTTCCCCATATCCTTCCCAGTTAATTTAATTCCTCTTTTATTGCTATTATTTCTAGCTATCATGTCACAGTATAGTGTGACAGCTTTTCTTTCTCCCACTCTGATCACACTTTATTAGACCGGATAATACAACATTCATTTTTTGTAGCATTAAACATTACAGAGCTAGAAGGAGGGCTAAGATACTTAGTTTAAGTAAGTGACGTGATATAAAGCCCCCCACCCAGGCTTTCTGTAAAATTACCAACCTTCCTATTCAGTGTGTAGTTTTCCCTCTGCCATATAGCCATTTTTATTTTGATAGCTCCTTATTTTTAATAATGTCCTCCATTCCTCTTTGGTGCTTCATTTTCCCTTAATCCCACACCCAGTTTCCAAGTCCTACCTTATTTCTTGCTCCTTCCGTCTGTATCCTCTTGTTGCCGTCTTCTGAGTTCTCCTTTCTTTGTTAATTTTTCTTTCCTGCCCATTTTTCAGGACCCTGTCTTAAATCTCATCCCTCCCAAATGGCCTATATCTGGATCTGAAGTTCCTCATCCCAGTATGTTGCTGGAAACAGATCTGTCCCCGTATTGATCAACTGAGAAGCAGTTGGTACTAAAGAAGAGTAACTGAGGGTTAACCTCTGAAGTTGCTTTTGAATGAAGGTGAAGCAGTAGGAACAGAAGAGATGGGCTTAAGTTCCTTGAGATAACTAGAGATCCAAAGGTTTAATACAGGAACAAAATTCTCTTTCGTTAGTACCCATAACATCACCAGGACTGATCACCAGTTGAAACAGTTCTGGTGGTTTCAGATATTTGGCCACGACAGCCAAGCTCAATCAACAGTCATGATTTTCACATTACTACCCACTCCTCCCACACACACAAATATACTTTTCCATGTATTTAACAGAGTGGCACAGAAGACTGCTGATTATTGTACCCAATTACATGAATCTGAAATAACTGACTACACTTACTTTTCCTCTCCATATTTTTTTTAATCAGAGGACAAGGTAAAAGGCAGCAGAGAGTCGAGTAAACAAGCACTGTCCTGAACTCTGGGACAAGGGGAGGGAGGAGAGGTGCAGAAAGATCCCAGCAGTTAGTGTATCTAAGGCACTAAATTTCAGAGTCATAGAAGTAATTCAACATTTAAAAAAAAAAATCTGAAAATATCTAGCGTATAAATAGGCTACAAGCACAACGATAGTTTGCAAAACCAGAGCATTAAAAAAAAATGCTGAGATAAAATGGGTGTGCGGGCAGATTGCAAAATTAAGCTTTGTCACAACCCACCAACACTATTTGTATTTATAATGATACTTGTAATTTGCCCATTTTTTACAAATATTTTCCTCAGAACTTGGCAATATTAAGATAGAAGTATTAACAGTACCCTTACTGCAACTCTGGCCAGTTTTTAATCCAGAATTTACTTCCAAGATGCACAGACTGAGTAACTAGAAGTTTCACAAGACAACTGTTTCTTGAGATATAGTGCACCGTTTCCTTCATTAACATCATAGTTTTCATTCAGAAACACAATCAAAACATTGCTTTTCGCAATAAGAGACATAGCAACTTGCTGATTTTGTAAGGGTATAATGGAAGCATCACAAACTAAATATCTTAATTTTAGTAATGATTTTAATACTTTTATATATTTCTTTTGAAATAATCTGGACTTAATTTAAACATCATTATGCAGATTAAAAACTGTTCAGAGTTATTAAAGAATAATGGAAGGCAAGACAAAAAGTTGGGATAACTGTTAGTCATCTACTGAGCACACTAGAAGTCCATCCAGTTTTATTTGTAGCAACATCTCTTCCAATTATGAAGCACGTTAATGCAATCACCAGTAGATATTTGAAGGGTGTTGCTAAAAAGCACCATTGAGTACTTGGCAAAAAAGTGACTTAAACAATTAAAAAAATAAACGTAGAAAAGTAATATCATGCAATTTGACTTGAAAAAGTCCATGGGAATGCATCTAGAGAAATAAAACAACTTCTGCGAGTTGAAAAAACCTGAAATACCAAAAGACAAATAGAGGACAGTGAACAGTAAATGAGATTTGAGTCCATAATATAAATAGATAATGAAAATGCTAAAGTCAATTTGGAGCTGTGGAAGCATCATTTCATTAAACAAAAGCAGAATACCACAGGCACTTTTGATGTCTTTAAAGAGGAATATACATATTCAGAATCGCAAAAAGGAAAAAAGAAAATCCATGAAAAAATAAAGGGATTTTTAAGATTATAAAGAAATAAATGGATATACCTTGGCTAAACAATAAGGAAGGATAACATGAAGCCTATACATATCCAAAGGATGTAAACACCAGGTGATGAGAAGAATTACTGAAGATGAAACAAAGGTAGATAAGTGGAAGTAATAGGATGAAACCAGTAATACAAACTTAAGAATGAACAAGGACAAAATTTCCTGCAGTGAATCAGAATGCAGAACAAGTCCTCCGAAGAGGTGGAAATCTAGTCACAGCTCACACGTAAAGTCAACCTGAAAACACTATTAGGAAAAACAGCCCTACACTGGCAAAGAGACATCTTTGAAGAAATGACCTTTTTTTTTTTTTTTATCCTGGCCATCTAGATTTTGATATTTCAGTATTTAGGTGATATTAAATTGTCACAATCCATGCATATTAGTCTGTATGTTAAAAACATCAGAAGTTATGGGAAGAAGAATATGAAAAGTATGAAAAAGCAAGGAAAGATATTTACTATTAACAGACTGAACCTTATTCTGTAGGACAGTTTTGTATTTATAACCTACAATATTTCAGGCATCTAAAACTAACACATGCCATTAGACCCAGACTTTAGCTTACCTTTTATATTTTTTAGATACATTTTAAAACTACGAATTTATTTCACTTTTACAAGGACAGCTGATTCTTGTCCACTCACCTGCTCCACTCCGTCTAGTGCTCATTTCTGCAACGTAGGTCCACTCGTTTGTATTAGCATCATAGCATTCTACTGAACTAAGGCACTGACGTGATGCCCCATCGTAGCCACCAACTGCATACAGTTTACCTGGAAGGGTAACCAACAGAAACCTACAAATTTCTAATGCACACAGACTATACTGGTACACAGGCTGAGGGGATGTCATCATTCTCTGAATTAGCTACTGATCAGTACCTGTCATCAATCAGTTATTGAGTTTCTATTTTTTAAATAGTTTAAGATAGTACACTATAGTTCTTGTGGGTTTTAGGATGTAAAAGGCAGCCAGTATCTAACAAGAACAACATAAATCAAAAGATTTTGAATTGCTCAGCTGAAATACAAAGGTACTTTACCCTGTTTTTAATAAAGAATTGCTCAAAAGCAAACTAATTCAAGTATGTCCAACATTGGAAGTTCACAAATAGGCTTCCTAGAAATGTCAAAAATTCAGATGAAAATTACTTGTACAGTCTGCAATTTCAGATCAGAAACAGCAGCGGTTCCTATGCAGTTAAAACCCACACCTAAAAGTGTTTTAAGAACCAAGAGCCAGCCCAGGTCTGCACTGTGCAAGCGACATCCAGGCTATTCACCACTAAGCTGACTTGGAAGTCAGCAGTTTTCCAGGCACTGTCCTTGAGATCATCCCCAGCGTGCAACCAGCAGTCAGCCACAGCTAACAGAGTTGACAATACTGCAGTGCTATATCACTAAAGATCAATGTATAAGGTCCTCAGTTCAGTAATTAGGCTCTCTAGCTTTGCTGACATGCATAACCTAGAGCATGCATGCTTAGCGAGCTTATCCTTGGTTGGCCTCAGGCACAGTTGAAACACTGAAAAAAAAAGAATTTAAAACAACTATGCTAGAGGCTGGTCAAAACAAACTAGAATGATTACGTATTGTTCATACCATTTGAATTACAAGGTTGAGCAAAAACATAAATCTGAAGTATGTTTTCAAAAGCAAGAAAAGGTAGTAGGGTAAATGATTCCATTTCCTTGCCTTTTCTTTTTAATATCATTTGTCAGCTTACCTCCAACAACACCTACACCAACACTACTTCTTCTTGTGTTCATTGGAGCTACGTGAAACCACTCATTAGTCTTTAAGTTGTAAACTTCGACTGATGATAAACCTATGAAGACAATATAACATTATTTTCTCTATAAATCTAGGTCCAACATACTGTCTACCTTCTGGAAAATTCTTCATATTCAAAAATTCAAATTATCTCATTTTAAGGAGTGTTAACTTCTGTGCAAAAAGGCACAACTGATGTCCTTTAGATAGACAATTACAGTCAACCCATTCTTGGTGTCTGAAAATGGGTAAATTAATGAAAGCTTTTGTGGAAATCTGAAAAATTCTTCCCTGGATTTTTTCTTTCTTTTTAATTAAATTGCAGTGCTCTCTCCTACATATGTTTCAGTAATAGTTATTAAGAAAAAGGATCATCTTTGCACAAATGGTTTCGTGCATCTGTGAAGAGAACAAACAGTGTATGTTCAAAGCCTTCCCACAGGTCAGAGAAAGCTGTTTCTAATCCTTTTTACACTACACGCAAATGCAGAGGTATATTTCATAAACAAACAGGACAAAAGAGACCAGGTAATTTTTCTGTTCACATCTTCCAGGAGTTAAGGACTCTGAGTATAGAAGGAATACTAAAGGCAACTTGTCAAAGATTCACTAGTCATTAAGCCTAAACTCTGAGGCAGGTGCAAACAGTCCACTGTTCAGGTCGGAGGATGTGACCACTAAAGCACATTCCACATCACAAGATGCCAGGCTACCGTCACGCATGGTTCCATCACAGCTACCAGGAAGAGACATTCAAATTTGATACAGTTATGTCAAGAGCAGCCAAATCGGCACACTAATCAGCAGTGTGTAAAGGCAAAAATACCTGTACTCCCATCAAATCCTCCCACAGCATAAAGAAGGCCATTTAATACAGCTGCTCCCAGTGTGCTTCTCCGGTCTTGCATGTTGGCAACACTTGTCCACTGATCCTTCACCGGATCATAGGAATCTACTGTGCGAACTCTCAAAGAACCATTGAAACCACCAACAGCATAAACCATGCCTCCCATGTACACCATTCCTATAGCAGGGAAAGGAGGAGGAAAGATGAGCCTTTTAGTCTCTTTGTTAATTAATTTTATTCCATACTGTCCAAAGCATGCAGATACTTGACACAATTTACAGTACTCACTACACTATCAGGCTTTTGACAGTGTCTTAGAGCCGCACTTCATTCAGATTAAGCACTAAGTTCTGACACTTCTCGTTACTAATAGCTCACACTTCTGAATACCATACTTGGTGAATTTCTTCTTGCTTAGATATCGCAGCTGCTTTAAGATCACATTTTCACATTTTTAGTATCAGATGGTCACTTCTTCACATTCTTCATCTCATTTAATAATAAAACGCTATTTTTAAAAATAAAATTACTCATTCTTATAATGCAGTAATATTTAAATTTATTTATCCTCTGTATCTATGGGAGGTAATAAAGCAGTTTATTCTAGAGATTACAAACTGAAGCACAAATTAAGATCAAGTTATCACACTTGTATTGTTCCAGATTAGCAAGTAATTTGTATTTTAAGGATGATTACTGAAGTCAAGGCTTAGCCCTTCTCAGATAAATATCTTAAGTACTGTTCCAAAGAACATATGAACCTTTATTCAGACACCTAGATTCTGAAGCATTATCAACCACAGCAAAGAATTAGGCATCATTTACCTGCTCTACATCTTCTGGAAGGCAATTCAGCCACCTGATGCCAGCGTTCTTCTTTAAAATCATAGCATTCAACACTGCGAATGGCCTTTGGTGCCTGTCCTCCAACTACCATCATCAACTAAAAGGGAGATAATATTTATTAATTAACCACATATATGAGAGCACGTGAAATATCAAAAAACTGTTAAAAAATAAAACAAGCTTCTGTATGAGAAGTAATTAAAGGATGGCTCTCCTAAATAAGAAATTTGAGTCTTGCAAACTAAGCAAAATCCTTTTTTTTTTTTTTTAAACACATGCAATTTGTAATCATTGTGTCCAGAGGAAATATCTGAGATAGAAAAGCAGGAAGCAATTAGAGTCTAGGTGGAGCTCCCAAGGATGGGGCAGATGCTGCTGTATCTTCACACCCTACTCTGACTTCAAGTACGAGAATTCAACATCAGTTCAATGGAACTGTGACCATCCATCACAGAAGAGCCTTATCTGGTTCTTTTGAGAGAAATGTGCTAAATCTGCTGAATGGAATCTTCTCCTATTCCATTATTGCAGTTGGCATAGTAGTACTACGAGAAAACTTCTTTACTTCATTGGAAAGAAGATAATGTGTGATATTTGTTCTGTTTTCTTCTTCTAAAATGAAAAAAAGACTATATTTAGTTAAAAATTGAAGAAATGCCCCAACTCAGTCTTTGTTAGGGGTTTTTTTGGATGCTTTTTTTAAAGAAACAGGCTTACTTCCTCTCTAACACCAGACCTATAATTGTGTATTCCTCAAACACTGAAGAACTTACTGGGGAAAAAAAAAAAATCAACCTTTTTTTTTTTTTTTTTTTTTTTTTTAAAAGGCCTGGGGAAGGGAGGCCATGGAAGGAGTAAGTGGGAGGCTAAAACACCTACATCAGGTAATCACTTGTTATATTTTTGTGATGAATAATTCTGGTACAAAAATTTTTACCAGAATACTCCAAGTGATGGTCATGTTCTCATGAAATCTGTTAAAGTGGGGTTTGAAGAAATAAGTACCTTGGAAAAATAATGGTCTTACTTTTGGAAGGCTAGCGGGTGTTCTCAATTTCGTTCGAGTGCTTTTCATCAGTGCTCTTTGCTCAGTTGGCAGCAAGTGATACTTCATAGCTTCAATGAGGTAATCTTTACAAGCACTGCTGTTCTTAACCAATATTTCTTCTTCAACTCTCTGTTTATTAATAGAAGTTTAACAAGGTCTGAGCATGTTAAGGAAGTAAAACACAAATAATCTGAAATGTAATAAAGCCTGTGTTATACCACACAAATGCAGACTAGTCTGATTTTTTAGATTGTAGTTTAACCACAGTTACATGAATTTATGTGAAGGCAATATGCAGTCACTGAAAAAACCCCAGTTGATTCTCTTAATAAGTAGAAGAAACAGCATTAGGCAAGGTAAAGCACTTCCTCGCTATCAAGCACATTTCTTGCTTCTTTCAAATACAGAGAGTACAGAACACTTTAAGGGGGGAGTGGGGCAGAAGAATTTAACAAACTAGTAAACAACCCCACAACAATAAGAAACCACAACCTCAAAACAAAAGATAAAAACCCACAAAAGCAAAACAAAAAAAAAACCTAAAACAGCCCACACAAATTGGAGGAAATTCATATCACAAAACCAGAATTTCTACAATAAACACCAACCAGCCTGCTACTACAACTACACCTACTAACCAATGCTAATAGCAAACTGATATTTTCAATCTTAAATATTTGACCTGACATGTAAATATTCAAAATAATCTTACACAATTTGAAAAAATGTACATCCGAACCAGGTAAAGAAATGTTTCCTTTGTCAGCAAGTCCTAACCAACTTAAATGATAGATTCGATTCTGAAATTTAAAATTCACTTATGAAAAGAAGTGTGGTATCAAATATCACATTAAAAATGAAAGCTAACCAGATCTCAGATAATTAAATCATTCAGATTACTAGTGTAGCATGACAAATAGTCAACAAAACAGACAAATTACTTGTATATGATATCTTCTATATGGCAGTCCCTCATCTGACTCTGTGTGTGTGTATGCACATGCATATGAAATGGTGGCTGTCTTTATTTTTGCTATCAGTAACATACTACATTACACTGTTGTTTAAATTTAAAGTTATCCATCTGGCATTAAAAAAAAAAAAACCAAACTGAAACGTTCACATGCAGAAGAATTTAGTATTCCTTTTTGCTTACCTGAACTAAATATTCGCGGGAAAGTAAAGGCAGCCGAACATGCTCCATCAGGCGTGCCATTAGCTCCTGCCTTACATCTTTGTCATGGTTTACCCACGCTATCACTGCTTCAAACACCTTCCAGGAAACAAATAAATGCAAGTCCCTTGACTTATAAATTCAGTAGTATGAAAATATCACTGTGCCTCCATAAACAGTTTTTGCTTATACTAAAATTCCTAATGTGAGAAAAGATGACAGCAGTTACAGCTCCCATTATTTCCATATTTACCACTACAAAATTCTGAAGATGCAGTAGCCAGTCTCTTTATATCACTCCTCTACTGGTGTTTCAAGGATAGCTGCACCACATTGACAAAATCCACACAGTAATTTCATTGACACTGAAAATTCAATAAAACTAGGTAGGTAAACAAACAACACAGCAGCAGGAATATTACAATCCTCATACTTTTCTTCCTTTCTTGGAAAATTGACTCATCATATCATCATTCAACTGACTTATCATCACTGAGCCTTACTAGGAGAAGCGATCCCAAGCCTAGTTTCTCCTCTATTGCACAGCAGCTCATCATACACTAGAGTATTAAAACCTTAATTACACTCCACAGAAGCAGCATCACATGTATCAAAGTGATAGATCCGGATCTTCAGGGTATTATGGGGACAGCAACGTGACTTTGCTAGTTGCAGTTTAAGCAGATAGTTCTTGGGTTCAAAGTTTCAAAAAGGTTTTAACACAAAATACTACCTAGCCATACAAATCAGTAGGCAAACACGCTTCTGAATACAATTTAGCCTCATTTGAACAGAGGTGTTAGTACCTCTATATACTCCTTGGAAAAAAAGAATAACCAAAATATTTTAAATTGATCACAACTGGATTCGAAAGCTCAGAATTAATATATCTACACCCTGAAAACCATTAGAGGTTCAAAGAGGTGTACTGGGCTCACTGAAGATCACAGAGTTTCAAAAATGGCTTTAAAAGAATGAGATCTAGCTAAAGGTGAGCCAATGCATATTTAAACTCAAGTTTGGTTATACCAAGCTATCTAGCCATCTCCTCTGCAACCCAGATTTGTTCACTTAGGCTAAACAGCCCACATATACATACAGAGTTTTAATACCTTTGTGGGACTGCTAATGTTAAAGTTAGTAGATGGCATATACTTGTTCTCCAGACTACTATTTTTGAGTTGCTTATCCCTTGGTAAACCAAACTCCTGTGTATGTGACTCACAGAATGTGTTCTGTTTGTTCTGCTTGAAGATGAGAAGGAATGTCTATTTAATTTCATTTCCATTTTTTTCAATAACAAAGGGTTATGTGATTTAATACAGTTTGAGGATTTTTAAGAGTTGAGATTAATTTTCATCATCAGACTGGTAACACTTTTGGGAAAAATCCTTAACGCTTTTGGGGAAAACCCTTTAAACATGAGCACAATACATGCCTAATTTCACTGAGGAAACAAAGAATGTGTCCAAAGAAGCGTACAAGAACAGTGAAAGCAAGCTCACTCTCTCATCCAAAAGGAGAAAAAAGAATACTGGGATACAGATGGTCTTACCTTCTCTTCTGAGGCAATTGTGAGTTTGTCACTGGATATAAGACTGCACACCTGCTCTACACCAAGATTGAGGTATTCTTCACTAAGTACGACATCAGAGAAGTGCTGTTCTGTTTGGAGGAAAAGAAGTACTCTAACATACAGTGGAAATTGTATCCCACAACAAGCACTAAAGCAGCAGAGGAAATACAGAGGAAAATGATACTATACGCATCCTCTTTCATCTTACCTAGAAGCAATTCCTTAACTTAAAACATTTTATATAGGTTACAGTTTGGTCTCACACACAGCTTTTATATTTAAAGAGTCTTTAAAATATTTGAAATATTAAAACACGTTATACTAAAAGTAGCAATCATAGCAATTTAACATTTTCAGCATTGCTTCATCTCAATACTTGTCCTTGACAATAACTTAAATCTCATTTTGCTATCTTTGTACACGCAAATACAGCAAAAAAGATTCCAGAAAAAGAATATGCTCTGTATGTTGTTGACAAACATGTTTTAAACCCACAATTCAACATGAACAATGGCTGATTCATTAGAACTAACCAGCAGTTTTGCAGTCTTATGTAGGTCAAATCAAACAAGTCTGGATCCTGTTGCATTTCTCAGAGCTTCTCCAAGGTTGTAAAAATATTACATATCAAAATCTCTGCAACACATAGGTGGTGTGTAATTTTTCCTCAGTTTTCTTTTTAATGCCTCAACTTAAAGTAAAAAAAACTGACAAAATTTAACCTTTTAATTGCAGAACCAGACATTTCTTTTAACATAAAGCATGTGTCTTTATCAAGTTGTTGTTCAGGTATTCAGTTGTCCTCTCCCTTCCTTAAAATTGCTTTTTTAAGCCATTCGGTTGCTTAAAAAGTAGCTCCATCCACCTAACTGTTATTTTTCCTCTCTTCAGTTATTCTTAATGGAAGTTAGAAGGGACAACTGTTACTGGGTATTTAAGAATTCACTCAAAATTAGAACAAGTAGAAAAAGGTCAAAGATATTCAAACTAAAGAATTTTTTAAAGCCTTTTCTATCACTCCACTAGTGCTACTATAGTTAAGACCCCATGCTTGACAAACTATCTTAAGCTGTTAAAAAAAGTTAAAGAATGCTGAACGCTTTTAGATCAAGAATTCTAAATTGTTCGGGTCAACTTTGCAGGGTACAACAGCTTTTTCGCTCTGTGCTAAAGATTAGACAGCATAAAAAGATAAATCTAATACAGTATAATTCTTGTCCTTTATCTAGTTCAGCATCCTGTTCCTTGAAACTGGCAGCACAAATTGCTTCACACAAAGTCCAAGAATATATATGAAAAGCATTATAATAAAACCTCTCCCCATAAAGGTCTCACTACGTCGTGGTTTAGACCACTGGTAACCAAACAGATGATATTTTATCTTAACCACATTTTACTAAACAATGAGTTCAGTGAGATACAGTCCAGTCCCCTCGAATCCTGTTAAATTCTTGACTTCGATACCTTCCTACAGTAACAATACCACAGTCTCATTGAACAAAAAGCCCCACATCTAAATTTACCACCCAGTTTACCATTAATAATTTTCCAATTTATATGCCTATGTTCTAATGCTGAATAAAATGATAGGGAAAGCCACAATCTGTCTACTCAAAATCCTTCATTATTCTATATCCCTTTCTAGCCTCCATCTCTATTTAAAGTAGACAGTCCTCGCCTTTTCAGTCCCGCATCCTACCAGCCTTTTCATTCATGCAATCAATCATCATCACTACAAGTCCCTCCAGTTTTGCAGCATTCTCTTCTGATGGACATGTAGTATTTTCTGCCACATTTCAGGCAATGGGAGAGAAAGAATTAGGAGAAATACTATTGAGTTTTATAACACCACCATTACTTTTCCACTCCTTACAAAGCCTTATGTCTGTTTGCTTTTCAGACTACAAATATGCAGTTTCTTGAGCTGAAGCAGAATTTTCTGAGGTACGCTTATTGAAATAAGTATCTGATAACTTCTACTATTTGCATATGGCAAATGGAATTTGAGTAAGGTAATTTGCATAATTACTTTTATGATAAACTTCAAATTTCAAGTGACAGGGCCACAAAACAGCATATCTGACTACTCAGAAGCTGAGTTAAGAAGCAAGCAGAGAGGGGAAGCAACACTCATTTCAAGCAAATCTGAGGTTCAGAAGCCTTGTTTATCTTCCCTTGAGAAAGCTGATCCAACAGTGGATCACATCCAACAGGACATACTTCATAAACTGGAAATACCCAGTTGATTTTACAGACTCATATACAAAAGCCTTCTCTTTTAAAAAGTTGATTTAGGACATGCTCTAAATAGGAAGACATCCAGTGCCTAACCAAGAAATAAAGTTGAGAGTTTTCAAAGTAATAAAAGGAATGTGAGGTTGTCTTCTGTCTTCGTGCTAGGAAGACAACTGTAGAAGAAAGTCTGACAAAAATAGACAGCACTTGAACAAAAACTAAGACTGTTGTACTGGATGTTAGCCTCTGTGCTTAAAGCATAAAATAAGGCATGGGGCCAAGCGAAGAAAGAAACGTGGAAAAAAGGAGAAATTAAAACAAACTACTCGGTCAATAGCTACAGGCTCAGGTTCTCAAGCAACACCTGGAAACAAATCCTCAACTGAACGAATTACAGAAAAAAGGAGAGTAGACTGCTCTATAAATTTTAGTCATCAAAAAAAGAGTTAAGGTCAAATCACTTGTCTCTTGAGAACGAGATCTCTTGTTGTCAAGGAGACCATCTTAACTGATTGATAATCTTTTGGCAGAAGCCAATTGAAATTACAGCTAAATGGATTATTCAAAATAATTAGAAACTGAAAAAGAACAAGGAAACGCAAAAACACCAGTTAAGTCTGTCAATGGAAATTTAGCCAAAGCTGTTCAAGTGTTGAAGACAGGAGGCATTATTTTATTATATATATAAATAATGCTTATGAAATTCAAACTTTTTGCTTCCTTTTAACAAGGAGGATATCAGCATCAATAATCTAGAGATATTTACATCAAACATCATGAAACCTATGACAAGACTAAATATTTCATGCATCTGTCCTGTGCAAAATCTCACATTAGCTTGGTTTTTATTTGTAGCATTGGGTAACATACTTCTTTCTTCATGAACATCTCCTAGATAGGCAGACAGATAGAACTATCTGGCTGGAAGTTTTCAGAGAGAATAAAATACATATTTTTTCCCAAATCAGAACTTTCCACACAGTGTGCAACTTTGACAAATTTGTATTGGAATCCTGCCCCACTTCTTGCCACTTTACCCAGACATTGAAGCCAGCTGGCTCCAGAGTCAGGCAGCCTGGAAACGAGCTGGCTTAGGAGCTGCAGAGTCTTGGCTCCCAAATTCCCACTTCCTAAGCAAGCAGAATCCTACTTCTTTATTACCAAAACTAAAATCTGCCTTTAAAAAAAAATCCTTTCCATTTTAGAACATTTCTAAAGTATCTGTTCCAATTGCATATGAAAAACAGATTTTCACATTTTTGCAACTGACAGAGACAGTTTCTATCTGAATAGCTGAAGATTTGTCCTTGTCTGTCCTGTACCAGTAGGATGGGACTCCAGCTTCAGGGACAAACTAAAAGGACAAAACGAAGTTCTTAACAACATGAAAGGGGCGAGTAACAAAATCTTTGGAAGTACAATAAACTATGCCAGTATGGAGAGCACAGGAAGCTGTAAATGTGCCACTTTTGGGTACTTTTCATTATGAATCTGGGAGATGTATATTACACGTACATGCAGCAGCAGTAAGCACTTGACCTAGCTCTTCTATCCAAAACGCATATAGTCTTGCTGGACATAAAGATATTGATGCTAATTTTATATTTTTCTATGACATCAGAAGGAAAGCTACATCTGAAATCTGCACAGGACATTTTATGCTATAAACATTTGTGGATTAATTCACAAACACAATTTCACTCATTTATATACCTACAGTCAGAACTTCTCTGGCTTAATTACCTTTACTAAATGGAATAAACAAATACAGAAGCAAAGGTCTGCTGAAGACCCTTCAGATTAAGAACCTGTCAGAGAATCATGGTGGCTAAAATAAAAGCCTGTAACCAATCTTCTCCTTTTTGTTTTACGACCATGGCTGTTGTCAGTGTCTGTCTCTGCGTATGACATTGTTGAAGACTGCCTAAATTTCTGTTCCATCGTTAATAGGCTTCGGTCATTTTCTAACATTTTTCTGAGGTGTTCCAGCAGCTGATGACACTTAATATCCTTTCCAGAAATCTTTTTAACATTTTGTACACTTTCAGAAGTCTTCTCCCAAAGATCTTCCCAAAACCACATTAACAAGTAAGAAAAACAGGCCAGAGCATATCAATGCCAGAGGCTGCAGTTGGAAAAAAGAGAAAAACCCCTCATATGCCCCTAGATCTTTTCATTACAGTAATCTAATGTATATTAGTGTGTGAAACAAAATATCAAAATCAAATATATCAAGTCTCATAAGTGTCTACTGCCTGGTTTAGCCCAACTATTTCTGTTCCACAAAATAGAAGATAGCTTTTTATAAACTAAATGGAGTACCTGTACCTTTCTGATGTGATAGTGCTATAAAACCAGATGGAATTTTCCAGAAACGTAGCTTCTTTCTGAACTGATAACTTTTTGGTTTAGAGCAATGCAGAGCATGGGAGCTTGGAAATATCTAAGTCTTACGTTCACTTAAAAGAACAATGACAATATCTCAAGAAGATGAAACAAAAATATTTAGCAAGAATTAATTTTCTAAATTATTGCTTCAATTCACAATGCCACATTGTGATATTTTTTGGCATGGGACAAAAGGTCTTTGCCTAACAAGGCCAAGCAGAAACCCACACTTATTACAGGGGGATAGAGACAAGCTCTGCTAGTTGGAGAAGCAGCAGAAGCTAAACATTGCAGAATCCAATTTTTTTTAAATGTGATTTACTTGTCAATTTTATGCTTAAATAACTGCTTTTGAGAACATCATGAAATTCATAGCAGCCAAGGTAACAGAAGTGTAGCAACAGACGCTGCTACTCAGAATAGAATCATAAGAACGATTCTAACTACATTCTTTCAATCTCATGCATACGAATGTACACAAGAATAGTCTACAGCAGACATGCATGCTTCCAAGTCTAGTCAGGGCTCAAAGTTTTAGACTCAGAGCACCAGAATAAAGAACGCTGTATCCCACAGTTAAGTAGAACATAGCAATCCCTGCTTCACAACACATGCTAAGATTCCCTAACAGAAGTTTCTTCAACATCTCCTCAGCATGATGCTAAAAGCCAAGCAGGTTTGCTCTGTAAAGCTGGTCCTCAAAAGACACTTCTTCCACAAGTAATCCAGTGTTTCAAAACCCCATACTGGCCTATGCGGTGAGTGGAAGTACATTATTATTTTTGGTTAAAACTAAGAAATGTGTCAAGGCCTAAGCGCTGACCAAGTCTCTAGTTGAAGATGCCATACCCCTCTTCTTCAAAAGACTTTACCGATCTATCTTCAGGTTGTACATAATGACAACTATAAAATGCACCATATTCTCAGGAAAAACTATTATTTTGTGAACATCCCTCTAAGACTATGTAAGATGTATCCCAGACTAAAACTGAGGATGGACTAGCAGCACTCATGCCACATACTCTTCATAGGAATCCGCACACAAGAAGGATGAGAGGCCTCAGCTGTACTTAGTCCCTGACTGTGTACATAGACCCAGAGCAGGACTGCTTTCTGAAACATCATGAGAACAGGGAGCACCTCAGAAAGTTTAATTGCAATAGACACTCATTCCAAGTAATCTTTATCAATCGTCCGCTATTTTCAGATCCTCCACAGGCATCATAGATGCATATAAATGACTCTCCTAAATTATAGAAATCTCTGCTACAGTAGGACCAACCCCACCATAGGATTATGAAGCTCCAATTTTAATTTTTTCTCCCACTGGAAGGAAGTTCCAGAGTTTCACTTTTCTAATAACTTCTGACATGCATCAGCATCCATTTGGTTTTATGCTACCGTTGTCTCTTAGCAGACATATCTCCCCTCCTCTTTTTCCTAAATATAAAATAGCCAGTGCAACAAAATAAAGACTGGGAGAAGCTAAACATCCAAATGCTTTTCATTTTCTCTAGTGAGGAAATACTTTCACTGCTTTTTCAATCTAATAATCCTCTTCTGTAGTCATTCTAGTTTCTGGAGCCTTAATCCTGAAATATCTGCTCCTGGGAGTTCTGTGATACAGGGCCTAATTCTGAAATGGCACAGTCATGTATCTTTGGCTAGACTTTTGAGAAAGTTTTTTCAGTTGTCAGGAAGAGCCTTGACAAAGTACAAAGAGCCATTTGAGATAAGAACAGGGGGAAAAATAAGCTATGATGGCTGAGATACAGGCAGTAAGAAGCTTGAGAATTCAAGAGGAAAAACATTGACCGGAAAAGGTATAAAACTGTACAGAAGAAAAACCAGATATAAATCCAGCAAGACTAATGATCCAGACTGTTCCAACAAGAAATGAAGGCCACCCCTTCCTCCCTGGGTGCTTTTACCAGGAGTACTGAGCATGCCGGTGCTCAGCTTTGTAGCTTGCCAGTCCCAGCTAGGACCAACAAATAGCTTCCTTCTCCTTTTCACTTGTCTGCATCCTGCTTGCAGAGTCTCTCTGAGCACAGCAAAGGATGCCTGAACAAAATGACCCGGAGAGGGAGGGTTACAGGTTGGACACAGTTCCTGTGCTCTCAAACACATTTAACTAATAGTGCACTCAAGGTCTTGCCAGGTTCTTAGATTTTATATTTCTAGAAAGTAATCTATATAAATATTAGCTTCAACTACAAAATTGAACAAAGATTGTGTAGAAGTAACTGAAGCAGTTGAGAAGTTACTAAGGCATAGTCAGAATAGAAGTTGGAAAAAATAATTTAAAATTCAAAAGTAAGCAACCCCTATATCAAAATATGTTCCCTAAAACATTAAATATCTGAACATTAACTAGAGTTAATAAATGTATGCCTTGCTTCCTGTTGTGTAAAAGGTCAAAAATATAATAGCTTTTGGATTTGATATTATATTGCTCAAAGACAAAAAGATTTCATTAAAACGCTTTGCATAACAGTCTAAGTACAGTTATCACGAAGTCATTCAGTCACACATTAAAACTTCGAGTGAGGTATACATTACACAAACTAGTACTTTCAAAAACGACCTGAATAGCTTTTCAATTTTTTTAAAAATTCATATATAATTAATTTGAATACAATTTCACTAGACTAAAAACTTCTGAGTATGGCTGACTTGTACACCTCAGTTTCACACTTAAGTCAGCAACCAAGGATTCTGTTGACAGACACCTCATCATATGAGTTTGCTGCATTTCTGTTTTTTCTCCTGAAACATCCATTCTTGACAGAGATACTATAATCTTCTTGAAAGGGATGGGAGGGTGGAATCTATACCAGAAAACAGATTTTCTAGGAATTAAGGCAACTGAAAGCATTCATCAAAATCCTTCTTTGTATGAGTTCTAAAATTACTCAGGGCAATAAAAAGCCTATCATTTGGACCTAGACACATGAATTAAATCACTTAGTGCTCTATTTCAGGATAATCTTCAGTTTTAACTCTGTACTAATTGTTAATAATGCTAATTGGTCATTGTATATTTTAGAAAAGTTATGAAAAGCAATACAATCATATGATTTTTTTCTGCAGTCTTATTAGGAAATTTATTTTTTAATTCTGTTTTCTGTATTGATCTCATACTAAGCCTGACAGAGTGCTAGGGATTAAGGAAGGCAGCGCAGAGAGTGCAATGCAATGAAGCAGCTCACACCCTGACTATGCACAGCATATTTATCTCAAGAGTAAGAACAGAGTGTGCATTGCTTTAAAATTCACCACACAGATACAGCAAAAACACAGTAGGAGTTGAGCCGGCAGCCTGTGGTATGGGCCAGCACGACTCCAAGAATATGATGACAAAAAGGGAAGCACAGACGAGGGAAGTGCTTTCTGGAGAAATGCAGCAGAAATGGAAGATGGTTTGATTACAGAGGAAAGAGAAGGTCAGTTCCAAGCACAAAAGTAGTAGAGATATGAAATAAAAGATTCAAGTGAGGGTAATTCTGCTGAATTGAAAAAGCCAAGGATGAGAGGTTGGAATTTGATCCAGGGGGAAAAGGAACATTGCAGAAGTAGTAAAATGACCTTAGCAAACAGAGAGGATGTTATGACAGAGATAGATATACATTGCAGCAAAAGGGAAACATGACGTAGAGCAGATTTGGTAGGGAGGGAAGAAATGAAAGAGGAACACAACAGAGTAGTTGAGAAAAAAATTACAGCAGAGAATCAAAGTTGTCAAGTTTATGAACCAGAATGACTGGGAGAACACTGAAGTCACCAGTGACAGAGGAAGACGGGGAGAAGAGAAAGATGATTCGATGGAAAGCAATTCAGTTTTACTGAACCTGAAATAGAAATCAAAGATCCAAGAGACACTGGGAAAACAGGAAAAGATCTGTGACTGGGCAGATAGTGCAAGCTGCATATAAGGAGGCATACCTGAGAGTCACTCTCAACCTCTGACAATGTGCAACTTCTGAATTTCCATACAAATTTGTCCTACCCTCTGAATATTCACTGCCAAAGCTCTAATCAAAATATACTACTATGCTGGCTAGTAAGTCAAAGCCTATAAAAAAGGAGGGATTTTTTCCACTACAAAAAGCTTCCATTAAAAAGTAATGCCCGAGTGTAACGTCTTCAGTCTTGACTCAAACATCAAGACCTCAAGGCACTCTACACACAAAAGAACAGTAAGATCATTGCTACTTGAACAAATTTAAAAAGCCTTAGTTTTGCTTACAGGTTTACGCTACAAAGTAACAAACTTACACAATGTTTTGTTTACTTTTTAGTAGCCAATATTATGCAACCTTTCTTGGCGTGAGGAGTCAACCAAGGTTTTAATCCATTATGTTAAAAATTACCGATTTAGTAATATGTTCTCTGAAACTACGTGTATATCAGTTTCCAGTAGCAGAAAATATTGGAATATAAAGGGGGAAAAAAAAGGATTTTAGCCATCACAGAAATGTAAGCTAGAAAGAACTTCAAATCATCTGTTTTTGCACACAGACATGATTTAGATCAACCTAAATCAGAAGTTAGTCTAAGCAAGCTGTTTTACAGCTGCCTAACAGTGGAGGGTCCACAACTTCCACAGACAGCTTGCCTGATCTGTGTTATTTTAGAGTTAGATTTTTCCTTAATATATGAAACAACTTTAAAAAATACCTCAACAAGTTAAGCTTACTCATTCTCAGTCATTTTTATGCACAGGAATATTTGCATTCTTTCTCATCCTCCTAGCCTTTTTGTTTCTTGACTGAAAGGACTCTCTTCTCTCACAGTCTTTGTCATAGGTCAATCTGTTTTCTTAATATGTTTGTGTTAGATTTCTTTGGATTCACTTCAGCCTGTTTGCATCTGTCTTAAAGTTCGGTGTAGCATTTTCCACTTGAGGCCTTCACCACCATTAAGAAAAAGGGAATAATTATTCTCTACAACACTACCATTACTTCACCACAGAATCAGAATTGCTTTTTCATTCACAGCAGCGAGCAAAATGAGAACCTAATTTTCCAAAATGTCAAGAGTTGACATGAGCCAGTCCTTTTACGGATGTGAATAACATAGTCTTTAAGATGACCATGACAATGCATTTTTAGTAATAAAATTAAGAACTCCATGAACATTTTTTTCAGGAAAAAAAAAGAAAAACAATCTAACAGCAAGCACTCTTTACAAGGAAGGTAGAATTTTGTTGGTTCAGCTATATGGTTAGTTATAAAATGCACGTCTATCTACTTCATGTCAAAGTAGATGAATGAGACTACAGTTACCCTTTATAATGGGAAATTTCAAGTCTTGGGCTAGATGAGTAGGATTTTCAGAAGACAAGTTGTTGAAACAATACTCATGTTTATTACTTCTTAGCTAGTGCTGTACAGGGGATACAGATAGCACACACACCCCCATGCCCTCATCTTCTTTCTTCCCCCACATAGTTCCTACAGCCTTTGGCTTGTCAGGGTTGCCAGAATTTTAATTTTGTCCTGATTTCCTACCCTAAGTGATGGTGCAAAGTTCTAAACAGTAAGCTAGCTTCTTTCTGGATTACCAATAGCTTGGACCCTGTATGGCCCTGATAAGCCATGAAGATGCTGCCCCTTTGTGCTTATTATAACTATATTCCAGCCAGGAGCCTTTATTTCTCTTACAAACATTCACTTCAAATGCACTCTTTGTCAGAAGATACATGTCTGCAATATACTGGATAAAGTTGTTTCCTTTGGGTGGGGTTGGGTGGGCATAGAACCCACCTATGTGTGTACACAGGTATCAAGCTATATATATTCTATACTAATAATAACTTGCCTGCATATGTGTTGGCCTTGTTCAAGAGATCTGTGCATGCATGCATGTCAGCAAAAGCACGAATCCCCAAGCAGTTGATAGGATGAAGCTGGGATTCCAAAAATTCACAGCAAGTCCTTTTCACATCCTGCAGTTGCAAGAGACCAGCTGCTGGGAGCAGTACCTGTAAGAAGCAACAGGTGGTTAATATCCCAATTCAATTCTGAACTTATACAAGAGTATTCTCAATATTAATAAAGAAAACAAAATAATCCATTAAAAAATTAAAAGACTAAAACAGAGAGGAAAATTTCAGCATTACACGACTGAAGAACTTAAACCCCATGATTTAAGATTTAAAATAACAAGCAACATCTCTACCACCATGTTCACTGGGAAATCATTCCATAGATTAAAATTCTCACACTTCATGTAAACCTCTTCCCAATATTCATTCACAAGTTCCCTCCTTACTGTTCCCAACACTCCATAATTACATCTCATTTCCAAACCTTCAGTATTAGATATTTCTTTAAATCAAAGTTTTCTAGACCTCGATAAATCTTGTTTGCATGCAAGCAGTGGACATTGTACCATTTTTTAGCATCAATAATAAGCATCTTTATGCAACTGAGTCCAGTAAGGAATCAATTCAGCTTCCAAAGAAGTCTGTGACCTTCTTGGAAGAATGACAATTCAGGCATTTAAAAGCCTGAGCATATAAAGTATTCTATAACTCATTAAAAATCCATATCAGTAAGGAATTAGCATAAATGACGTATTTGTTCTTCAACTTTCACAAAGCAAGTAAATAAATTTTTTTAAAAAATGTATAACATACATTTTATTTGCCCAGTAAAACATAAACATGAGAATTAGGTGAATTATAATTGTGCCTTTGAGCAAAATTCCATACTGCTATCTACAATTCTTCTTCACAATATTTTTATTTTCTGTGCCTTTGTCAGTTATTTTAATGAGACTTCTATTTTAGAACATTCAGGTGTGAAATTAATGTTGGCTTGCATCTTCAGTGGATAACAACAGGCAAGATTTTAACATGGAAGTCTTGCAACTGTTCACTTACATATAGAGAAAACATATACTATAGGACTGCATCAATAATAAGCAAGAAACACATACAAAGACAATGGCTGCACTACTCTTGTTAACGCTTTAAACAAAAAGCGTTACTTGGGTAGAATTAAAGAGAGTCAAACAAGAAGAAAACTGGAAGAATAAAGAGAGAGATGGAAAAGCAGAGTAAACCAGTTTAGAAACCCATGTAACACTACATGAAAGCTGCAGAATACACTGCTACAGAATTGCTCTTTGGAAGAAGTTTTAATGTTTGCAATTGTCTGTAGAATCAAATATTTCCCATCATCTTTGTAAGCTTCTATCTACTTGGCTTCTAAAGAGCTATTGTTACTGTTTACTCTTTAGGCTTTTTTTCTTGAAATAAAACTAATAATTATGACCCAAACTAAAACAAAAAGGATTTCAGGTGATACAACCTTGTAAAGCTGATGTCTGCTTGGAAGTTCATTTTCTGGTCCCACTCCTACTATTTATGGCTGTTCCTCTCCCTTCAGCCTGCCATAGATGAAGCCTGCTTGTAAACCATCTTTCTTTCAAGATATTAATCCCTAATTTGAAGCGGTAATCCACTATAGCCTCTGTTTTACACATTTGGCTATCAATGTAAACAGCAAAATAGAAAGATCATATATTTAACAAGAGTTTGCTTTGTATACACAGACTGCTGCTAAGCAAAATAACTAATAACTAGTTTAAATCTTAGATAATCCTTGAAAATATCAAATAAGTCTAGCAACATTAATGGAGAAGATTGTATTTAATAGGTACAATTGTCAGATAAAGTCACACAATTCAAAACAAATTTAGAAAGCTGAAAGGTTACTAATGACAAGGTTAAAAGTACAGTGAAGTCATTTTGTTTTAGCAGATGTTTATGAAAATGTGAAGCTAATATTGGTAATACAATTTCTATTACTAGAACTGCAGTATGATTAGTTAAAACAGCAAGTGGATAATTCATTTGATAGTGAATTCTAGGATAAGGTAAAAAAAAATAAAATTACATACCAAAAATCAGGGCTAGAAATCTACTACAGTATTTATTTACACAACTTGTTCTAATGAAGCAAACATTTCACAACTGCTTACAACTTCAGTAACTAATTCAAATACAGTCCTAGATAATTTTAGGCATGTTATCAGTATAGTTGAGCAAACAACATCTGAGAACAAACCTTGACTGCTTTGAGAACAGTTCTTGATGGCTTAAATGGATTCAGAAGAAAAATATGTTCAATCATCATCAGTAAACAAAATGCAAAGGTGAAATTTGAGAGTGGTATGCAGAAAAGAATTTAAGATTTGTATGCGCAGTCACACTAAGATGCTTGCTCGCTCATATGAACAGTAAAGCAATATTACAAGAACCAGTGATCACTCTTCAGTATTGGAAATTTACATCAGCTCATAAATCATAATTGAGTTTGTAAAGTTACAGATTTCAATACATTTTACTTATCAGGCAATAAGACATTTAAGTCTAAATATACTTATGTGTATTCTGCTATTAAAAAGGAAAAGAGAGGCAAAGTGCATCAAATTTATCCCATTGAAATTACACTTTGGGCTTTGGTTACTAGGCAACAAGAGCGGTGATAACATTTAGCTATTTCCATTTATACCTATAGAACTGTTAACCTGAAAGCTGTAACAACCTGTGTTTAAAAATACAGTTTCATCACAGGCACATTCACTCTGCTGAAGCCAGGGCAGGAGGGACCCAAACTCCTCTCAAGCCCATAAAAAACCTATATTAAAACTGCAGTACAGATTAAGTTTAACTGCTGCCAACTCCAAACGGCTAGGCTATAGCTCAGATTTATTTCCAAAAATAGCCAGTAGAGGGAACCCTAACTTTCCTTTAAAGATCAAAAATACTTGAATATGCATAATGCTTTGAGCTGCAAGAAATGCAAAGGGGAAAAAAAAACGTGATCTCCAATTGCTTATTCTATGAAAATGTATCCTCATCACAGTGGTGGTTGTTTTTATAATCAAAGAAACTGAACAGATTATTATTACAGATGGCAAGTAAGAAATTACGTATTCTCTTTTTTGTGTCAAAGTCGTGGTGATGAATCTGGGAATGACTGCTACATTTCCTAAAGCAGATTTTTTAACCCTTACAAGTCTTTGAAGACTATTCCCTGGTTACCTCCTCCTGGTTTGCCTTCCTGAAGCGACACTCCTATTCCCAAAGCTGTGTACACCCACCACACCAAATACACCTTTTTAACTCCATTGAGACAAAAAGGGCTGTGACCAGGCACAAAATCACGCAGGGTCACCTGCGTAGTCAGGCAGGATCCACTTAAGGCCCTAAACTTGGGTGTTGTTTTCACTGGAGTATATTCAAGCCCTTCAAAATAACTCAGCTAGATCATCAACCTGTATTTGAGGCTGCTGCCCTCGTGTCCAGTTCTGGGCTCCCCAGTTCAAGAAGGACAGGGATCTGCTGGAGAGGGTCCAGCCAAGGGCTACAAAGATGATTAGGGGATTGGAACATCTTTCATATGAGGAGAGGCTGAGGGATTTGGGTCTCTTTAGTCTGGAGAAAAGAAGATTGAGGGGGGATCTTGTTAATGCTTTCAAATACTTGAAGGGAGGGTGCCAGGGGGATGGGAGCAGTCTTTTTTCAGTGGTGCCCATTGATAGGACGAGGGGTAATGGGCACAAACTTGAACATCGGAAGTTCCATCTTAACATGAGGAGGAACTTCTTTCCTTTGAGGGTGGTGGAGCACTGGAACAGGCTGCCCAGAGAGGTTGTGGAGTCTCCCACTCTGGAGACATTCAAAACCCGCCTGACGCTGTCCTGTGCAACCTGTTGTAGGTGACCCTGCTCTGGCGGGGGGGTTGGACTAGATGATCTCCAGAGGTCCCTTCCAACCCTGACTATTCTGTGATTCTTTGTGGTCCTTCAGATATGTGCCAGGAGTACGCTGAGGGTACTGAGGTTGCCTGCAGCTTTTCTCCCTCTTTTTTTCCAGACCGCATCATGACTCCGTTCACCCTTGCACAGCTGGATGTATTTACCTCATGTGACCAAAACACACACATATTGAGCTCTGAGGCGAGAAGCAGCCAGTACAGGTTGGCACCTCTCCAGCTACATGTGATCCATCAGTTCACAAGGAACATGTTTACAACAGTCTGAGGGAGACACAGCCTGCGTGACCAACCAATGAGCCCCTACAATGGAAGAAGGCTCAGAGGAGAGAAGAAGAAATGTAAGGAATGAGCACCAAGTAGTGTAAAGAAAGCTGAATTTATCTCAAAGATTATCCTCCAGTCCCACTTGTGTTGAGATATGTGCCTGTACCAGTGAGTCATCAGGTTGTGTAAACAGCCTTCTCTGAGATAATTAGTAGAGTGTGATGTCTTCCTCAGCTAGCCAGACCAGCGAGGGATACAGGTGTATATGTGGGTCAGCCCAAAACAAACTACAAAAACTGAACAACCAACAGAAGGAACTCTGAAGAGAGCAATAGGCTTGAGCTGGCTTTATCCTACACATTCCTTACTAGTGAACTGGGGATGCACAGCATCCTGACAGCCGGCATACAGAGACCGGTAACAGGAATCCCTTTTGCATGGTGATCCAAACGTATATTGCAATTGCTGTATTTTGCCTGTGTTGTGATTTCAGTATATTGCTGTATCTCTCTGCTAAATCAAAACATAGCATACATGTAACACCAAGTATCTTCAAATAAGTAAATTTTATATCAAACATTAAACCCTCCTCGTGGACTACCTAGAAGCTGCTGGCCAGAGAAGCTGCCCTGAAGTGCCTCCACACCAGGCAAGGGAGTTCAACCTATCCAAAAGCTGCTGGATGACTTAACACTCATCCCTTCACAGTCTATGTGCTTCACAAAGTTCAGTGCTATGCTCCCCTTCACACAGTCCCTTGCTCTCACAAGTTGGTACCACTTTATGCAACACATAAGCTTTTAGTACCTGTCCTGCTATTTGAGAATGTAGGAACAAGTCCAGTGGAAGGGGCCACCAAGATGATCAGAGAGTTGGAGTATATGATATTACAAAGAGAGGCTAAGAAAACCAGGTTTGTTCAGCCATAAAAGAGAAGACAAAGGGGAGATCTCATTACCATCCACAACTATCTAACGGAAGGGTAGAAAAGACTGAGACACACTGTTCTTGAAGATGCAGAGCAGTGGGACAAGAGGCAAGAGGGAACACAGGAAAATCTGACTGGAAAAAAGTTAGGTTGTTTTTTGTTACTTTGTGTTGTTTGGGGTGGTGGTTTTTTTTAAACCATAAGGATGGTTAAGCCCTGGAACAGGTTGCCTCAATAAGCTGTAGAATCTCCACACATGGTGATATTAAAAATTCAGTGGACTGGCCCCTCAACCTGCTTTAATTGGACCTGCTTTTTAGAAGTTCAATTCAAAGTAAAATTTAAATTGATTAAAGCTTTCTGCCTGCTGATTTAAATCAATTTGATTCAGTAATTTTATATCAATCCATGCTATCATCTTTGCACTCCTCTTTGTTCTGATAGATTCTCCTAGCCAGAACATATTGTGCTACCTGCAGTATGAAGATGCTTAAGGCAATATTTTCATCTCCACTATTTTTAAATTTTCTGGAATTTCTTTCCATCATGAATTCTTGCCCAAATTCAAATTGATACCCACCAACAATGCATTAACATTAGCATAATGCCAATATGAAAATAATGAAAGAACTTATTGCAGGTTTGGGGAACAAGATCCCATAGCATAAATGAAAACAAAATTTCTCAGAGCATTAAAGTATTTTGCTAGCAAATAAGCCAATAAAAATCAAAGTAGCATATGCCAAGATAATTGAATAATGTGCTAAAATAGAAAAATTTCATTGTTTATCACATGGAGGCAAAAGAATACAAATCTATAACATTAGGGAAGAGACTAATCTAGGAAAGCAGTTATGTGAGAATCCAAATGCAGTACAATGCAACATAGAAGCACACAGAAGAGCAAGTTACATCCTTGCTAATTGCAGATATTCCGTATTTTCAGTTATGACATTAAAATGAAATCAATTTCAGAGAGCAGCAGTTATGTTAATACCTGTCATAAAGCAAATCTTGAGGAAATACAGTAAAGTTTAACCTCTATTTCTGAGGTTTAAATAATGATTTCAGCAAACTAAACTCCTTCACTTGCTGTTTATATTATCATGGCATAAGGAAGAAGGAAATGAAAATAATGGTCGAAGATCATCCAAGTTATCTTATTTTTTTTATTCTCATCTACATGTACCTATGCTGTAATTAAAATTGTGGTTTGTAACTGAAGTGTAGTCTAAGTTCTAGTGAAATCATTCAGCACTGCATTGAAATTATGCTGTTTGGGAGTATGCATGCAAACCCACTAAAATAGATACAAATATTTTAACACTTGCATGTGTGGAATAAAACGTAGAAGTTCCAATTTTGGAAAATTCAACCCTGTTGGCATTTCTAGCTGAACAACATGTGCAAGCTAAGTGCACTGTTCCATTGTTTAAATACACATAAATAAGATGCTGCACTGGATTTAAAGATGTGCAAGAGCTGCAGGTTTACAACATGATACCGTGTATCTTATAAAACACACCTTTCAGGTATCTTAACATCCTTGACTTTATAGGCTATGTGAAGACCTGGATGTATAAATTTATCCTTTAGCTTAATGAGCCCCATACAATTAAAAATTAGCTGTGGGTGGCAGTTTTATAGTATCAGAGGAAGGAATCAGACTGCTAATCAAGATACGGTCCCATTCCTTAACATTCCCTTAGTACTAGACACAAATTGCTTGAGCACTGTTTCAGTTGAAAACAAGCAATCATAATAATGCAATATTTTGAATGACTGACACAATCTACAAAATACTAAGCAGCTCCCAACTTGGAAAGCAGTGCAACAGATTAAAATGGAGCGTAAGGAAAAAGTAACTGTTCTACATTTCTGCTTTTTAGCCAGCATCATCATCTGTACTTGAGACCACTTCAGTTACAGTGACATACATTTATGGTAAGTTATTTGCTCGAAAAAATGGATTTAGAAGAGATACCACTTTAGAAGATTAATCTGAATTAACTACTAATTCTTAGTTAAACATTTGGGGTGGAGGTGTTTTGTTTTTTCTTGGGTTTTTTTTGAAGGGGGTTGGTGTGGAAGTTTTGAGATGGATTTGGAATGCAGTTACAGGTTGTTGAAGTGCAGAAACAAGATTCATGAAGCAAACAAAGTAAGAGAAGGGTCCCTTTAATCAAGTAACACTATAATTAATGATGTCTATCTGGTCTAAAAGGGAGAACCATCCAGTCTTGTTTTGCTTAAGGGTTCTCCTACATCTTTTCTACCAGAACAAGTGCCCTAACCACCATGTAACAGCACATTTTAGCTTAAGCCCCCACACAAGAGACAGACTGATTTTCTATTCTGATGGTTATTTTTGTTAACAGTCATGAGCTTAGCCTTTCATATCCTCTTCTGTTAAAAGATACTGGAAATAGAACTGAAACATTGTCTCACTTGGAGTGAAACATTCTTGAACCTAAAATAATTTTAGTTAGAATTTTAGATTTTTCTTTCAGTGAAAAAAATCATAGACATTTTTATTTGCTAGAAACATTGGTCACTGAATCTAAGAATTCGTACAGTAAGTCATCTAAAATGAAAGCTCAGAATCCTTCATCATACTGCAAATCAGTGCCTGTAAGATTATACAGCTGCATAAAAATACCTTCATATTTTCTTAGGGATAGGATAATTTAAATAAGACTAACTGGAGTCTGAACAAAGCCGCTTGCTGCTGATACTTTGTCATTCAGAAACTGGACAATTTATTCTTTAACTACAGGAGCTGAAGTGCTAGCCAGTCAAATAATATACAAAGCTCCCCTGTAAAAGGATTAAAAGAAGCTGAAAAAATTAAGTAGGCATGATAGCATAACTCAAAGTACATGGTCTTCGATCTGTCTGTAAAGGCTGACCCACATAAAGAATCTCTGTACCAGCTGATGCTTTTAGCTAGTGTGCTTCAGCTATAGGATTTACCCGTAACACCTCACACCTTCAGTACCAGACCACCTTCAGTTTCAGACCCTGATGACAGATACACTGAGTTGAGTTATACCAAAGATTACTATGATAGAAATATTTTTTAAATATTCCCTAAAACTAAAGACATAAAAGGCTGACAAACGAATCAAAATGTTCACGTGCTATGTTCCCTAAAGTAGACAACTTTGGGGGGAAATGAGGGGGAGGACATTGAAGGACTGGTTTGTTGGGGTTTTTTTGTACATTACAGACTGACTGACTTGTAACAAACAGGGCTTGTTCTCCTAGTATAACTGCATATTTTCTGGCAGTCCTCAAGAGAGGGACTGAAACACCATTTGCAAAACCCTAAAGCCTGTGCTGGAAACAAATAGCAGCATGACTGAGATAGTAGATTGTGAACTTCTGCTTTCTCGATTATTCCATTCTCTGATACAGAAAATGCATCCATACTACCTAGTTTTATAGTAATACAAAACGAAGAACTAAGGACAACAGAAATAGCATGAAGTAGAAATGCTTTGTGTGCAAACTGCTTATCTTCAATACAAAAATTGTGTCAAGATTAGCATCTAATGTGCAATAAATGGCCCTTCAGTGGACTCAAAAGACATTTGATTACTCCAAGCTTTTAACATTACAGTTATGGTTTTATATTTTATTGAGATAATCTTTTATTTATCATTCAGTTTCCTACAGCAGACCATGTTTGTATTCTCCTGGAAATGTCACAGTGGAACACCTCCTAAAAAAAAGAAAAGGCTTCAGGCTTACTGACAAATTTCATAATCACTTTAATCTAGATGTTGTGCTTATAAAATTCAGGTATGCAGGGACAGAATTCCCAAAGCAAATGGCATCTCTATCTTCCCATTTGATTTTTTTTTTCAGATGAAGGTTTAATACATACATTTCGTGATTTACAGCATGACCAATATCCACAAACCAAAAATATTTTCAAGAAAGCCTTTATTCAGCTTTCAGAAATTTTGCCTTATGCATAGCAACATACTGCTGAACTTACTTGCAAGTAAGAGAGGTCAAACATGGGAGTCTCTTCTTTAAGTGTCTTTATTTACTCATAATAAGCACCTTGAATTTCACAATGAGCAAGTGACTTCTGTGCTTTAAGTTGGCAAGGGCTGTCCTCAGGTTTTGCCACAGGTAGCTTGATGGTCACACACAGAAAGATACATGGATGCCTACGGTAAAGGTCATAGCTGAGACAAAAGTAACTGCTTTCATACGACTTGACAGAGAAGAGTCTCTAACACAGCCTAGCAGCGTAATAATTTCAAAGATCACAGACTCAGAAAAGTTGCACAAGCTGTTCAGTCTGAGAAGGCAGTTTCCATACAAAAGTTCTTATTCATTAACATCTAGTTAAAGGGCAGCCACATCCTAGTGAAGCAGGATGAAGAGACCAGGTTTTCAGAATCAAAAAACTTGTGATTTCCACCCTGATTACTTCTGACCTACCCGTGGGTCATCATTTCTCTGTTCCCTTTATTTAAGTAGTCTATTCAAGTCTGTAAACTTGTATGGCCACACAGTACTTATAGCTTGCTGCTATAATACCTCTCACATGAGAATCCCAATCCTAGCTGGCCCATAAAACAAACAGTTAAAAATGTTTTTCAGGCTAGCCTGGAACTTTACAGTTTTTTAGCTAAATGTATGCTCAAATAATGGGTAAAATCCCTGTCTTCTAAAAAGAAAATGCAATACATCCCTCTCTAGTCAACTGCATGAAAAAATAATCTGAGTTTCCTTCTGCATACTCTTCCCTTCGCATGTTCTTCCCATCCTGTTTTTAGAAGCCCAACACCCTTCTCGTGCAGAAGATGAGCACTTCTGATCAGTTCCAAGGTCAATCTTAAATCGCGTTAATAATACAAATAGATCATAGAATATTTTGGCTTGGAAGGGACCTTTAAAGATCATCTAGTCCAACCCCCTGGCAATCAGCAGGGACATCTTCAACTAGATCAGGTTGCTCAGAGTCCCATACAACCTGACCTTGAATGTTTCCAGGGATGGGGCATCTACCACCTCTCTGGGCAACCCGGTCCAGTGTTTCACTGGCCTCGTAAAAAATTTCAATAAGCTAGTCTGAATCTACCCTCTTTTAGTTTAAAACCATTACCCCTTGTTCTATTGCAACGGGCTCTGCTAAAAAGTTCATCCCCGTCTTTCTTATGAGCCCCCTAAAGTACTAAAAGGCCACAATAAGGTCTCCTCGGAGCCTTCTCTTCCCCAGGCTGAACAACCCCAACTCTCTCAGCCTGTCCTCATAGGAGAGGTGTTCCAGCCCTCTGATCATTTTTGTGGCCCTCCTCTGGACCTGCTTCAACAGGTCCATGTCTCTCCCGTGCTGAGGGCTCCAGAGCTGGATGCAGTACTCCAGGTTGGGTCTCACCAGAGTGGAGTAGAGGGGCAGAATCACCTCCCTCAACCTGCTAGCCACACTTTTGATACAGCCCTGCATATGGTTGGCCGCCTGGGCTGCAAGCGTACATTGCTGGCTCATGTCCAGCTTTTCATCCACCAGTACCCCCAAGTCCTTCTCAGCAGGGCTGCTCTCAGCCTCTTCCCTGTACTGACACCACGGGTTGCCCCTACCCAGGTGCAGGCCCCTGCACTTGGCTTTGTTGAACCTCATGAGGTAACTGTATATTAGACCAAAGCAATAGGCTATTCATTCCACGTAGTCTAGGAACGCCCATCTTCACTCACTATCAGAGAAAGGTGCGTGAAACCTCATAGTCTGGAGTGAATCAGCCACAACAGAGAACAAGGAAATGTAAGGAATAGCTCGCTCTTGAAGCACAAAGATACATCTTACCTTTTAGAACAGCATTTCTAGTTAGTTAAAACCAAATTTCACTTGACAAAAATTGGCAGAGTCCAGTGCTTTGCAGGTAAATAAACATAAGGGCTGCAATGGGACAAGATCCTGGTCTTCCAGGTTTGAAATGGGACATGAAAAGATTGTGGTGGTGACTACGGTTCCGGTTGATGGGTCAGGGATGCAGCCTTCTTTTAAGAGTAGGAGAGGAGTAGAAGATAAAGAGGAAGAAACGGCAAAAAATTTGCCCTTCTTAGAACTGTTTCTGTCTAGCTCTGCTGCAGACAGACAGGGATCTCCTCCACACTCAGCCACATTGGAAGCAAGTTTTCGGCTGGCTCAAGACAGAATCTGTTATGTCCTCCTCCCTTCCCTAATATGTGGTTAAACCCAGTATTTACAGAAATGAAGCTTCACAGCACTGCTCTGTTTCCATCAGAACCATCCCTTCCTCTCTCTTCCCCTGCCTTCCAAGAAAAAGGGGAAGAGGAAACCTAGGATGGAGGAAAGTAGAACAGGAACCCAACCCAGACCTGGACCTCATACGCTCTCACCTAAATAGGGAGGTAAACCTTACGGAGTGAAAATAGCTGCTTTGAAACACAGTCTGTCTAATGGTAACCCATGGTCCACAGGTAATCATTTCCAAACCAACCAGTGCAGCTCGAAAAGCATACTGCTCACCTTCTGCATCCTAGGAAGCTCCTCTCATGCATTTTGCAGCAACAGGGTCTGTTCATTAGGCATCCCCTGTTTAAGTGTAGTAATAACAGTAATATGTATGCACATGTATGTTTTTGTGTGCTCCTCTCTTAGGTATCCTAAAGAAAAGCTTATTATCTTTAAGCATAAGTAAATAACTCGTTCTTTGACCCTTAAAAAGGGTATATGGAGCCTTTGAAACAAATAGATACTGGAGGAAAAATAGAGTCCTTGTTTAGTCATCTCACAGTCAACCTAAAAAAGGCCTGACTTCTCTCCCTCTCTTAAATGATAGCTTTTCCATGCCTTTAACAGCTTTAAGCCTGTCCCAAAAGCATGCTATTCTTGTTGTATTTTAGACCATGACGCAGAGTGTTACAGGTGAGAACACAGATTTATACAGTGACATACAGATGCTGCTGTGCCTTTTTTTTTTTTTAAAGTCACTATTTCACAACGAGCAGAAGTTTTTCTAAGGTGACTACAGTATGTTATTCTATTCTAGGAAAAGTTGTTAATGTAAAACATAGCAATGCGTAGGAGTAATTCAATTTTTTCTTTTCATGCATTACTTTACACTTTCCAGCACTAAATTTGGTCTGCAATCATGCTAGCCCGACATCTAGCTTAGCTAGAAAGCAGTGAAATTTTCTATTTTTGTATGGTCTTGAAAAAAAATCCTTAAACCAGTTTATCATCTACATCTTTTGCTATCTACCTTTCAAAACTAAAGAAAATCCGTCCTTCTTTAGAAGCTTGTGACACATTACAACCATTTGGATACAGCGAAAACCAACTATTTATTCCTATTTGTTCCTGTGCTCCCTAGGGATTTTTGATCTATTTATTACTCATCATGTGACAATCTAGGAGGGACTATAACTAACTTGACTTTCAAAAGCCTTTGATATGGTTATTTCTGGACCACTCAAAGAATTACAGGAGGTTTGTAGGAGCTATGCACATCTCAAGTAGAATTCTAAAACATATGGAAAGTTTGAACTTCCCTTATGCTACCTGAGGCTAACAAAAAAAAAAATATAATCCTTCATAGTCTTTCTAATGCTCAAGATCACTAGTGACTTTGTACTGATTTACTAAAATGTGAGCTAAAACTGCAATGAATAGCCAGCTAGAAAATATAACATTTTTATGGTCTCAGCTACCTCACTTTGAAAGTTTCTTCTCTGTGGGTATGCAAGGATTATTTTTACATATATGTCTACAAAATCCTTTTTGCCCTCATGATCTGATGTTCATTTGCTTCAGTGCCTCATCTTTTGACTCTTTCTGTAATCCTGTCCTTGATCTGTAAGAGGATACACCTTGCACAGTCTGTTGGCGTAACTGGGACTTTCTACCTTAATTAGTTTTTGGCACCTTGCTCATGCGTGGCTCTGGCAGCCTACACGCTCTCCTAAATCACTCATTAAAGAAACAACATGCAGGAAATGAACAGCTGTTATATTTAGAGCTGCAGTGCTGAGTAAAAATGTTTTATTCTTTTTATCATTTAAATTAAACACGCCTGTTTAAATCCCTCAGTGACTTCCCATTCACCTCCCACAGTAATGAGAATCACATGCTTCTGAAGGGCAGGATTACAGATCAGTGTCTCTTCCATAATGTACTCCTGCCTCAACCCCACTTCTGTCTCACCCCATCACCTCCTCCATGAGTTTCTGATTCATTCCTTGGCTCTTGCTTAGACCATGCTGACACAGCCAAGCTACAAGCCTCTTCACCGCCTTTGCCCAGACGCCTCTCTTCCAAATAAGCAGAAACAAGAGGTTTTTAAACCCCTAAAAACATTTTCTGAAGGAACAAAGATGTTGAGATAAGGAAAATCTGTGATTCAGTCCGTAAGACCACAGTGTCTCTCCAGAAAAGTTCAAGACTCTCTGCTTCCCACACATTTGGGCATTTGATAGTCCAAGACAGTCTTCTACAGCCTCAGGACAATTTTCATTCTCTCCTCATACCTTTTGATCCACATTTTAGACTCATCTTTATCTCTTGTGCTCATTCTTGGTTCCGTTTCTCCCTTATGTATTTCTCTTTAGCAACTACAAACTGGTGTACAACAGCTCAAATTTCCATTCAGGTATCTTTTCATTCTTACAACGTTCATACCCTTCTGCCTACCCAATTTTCTGTATGAACAAAGTTCTGGAATCTCCCATTTAGCAAGACCATAGCAAAAAAAGATGTTATAAAAAGATTCATTGGCTGGGAAATGCCAGCAAAATGTGAATAAAGCATCACTTGGAGGACAGAGAGACATAGCAGCAAGGTATCTTCAGAAAAGGGATTAAAAAAAAAAGGCAGGAAGGTAAAAATGTAAATACCTCAGGAAGAAGCAGTTGCCATATCTGTGCAACACCTGCTTCTCCTGGTTCTGATGGTCCTGCCACCATTTTTCTCTCTGCCACCAAAGCTACAGCTGTACACAAACAGCAGTTGCCTTCTCTACAAACTCCTTTTGCTACCTACCTCCTGAAACTTCACCTTACCATCTATAACCAAGGTGAGAGAATAGCAAAGAATTTTATCCCTAAATGAAGAAGTAGGAATTGTATTTATTCAGCCCGGCTTAAAACATAATTTGGGAAGGTCTGCTCTAGGTCTAGCGCCACAATGCAAAAGAAGGAACAGACACGTCAAAGAGATTTTTTTAGGAAGACAGCCCAGCTCACGACAGAATCGAGACAACAGCTGAGTGCTTCTGTCTGCTCTGATCTGTGCGGTTGGCTGCGTGTACCTGTGCTATGTACATGTGATTGTGTATGTGCTTACTGGAAATAAAGGCTCAGCCTCACTACCAGCTGGAGCTTGGGGACACGGAGTTGCAGCTGCCTTGCCGTTATCAGGCTACCAGATTCAGCAACTCCTAACACTTTCCTTATGGTTAGCACACAGCGTGATTTTCTTCTGTCATGTATCACCAAGTAAGCCAAATCAGAAAAGGGATATTTTTTTCAGTAGGGCATCAAATGCCTATCAGCCAGGTGTGAGGCTCTGGAATACACCTTCAACCAAACCCAAAATCCCAGTTTGTCAGCCTTAAGAAAAACAAACATAGAAAGGGGAGTGACAATATAACCATATCTATTTTGCAGTGCACATAATATTGCTCCCCAAAACCCACGCAGTTTCTACTTTGCACATACATAATAAAGTCATAAAAGATATGCTATGAAAAAAGAAAGTGTGGAGGAAAATATATACTCCTCAATATGCATTTGAAAACTGACAGAGAGCAAAGTACTAGGTTTCCCCACAAAGTTGTTTGCTTAGTATTTTGGTCAGCAGCTCTTTTATGTGAAGCTTACTCACTTAAAGCACAAATTAATGAAGCTTGTATTGGTAATAAAATATGCCTGTAGAAAGATCACACTCCTCTTCTCCCTTCCCTCCTACACTCGCTTTCCTGACAGGCAGGCATGTATAAGCAAATGAAGAACGCATAGTAGGATTATTTCACTGGAAAAATTAGATCATTTACTGTTGCCTGACATGTCTTACAATGCATATAAATTCGAGAAGTGCACCACTGTCTCTCCTCCAGCTAAGCCACATATTAGTTGTGCCCTCACATTATTAAAATCCTCAAAGCTGTTGTCAAAAATACAAAAAAAAAAAAAAAGGTCAAAAGAGGTAACCAAGATGGTTGCTTGAGGCCTACTGTATAAAATATGCACAATAGCAAAACATAGCGATACTTCACTCGCACTCCTTCAGCACACAATCAAACAGTATACTGCAAGGCTGTTTAGTCCAGCACTAAATTCTTGCCCAGTAAGACTTAAACATGTTTCTATGAGTGAGATTTGTAATGAAACTCATGTCAGCTTGGATTTAAGTACCTCTCTGCAGTGTCAGCAAGCCCCTAATATTATTAAAACTGTGCTGGCATAAAAGAATAGAAGTGAAAGTTTGGATTACCATATAAAAAGTGGTTTCAACACACATCAGGATTAACTATTGTTTTTAATTCAGTTTTAATCATTAAGTCATTACAATGAGCCAGTTTTAGAAATCATTTTAAATTGAATGACTCTGGATATGACTTCAGGATTTGCAAGAACTTCCAGAACTTAGTAGCCATGATGCAGATGAGCAGAAAGAGCTCGGTTATTTTCACAGCTGTGTGAAATAATCCATTAAAGAAATCAATCTCCTCCTAAACCTTTAATAATATCTATGTCAGGGAAACAAGATCACGAACCACTGATAGCTTTTGACACTCAATAGCTCTATTACATAAAACACGTTTTATAAAGAAAAATGCTTTCAAGAGTTAGTGCAGTTGCTTGAAATCTACTAGCAAAGGGGAAAAAAAGAAAAAAAAAAAAAAGAGTTTATGGACAGAAGGTTCTAGGTCTCCAGGCAGGCAGCACAAAAGTGATGCTAAGCTGAAGTATGATGGTGGACAGCATAAGAAAGGTTTCTAGGTTTCATGATCAAGCCAAGTCCAGCAAACACCCACTGGTGGAAGATGTGGAAGATGCGGGAGCCAAAGATCATGACAAAGATTTTAATTCCCAGCAGGAAATTAAAAACCAAGCCAGATTGTAACCTGTCACCTTAGGGTTCAACAATTAGCACCTTACTTGTCATATACTGAAGGGGGGAAGCGCTGTCCACAAATATTTTACAAGACCTATCACATAAAATATCATTAAACAAACACTAAAGCTGTCACATCAATTAGAAAGTTGAAAGCATCAGTCGAGATACTCTCTGTCCTTAAGATCTCTATGTGTACAGCTCTCTTTCAGCCTTTCTCCACCCTCTCTTCCTAAAGCATTCTCACAAGGGCATAAGCTGTGAACCGCGGTGAAGAGAATCATCAGTAAAGCTGCGTGGCTCTGCATGCTGGGATGCACCACGTAGTCTTCAAAAGCCTCAGCACTCTTAAGACAGAGGAGAAACATTTTTGTACTGGCATTCCTGAATTTTAGCCCTGATTCTAAGTACATGGTCCAATACTTAAAGCAGCGGTTACAGACAACAGTGATAATTACTCATTTTTGACAACTGTATTTGATCTAAAGATTAACGCAGCTGACAATTTAGTCTGTCACTGCATAACCTGCTTTTACCTGATGAGAAATTATGTACCTGTACCTCATTTTTAAAAGTCATATCTTGACAAATCATACTCTACCTATGGAAACTCACAGAAGTAATAAAAAAGCCCAGGTATATGGTTTAACACTTGGCCCTTCAGCTAAAAAAGAAATTTTGAGACACATGCACTTGCTGCAGGGCAGGTATGACAAGCTGGTATGGCATGCAAAATGATTATCAAGTCTTAATAGGTAAATACATCAAAATAAGATTTCATTTGTGCCCATCTGAGGCATCAGAACACAGTGCAAAGACCATTTTTGTTTGAATGGTGCTGAAAAATTCTGCAGTATGTCAATTTAATATTTCATGTTATTTAACATAATATTGAGAGAAAAACCATTTTTGGGCAACTGTATCAATTGTCATCAGCCAAACCTGTCCAAAATGTTAAGCTTACAGGAGATTATTTGGGTACCAGAATTCAGTATCAGCTCAGAAAAATAAAACTATATGAACAGCTTGAAAGATAGCTGTATGGTTTTAATGAAGAGTTTTTTAGACAGACTGTTAGGCCAAATATGTGCTGCACCAAGATATTTTGCTGAGTTTTTGGCAAGTTAAATTTAAGTCACAGGAAATACAGATTCACAGATTTCAGATCAAAAGATGCTGTCAATATTTATAAACCTTAATCTAAAGTCAGAGCTATTTTCATAAAAAAAAAATCTACTGCAGCTATTGACAGAGAAATCAGTGCAATATTGCTCCATTTTTTTAGGGGCAGTGAGAAAAACAACTTAAACTCATTCACTCAAAAAAAATGTTCTCTAGAAGGTAAGAAAAAAAAAAAAGTATCGCTGTTATATTCAATAGCATTGGCATTATCTGACCTAACTTCATTCTTCTTTAGGAGTATGCAGAGTTTAGCGAGAAACCAGCTCAGAAAGATACTCACATGGCCAAGATTCTGTCTCCAGCACCAAATATGCAAGCAGCCGTGTATTGCTGGAAATACTTTGGAAGCTAAACCAAGATGAAAAAGTTGTCAGAAATGGCTGTCCAGATGCTGTGGGGATGCAAGAGGATAGATGTACAAAGAACTGTGGGTGGACAAACCCACTGGCTTAAAACATAGATCTAGGAACTCAAAACTTGTATTCAATTAATAAATAATATACTGAAGACTTCAGTGGGAAGTACGGTTATTCTCAAAAGAATAAATTTTAAATGCTGTCACCAGGCAATTTTGGTCAGTAAACAGAGGAAATAAAAGTAAACAAAAGGCCTTTATCAACAACCAGCCTGCAAACTTAAGGGATGCTGAATTTAACCTATGGTACAGGAGTAACAGTTTTATTAAGTTACCTGCATCTCCTAGAAGATTGTGACTGCTTCTAGCCAGGAAAATTACTATCATTACCCCTACTGTCATCACCAAACCGCACTGTCGAGCATATAAAATAGTCTATTCGAAAACCATTCAGCGATAGCTGTTAATTCAGGATAAACTCTTCTTAAGGAGCCCTGCATTTCAGCAGAGTGCATGACTGGGGAAGTACTGGACCTATATTAATTATCCGTTGGTCTCTTGGTGACACACAAGGTGTTTATCATGACCGACAGGGCTGTAATTGCCTAGATCCAGCCTACCTAGCACTGCCTCTTTTTGAGATGTATTTTCACTTAAGCTGTTTCACTTCCCCTCATTATCAAAAAGTCCTTAAAGAAGAGGTGGCTAGAGAGGCACATCTGCAACTGCATCAAGATCAAACTTACTCCCTTCCTACCCTTTTTAGATTCCTAAATCAAGTATAGCATTTTTTTTCAAGGCATCTCTTTCATATGTTCTCTGAAGGAGAACAGCCAAGTTCTCGTGGAAGCAATTTCAGCATTACATTGTCTCAAAGCAGTTATATATATATATATATAAAATACATATATAAAAAACATTATATTTAAAACAGAACCTACTGTATGCTAAGAATCAGTGAAAGCTTCACAGCATTCAGTTCAGTTGAATAAATATTTCTTTTATCTCTCCCACCCACTTACACAGCAGCAGGCATACTTCCAGGACACAGAACACACGTCTCTGTTCAAGTACTGAAATGAACTCTCTTCTATTACCATGTCCAGTCAGACATTTGTAAAGGACAATCAGCCTTCGGTTCTAAAATGGAAAAGGCTACCCCATTTAAACCAGAAAATTTCTTATGCTCATAAAGAAAACTGCATATACCCCTTTGAAACGTAAGGGACATCTTTTGATGCAATAAGGGAAAAGAGATGCTCTTTAGTGTTCAAAGGTATTAATTATTGGTAGGCTTTAGAAACTATTGAAAAACATTTCAAGTTAGGCATCTAAGACTGTTTAAAAAAAACATACTTTATGCTTTTTACACTTCTCGGTGTTGCTAACTCAGATAAAGACTGTTAGTATAGTCACCAGTTCATATACACAAAATATTTCTTTTGAGGATAAAGCTCAACAAGCATCAAAATATTCCTAGGAGTATTTTGACTCTCAGCTCAGATACTAAGAGAGTATGGCTCTGGAGATTACTGGAATTTAAGCTATAGCAATTTGATCATGTAAGTGCTCAAAGACTGTGGCAAATACTAAGTAAAGCAATGAGTCTCAAAAACTGGCTTATACTAAGTTGTTTTATATTTTCTTCAAGCTAAAAGCACACACAAACAGCTGCTGCTGTTCAGCCAATGTGTAGTCATAAGTTGTTAAACCGGTAATTCCATCATGCTCCTGAACCTTCTTTTTAATTTAACTCCTGTAAACCGGTGTACCCATCCTTTAGAGGAAAGGGTACTGAAGGAGGAAATCTGAAACCATCATGAGACACAGGCATGAGGAAAACAACAACTTTGTCACCAAATCTGATATTCTGGTAATAACAGTATCAGAAAAAATTGTTAGCCCCTAAACAGAGGTCATTTCACATGTCCCACCCACAAAAAACTGCACGTGATGCATCATAAGCAGAAAGCACTGCCTGCAAAGAAATGTCTATGACGTTCAACTCTAAAGAAAAAAAGACTAAATTAAACAAATGATAACAGTCTTTCAATAGATAAGACTTACAGCAAAACTAGCAACAAGTCGCTTTACAGGACAGCAGAAGGAAGTACCAGAAATCAGTCTAGTAGGGACCAAAGAAGACTTAAGTCAGATACTATCTTTTTAACTACAAAAGCTATTAAAGCAACCGGAACAAACTACATAAGGATTGTTATAAAAGTTTCCACTGTTAGATTAAACATGCTCTGCTGAGACTAGATACATTCAGTCATTACTTCACTTTACAGAGTTCAACAGCAATTATCTTTCCCTGTAACCTCCCATTCTTTCTTCCTTTGGGCTCCTTTAAATTACCTTCAGTCCTGCCTATCCAACTGTTTGCGGGTCATGCTACAAACACAATTCAGAAGCTGACCAGCTTGAAAAGCATACATCTGTCTTCATAAGCTGTGGGATTTCTCTGGGTTTTGATGTGGGGTATCGTTCATTTTCAAGCTAGAGGACTTTTCAGGATTCAACAACCCTGCAAAGTTGTTCAGCCAGTAGATCCTACAGGTGATGAGGTGCAGCACAAATAGTCAAAGCCCATGTTACCAAATATTGTACTGCAGAATGACTGCCTTAGTAAAAAGCTTGGACAACATGAGGATCTTAGTTTTTGAGGATTTCTTTGAGAAATCATCTGCTTTTTTGGACCTTGTTTTCACAGAACCTCAAACCAAATGTGCTGTCAACTCTTACGCCCATGCCCCATGACACCATACAAATAGAAGCGTGTCTGTTATACTTTAGATGGCAATCTGCGTGAACAGTAAGAGTTACAAAAGTCAGATGCACACATAGTGTGTGTTTGTAATACGCTTATTACTACACAAACATTGTTCTTAAATAATTTAAGAAAACAAACAAAAAATTATACATATTTAAAAGGATCCTGTTCAGGATTTTGGACTTTGTGTTGGTTGTACCTAACAAAATTCTTTAAAGGGAAAAATACACCAGGATAGAGCTTTGTAAAAATACCATTATTTGTGATTTTCTCTTCTGCTATCTCTCCTGCACACTTCTTGTTCAAAAGCAAAATAGCATGTCTATTGGTAGGTCCAAAGTGAAGCTACATGTAATATCTTCCCCAGTCAGCAGGGAAATGTCCACTCTCAACACAGGTGTATGTTCCTACACTTCAATACACTAACTCAGAACGCTGTGTGAACACAACAGCTGGCAGGGCCAAGTTATAAACCAGATCTTTGAAGTGATCCAATTTAAGAATAACTCAAAAAAAAAAAAAAAAATGGCAGGGGGAGAGAAAGGGGGGGGAAAGGGAAAAGGAGGGTTGTGGGTTTGTTTTTTTTTAACATAAGTCCAGTGATCTGGTTTATAATGCAGACCAGCAAGCAGTTGTACGGGCACAAGTAGAGGAACAGAGAACTGTAGCACGGAATCTGAAAGGAACACAACCAATTTTATCCCATGTTTACCCCAATCACATCCCACTCTCCACGTATCAAGCAGACCTCTAAAGCCCATAACAAATCCACAGCCCGCGAATAACTGCAGGAACTTCTTCTGCGATATATTTGTGCTCAGTAGAGGCCCTAGGTATAAGGCTGACTAAATGCATGCTGAAATGCATTGGCATAGTGTGGGAGAGTTACTCACTCATGAGCTTCTTATAGTAACTAGTTCTCCCACACTGTGCACTGCGTGTAGTTAATACCTATATAGAAATTGAAAAAAAATTGATGTGCAAGAAAGTTGACTTGCCTTCTGAAAACATTAACTTTGATGTTCCCTTCTTAAAACATGAAAAATGTGATATTGCATTGTCTGACACTTAATTTCATCTCTGAAAAAAAAAAAAAAGGGAAAAAAGAAAGGATGGTCAAGAGTTGTAAACGTAGGAAAATGTGATGTAATACGTAAATATGACAGGAACGCTGCTATAGCTTTATGCTAGGTAAGTGCCATTAGAGATGAATTATAAAATAATTCCTTCTAAATAAAGGACAAATACTAGAAGAAAATGAAGAATGTACATTTATCATGTTCATATACCAGCTGTCTGACTGTTGGGGGCTGTGGAGAACCTATCGAACGAAGCACTGAAGGAAAGAACCAATGTTCTTTTGTATTTAAGTAATGTAGTGATAACAACCAGTGCTGAAGACCTCCCGTGTTGATAGTTTACGCGCTAAATGCATGTGTTTTCCTCCTCAATCAGTGATTACACCTGACTTTTCTACACCTCCCCCCTCCTTGCCCAAAAAAATACAAGTGAGAACGTGACAGTGGGGAGCAGAAGCGAACGGCTCTTACCCAGAAGTTGTGAAGGCACGGTAAGGAAGCAATCTCCCATCCACGTCTAGACAAAGTAAGATACGAATGAAAGCAGCTCATAGTTACCTGCCTCTTGAGGAAAAACCAGTGAGCTTGGCTATACCATTAAGTATTCCTTTATAATTAGTTTTCATAAATATACAATGTAGCTGTTTTAATACCAAAGAGTACTTAGCAATTCTGTATTACTTAAACATGAAGCACTCATGCTCTTTTCAAACCAATATTGTATCATGAATTAGAAATTAATTCAATGGCAACTCTTACTGTGTATAACCTGAAGAGACATAATAGACTTGAAATCCCATGAAGGGTATCAGAATAGGAATCATAACCAGCTACCTGCAAAACGAAGCTCCAGTTTAGCACATCAGCCCAGATGTAAAAAAGAAAGACACAATATTACACGGCATCTTACGTTTTCATGGTTCTGTATTCCTACAAGATATATCCTTAACCATTACCAAAATTTCACAGTACCTTCTAGTGATACTTATTCCTGTTATATAGACAAGTTGAGAGCTAGAATTAATCTCAAGAGCATGCAACATATTGAGAGAGAGAATACAGTTTTAACTAAGGCCTGACAGTCTGTACTAGGTTTCTAAGTTTCCAGAAATTCACAGTAACAATTTTCCCGCCTTGGCTTTCAAACTTAAGAAAAAGGACTCGCACCAGTGTATTCATTTTTATCCAGTGTTTGGTTCTGCCGTAATGCAAATAAACAGTACATGTCTAGTACTAATAATGCAAAAAGGATTAAAGTGACAAAAGTAAGAATAGCTTTATGTTCATTACCAGCCATATTACAAGTGTATTCAGTATTGACATTAAAGTGCAACTACATTGGAATAAAACCAAATCCACTTAAAAGCTTGACTATTTTCTCAGTACTTAAGTAACCACAAACTTGTAATATCACTCACCAGGACACATTATTTATACTACCATCCCCAACATCATCAGATTATGTCTGAAGACAGATCTGGAGCTGTGGAAGTGAAAGCCCTAATCACACTCAGGAGCTTTAAGCCTGGAGATTTCTGGCCTTTAATGAGTCCTGTATGAGGAAGAAACAACACTGACGACTTCTCCCCATTGACATAGAGTCAGTGTTGCCAATGATGGGCTAAAACGCATCCTCCCAGGCAGCACCTACACCCAAAACACAGCAGGCTGCCTGTTAAGTCCAGTCTGGTATTATGCATCAAAAGTACAAGATTAAGGTCATTAAGGTGTGTCAGAAAGACAGAATATTCTGCTTTAAGGACAAAAAGCCAGCATGATCAAGCAAGAAGAAGTCTATTAGGGAATCTCTGACACCTCTGGATTTTGCCCAAGGTCTTCCACAGTGATATAGAGATTTGTGCAACCACCAGACTGGCAAGATACAACATAATTTCAGTTTTTTCACTATGTACACCTATCATAGATGAGAAATAAACAGTTCCTTAAGAAGCAGGTGACAAGAAATTAACCTTGCAGAATTAAAAGATTTACGGTATGACCTAAGATATGGAAGGTTTAGTAATAGGGTATTTTGTTTCAAGTTGGTAGTATTTCTCATTTCTAGGCCTTCAGTCAAGCATAGCTAAAACTAGCAGTCATCCTATCAGATCCAGCAGCCAATAAAAAGCTGTTAATTTCAGCCTAATGCCCAATAAAAGCAACTAATTTCAGAATACACAATTGCAACAGAAGTTTTCAATGCCAAATATGGCAACATGGTTTTGTCCCCTGTAAAAGCAGCAAAATAACCACTAGTACTCTGGCATTGGGCAAGGTCAGAAACAAGGGCATAGAAGCAAGATAAAAACCAAGAGAATTAAACGTATGACCTGTTATACAACTAGTTTTTAACTTACCAAAAATCCACGCTGAATCTCAGAAGATAGTGGAAGGAAAATCTACCTTGACCAGTTTCAGGATTTGTGGTTAGAAACCATTAAGGGCAGGAAGCTATGTTCTCTAAGCTTGTGTTTGTGTTATTCTAATTGGAGTTTCAGCTTAAGATGCAGCCAATTAGAAAAACTGATCAGCTCTGTTTGGGTGGTATGGGCAAAACCTTCATGCTAGATATTGGTTGATTTTAAAAAAAAATAAAATAAAAAAAACCAGCAGTACCTAAAAATTTCTGCACAAGTGGCCAGTGGCAAGGTACAGAGACTAAACAGGAGAAGGTAATTTATTCTGCAGGCTAGCAGGAAAAAAAAAATAAGAAAACAAACAGAACAGCTTAGTTAGAGAACATGGTTTCACATTTAGGAGCAAATCTATTTTGTTTATGTAAGTTGCACTAAAGCATCAGAGAGGGGGTGGTACAGAGATGGCTGACAGCATTAATTTTAGGCAGAGTAGACCATCTATTTTATTGTATTACATAAGGTTTGGTTGCAAAGCCCATTAAAGCCAACTGACTCTTCATTTACTTCAACAGTCTTTGAATTTGACCCAGAATTTAAACAGCATGGCTCTTTGCTTTGTAAGCACAAGGTCTGAAAAAAAATCCAGTTTGCAGATGAGATTTCCCATGTCGGAGTTGAACCACACCGGCAAAATAAGTGACTCTGCACATTACATCTCTTTTCTTGCACAAAATATTCTCACTCTTACCTGCACGTTTTCTTCTGTAACTTGAATTTCAGCAGTATAAATATAATCAATAAGCATCCTTAGAGTCCAGCCATCAACCTCCTTTATTCGAACTCTCTTTGCTCGGCTTTCACTCATCTCACCTACAAATACAGTTTATTAGTCAAGTAAATTAAATAGAAATACAGCACATACGTAAAAGTTAAATAATAATTGCTCCTGCCAGCAGCAGAACTTTTTGTGTATGATCAGCTGTGACAGTAAAACAACTTTAATAACAATAATTCAATTTCCTTCCTTCCTCCCTCCAACGAGAAAGGAAGACTTTGTTGTTACCATCATGCAAATACTACCTGGGTTAACACTTTTACTGCAGAGGACCTATTTTCTCTAGTGTACAATATCAGGTAAATATTGTTATCAGACCTGAATAAGACTCTTCAAATGCATACAAAAACATTTTTCTGGCAAAGCAAGCTATTAAAATACTCTAGCTTTATCAACTTCTCAATCAAAGGTGCTTACCAGATGCAGTCTGGAGTCATTTCATTTAAAAAAGAAAAATTATATCCCCACAGAAGAATTAACATACATATTTCTTTGCTTGCCTACTTATTAGTCCCTTAACAATTTCACTTCTGTTACAGATCTGATTTAACAGTTAAAACTCAAGCAAAGATAAAATGGTAAGCAAGGGAAAACTTGTTGGATCTCATTTTGCAGAGGCTGACATATTGGCCATATGCCACAACTGAACTTCATAGAAAGGCCTGCAAAATACCTTCTGCCTTCTAAAATATGATGTTTCTCAAAATGCAGCATCTTCTTTATAGCCAAAATAACTGCCCAAAGACACATTTTGAAGTAATGATTATAACCTTCTCCTTGATGACCAACCACACATCTGTTCATCTCAGACCTTTAACCCTTTTTGCATTGACTTGCACTGGGAAGAGAAACATGAGCTACACCAGTTATGTTGGTACATGTATCAACTTTGACTTTGGAAGAGTATATCCCAGTCTCTGGATACGTCCATTTCTTACTCTGTATTGGATGTATTCTTATTTCTTCCCGCTAGACACCTAGAGACAAGGGTATTGATGAGGTAACAAAACTAATGTATACAATAACAGAAGCAGACAGGATGGGGAAGTGAATCAGAAGACGCTTATCTTTGCTGATATTTCCTTATGAAGTACATACACATTTTCATTGTTTGTTACTCTGTGGTCTCCAGGATCAGTGCCAAACAATGCATTTTACCCAGTGCATTTGGCAAAGGGATCATCACTGAGAAACCTATTGTTATTTATGCCTTTTTTTTTTTGAGCTGAAGGGTAAGCAATGGCATTTTAAATCAACCCTTTAAGTGGTAGGAAGTGCAGAGGACCATCTACAGCAACACACTACTACTTAATGGCAGCACAGGTTGCTAGCATTCCAGAAAGCAATGATGATGAACTACATCAAACACAGCAAAAAACAGCCCCCTCAGAATCTTCCTTTTTCACATGCTCTTCTGAAACATATCCCTACACCTCTGAAGGATGTTTGCAGTGTGTTCTCCGCAGGACCCTGTATTCCAAGTTTCTACTTCTAGTTTGACACAGATTAAACCTATTGATCTTCAGAGCATGCATGCTGCAAGTTATTTATTATGCAAGCTGCTGTGGAGGTGGTCCTTTGGGAAAATTGTGTGTGTGGGAGAGTAGAGTTTGATATTCTGCAAGCACATTAGGCATGTCTTCAGATTTTGTGTCAAGGCTTCTAGAGCCATGGATAGGCAACTCCTCTGTTTAACAACAGAGCCCAGAATATACCAAAAAAACCCAAACCTCCAAAACAAAGATTTTCTTCTACCTTTCATGCTAAACGGACATGCAGTCTTACTACAATTCTAGATCAGTCCTCCTGTGATCGAGACCCGTTTGACAGATCGTACACAGGAAACCATGGATTTACTCGCTAGGCAGGCTCAGTCTGGAATTCAACCTGCTTGAAGAACTCTGTTCATGACTGGGAAGCTGCACCACCATACCTCCACAGTGTTGTTAGTGACAGGAAAGTATATCATTAGCAGAAAGGAAAGCACTGAGCTGATCCAACCTCCCAAGCAGGAGCAGCAGAGGACTAGCTGAGCTGAAGTTCCTAAAAGGCTATCTTAAAAGCTTATACGGTTCTTCACAAAGTAATGTAAGGAATGCCTTTTTTTTTTTTTTTTGGAAACAGAATTTTACAAATGGAGAATGGAGGCGAGGAAAGCAGGTAATTCCCTAAGGATAACTGCCTTGGCAGAAGGGAAAATTAAACCTTGTCCCAGGTCGGGCCTTAGGGCCACTGAAGGGTCCCTTCACTGATGTTTTATAATCCTTTCCTCTAATAATTTATGGTTATTTAATTCAGTTCACAGTACATATTTCAAAAGAATTTCACTGTATACAGAAGGAAAAATTACTCCTGGTAACATAGTCCCAGATGTTTTATGTTTCTTTTCCCCTCTACTTATAATTGTTACTAATTTTAAAAGGCAGTAACTTTTTCCTTCTTGGTATTTAATAGGGCTACTTCTACCATTGCAACAAATGGAAACAGAAAAAAAAACAGGCAGAGGGTTTGATCTCAGTTAGTGCCATACCCGACCCTGCATAGCAGTCAGTACCTAATGACTCAGAGAAAGATGGAAGTAGCCTGCAAACGTGTTCAAATATAAGCTTCTAATTTCTAGTCAAGAAGTAACCCTGAAGCATAAAAGTGCAAATTTTTTACTGTCCTTTCAGTCACTGTTTTATTCTGGATGGAAGATGATACTTTTCCTTTTGACTGTAGCTGGATAAAGGATCAAACTTGCTTATTTGAACTTGCAGATTACTGGATGAGAATACAAATCCACCTGAGATGTGTAAATTGCAGAGTTCATGGAGACAGCAATTATGACGAACTTCAGGACTTTTTCTGTGTTGAATGATTGAAATGCACCAACACCACAGCTGGGCCCTGCTGAAAGCAGCCTATGATAGTACTATAAAGTCTGTTGATAAATCTTGAAGCCACAGCTGAATTCTATTTAAACTCCTACCAATTTGGTTCACTAACTACAGAAATATTGTCACAGATGTACAGGTCAAATGCTTCCCACCTCCCACACCACTGGGGGTCAAAGATGACATTTAAAAACATGTAACAAGCAAAACAATTGAAAAGGGCCTGAAGCAAGGAAAGGGCCAAGATGTCAGTGATTCCATCCAGTGAGCAGCCACAGACAGCGCTGCACTGGCACTCCTAACAGGTAATAAACATCAGGGCAAGCAGAAATGTCGTCTGCCACAGAAAGCATAACATAAAACTTATACTCCAAGTAAAGAACACTTTCAATGTGACAGTCAACAACAGTTAATCTTTAATACAGAACTAATGTAAGAGTCTTGTGTTTCTCTGTTACTAAGGTGATGAAAAGGAATGGTAGAAGCAGCTGTTCTCATTCTAACTTTAAAGCAAGCAGTAGAAATTAAGAAAGAACGTATCAGTCACCTGGAATGTTTGTCTCAAACACAAATGCAAACTTGAATAATTGCTAGAGGAATAGATACTTAATTTTACACACAACATTAAAGCATTGGTGCCGCTGGTAGTGACTCCACTTCTAGCTTTGGTTGTGTCAAAATATTTACATGTAAAAATCAAGAATAATCAGCTGCTTCCCCAGGACACAACAGTATTTCAAATTTCATCAATCTTCCAGTTGCATACAATTAAAGTTAAGGCTCCAAGTCGCTTGTATACTGGCAGGCCAAGAGTCACATTTCTGCCTCCACCTGAGCTGGTGATCAGAAGCAATACATTGCAGAGAATTCTTTTAATTTCAGACAGTCAACATTAACTACCAAACTGGCACAAGATTTGAGAAGGAACAGACAAAACTTCAGAAATTAATTTTAACATGTTTTTAGTAGCATTCTCACTTTGACACTGAATTCCACATGATTTCAACGATTTACAACCATTATGGAATTAAACCCACAGCACAGGAATTCAGCTGGAGGCTCCTATGAACCTGAACCTATCTTAGCCTTGCAAGCCCTCAGCATTCCTGTTGGTGCAGCAAAGCCGCTACTTGGCCAGCATGGAGCAAGCGGAGGCAGAATCAAGCCTGTACAGGAAAGTTGTGGCAACCATGCAGAGTACATCTGTCATGGAGAATTACCCTAAAAATACTGAAACATGCACTCCAGCTATAGGCTGCCAAAGCCACAGAAAGCTTTCATATCTACTAACAGCCTAGAGTATTCAGGGTCTGAAGAACGTAGCAGCAGTAGTTGTTAAAGGACATCATTTACTCCAAAATTCCCATGAAGGTTATTTTAACCTTCTTCTGGACAAGTGAGATTACTAGAGCCTTAAAGGGTATAACAACTCTACTATTCCTAGCTTACTTAACATATACATGCGATTAAATGAAGGAGACTTTTTAAAGTATTCATCAGGCTAACGAAGAATAAGTTGCCAGTATGTCCTTAGACTGCAAAAAAAAAAAAAATCATTAAGAAACCCAAATGTTCCTATTGGCTTATCTCAAAATTAAATGAGATCCTAAAAAGCAAAAGTCATTTAATGTTGTGCTTTATACAATTGGATTGGATTAGAACATAGTAAGTATCGAAACATTTGGTACCTGTAAACATGGCATGGAAGTAGGGGCTGCAGGCGGCTAGCACAACTCTATGCGCTGCAATTTCCATGTCTTCAGCTACTATCGTCACATCACACAGCAAGTTTTGACTATTTAGAAATATCAGAGAAGGCAATTTCACATAAGTGAACTACAACAGATAAGCATATAATATCACACACAATTTCTTTTCCCATGCCCTCCAAAGAGGCAGGCAGACAATGTTGATGAAGCATTGTTTTTAAATTACACAACCACATGGCTATTACTCAGTCAGATTACAGATGGTGCTTGGGTACACAGAACTTTCTAAAAATCAAACAACTGAATTGCAATTTCTTGCACAGAAGTTTTCTGCATTGAATAACCAAAGTTTGTATCAGCCCAGTTTATAAGCCTTCTCACTTGAAGTCTGGGCCTCTTTGAGTAACTATGATAGAAAGAAGAATTTGATATACACAAACACTAAAAAAACTGAGGTAAGAAATAAGACTTTACAGATAACAAAGAATCCAAACTTCAGTTGTGATGCCTGTGTCATGTTACACTGGAAGCCCATGCCTACTTAATTGTTCAAAATCACTACTCAGACATGTCTATATTTACTGTTTTCCCAGCGTCTTTCACACACGGCCCATGCACACAATAGCAATTGTTTCTTCCACTCTGACCAGTTTAGAATTTATTATGGTTGATTTCATATCTTGCCTGACTTTTTACTTTCATCACATCCATGTACATTCTTGTCCTTTGCAACTGTAATATTTATTTCCTCCCTCTTCTGTTGCAATAAAGTAACATCTCATTTATAATCATTCCTAATACAGGTGTTCTCAACACAGCTTACAGCCATTGGATATACCTCTTCCAGCGAAATCCACCAGACTGTGTACTCTTTATAACCCAATTTTCTAGATGGAAAGGGGGAGGGGAACCAACACAAAACCAAACCACAAACTAAAAAATCCACCACAACAGCAAAAGGCTGCAATTTCCCAGCATCTAAATAGCCACACAATTGCCTTTTTATTTCCTTTTCACCCTACCACTGTCCCTGTAGAAGTAGCATACAATCCACAAAAGTCAGAGCCAGGGCAACAAAGGGAAGAGGGGGAAAGTACAGTTTAACAGAATATATTCCTTAAGGATGGAGCTAAAGCTGTATATCAATCCAGTGCTCTCTGTTCTCAGTATTTTGAAAAGATAAATTTTTAGCTTTCCTGAATATATCTTGCAGTTATAGTGTAGACTTTGTGACAGTTTGCAACTACCACGCAGAGCTGTAGCGGAGACTGGGATGAGCAGTTGCATTTTGCTCCGACAGAGCTAGAGCTCTCGGCCAGACTGCTCACATACTCACTTCAGTTCAAAGAAAACTCCATGATCTCTCAGCTTCTGCAATAATCCAGTTTCTTTGAGCACAGCCTCAAGTAAGAGGGCCTTGGGGAGGCCACACACCAAAAATTTTGGTAGCCACAACTCACCTTTGGGGCCATACTGCAACCCTGGCCTTAGAATATTGTTCCTTCTTTCAGCTCTTAATACCTACAGCAACTATCTAAATCTTGTCAGTTTAGCCTGCAATATGCTTATTATCAAAAAAAAAAGACAATATAAGGTAACGACCATACTCAGATGAAACACACAATTCAGAGGAGCTTGAAGACAACCATTACATTTATTATACAAAAACTGAGACAGAAAGCTGCACATAAGAGGTCAGATACCCAGCTTTCTGAGACATCAGCACTTATCCTGACAACAGGAACTACAGGTTTTATACTTAGCTGCACAGAAATACCAAAGATAACAATAAAGCCAGAAGCAACAGAATTACATCAATGCAAAACTCCAGCTAATTAATTACATTGTGCATATACTGACATAGTAACTTAGAGGTAGTCCGGACACATCTCTAGTCTGGAACTGCATTAGTGGAATGAATATGCTCTGCATTACTACAAAGCTGACAGGCTAAATAAACTACTAAATAAAGAAACAAGCTTATAAACTTAATCGTGTACTCTGTTGCAAGCATCTTGTGGCTTCCACAGCAACTCAGCACCTTCATTTCATGAGGGCACACCAATTTGTTTCGGAAAAACCTGCACTCTGAAGCGATATTGTACTAATTTGCTTGTATAGAGCAACTGAACCAACAGAACCATGGGGGTAC
>VZSZ01005587.1:182580-193850 GCA_013398815.1 Ibidorhyncha struthersii
CCCCGTCCGAGCGGGCTGCTCTTCCCTGGCCTTTCGGGAAGAGGAGGGCGAGCGGGTGGCGTTCGCCTTTGCTGGAAGAAGCGTTGTCCGTCGAGGGGGATGAGCCCGCGTCCAATGTCCCTTCTGGGTTCCCGCACACCCGAGCGGGTATCTGCCGCCTCCCAGGCGAGCTGAGGGCCGGAGAGCGGCAGCGGTGAGCCCGCCCGCCTTCGCGGGGACACCCCCGCACATGGAACGGCCGGGCCAGGCGGTGCTCGGGGCGGGGGAGCGCGGCGTGGGGCACTGCGGCGTGTGGGGACACAGAGCTGCTCGAGGCTCTGGAGCCAGGGCTGCCTCGTTTTTCTTTTTTGGGGGGGGGAGGGGGGGAAGAGGAAAAATTGGTCATAGGTCTCCTCCGTGAGCAGACCCACCCCTGTGGAGGGGCGCCCGCGGCCTCGTCCCGGGCCGGCCCGGGAGCAGGCCTGACACCGGCTGGTGGGTGTCATGGTGGTCGCAGCTCCAAGAAGGGTCCAAAGCAGAGCCCAGAGAAGGTGGAGGCTGGATTTGAGCAGGCTGCAGTGCCCATGCTCTGGTTCACGGTGACCCACTGGAGCTCGTCCGTTGTCGTTTGAGCCAGTCCAGCGGAACGACGACTGCGCCCCCCCAAAACAGCTGCCCTCCTGGCTGCAGTCATGCAACCACAGACATCGCTGATGTTGAGCCTTAGGTACTTGAGTTGTGTTTTAATGTTTGTGTAATATAAAAAAAGAAACACGGACAGGACAAGGATCTATGTCAAGCGCATGTCTTTGTAAGCAACACTAACACTTGAGCATAGGAAGTTCCATCTAAACATGAGGAGGAACTTCTTTCCTTTGAGGGTGGTGGAGCACTGGAACAGGCTGCCCGGAGAGGTTGTGGAGTCTCCCACTCTGGAGACATTCCAAACCTGCCTGGAGGCCGTCCTGTGCAACCTGTTGTAGGTGACCCTGCTCTGGCGGGGGGATTGGACTAGATGATCTCCAGAGGTCCCTTCCAACCCTGACTGTGATTCTGTGATTCTAATTCAAACAGTAATGAAGAATATGACATTTAGCAACTTCTGACTTGGGGCATCTGAGAAGAATTTACTGTACTTTAACCCCTGTAAGTTACTTCTGAATCTCAAAAGATTGCATAGTCGAAGATGCACTTAGCAAGCTGAACACAATTCAGGTATTTAAGAGTGATAACATCTGTAAAAATAAAATGCTTCTTCACAAGAGATTTGACATTAACAAACTTAATCTAAAAACTAATAGATTTCTCACTAACTGACCAAAACTATTTTTCTAAGAGTGAGAGGAGTTTGAGGACAGCACATTTTAAGTAGAAGGCAAAACAGAAAATGGCAGGCGCATTTTTGGTGACGAATATTATGGTTGGATGCATAAAGCCTTCATCAATCCTTCTAATAAAATCACAGGTTATTAAGACTAAATGTATTTTAATTTATTATTTCATCTTTGCTAATCTTTAATAATATTCCTCATTTGGAAAATGTTTTAGTTTTCTCAGTTTACCAATCGTCTTTCATTTCACTGCGATGTTTGATCTGGGAACGCTTCAAAATTTTTTCAATGGCTTTCCACCAGAGGTTTTTCTAAATTAAATAAATGCAATTGTCAGTGCTTGTCTGTGCTTCCTAACTGTTTAATTTGTCTCTCCTCGAGAGACAACTGGATTTGCCTCTGGGTTGTATTGAAGAAGACAAGCTACTTGTTAAAGATTTGAAAGACGCAACAAAACCTGCTTGCAGAACAGTCTGCTCCAAAGGGGCCAGCCAGTAATAATACACTCTGAAATGGAAGTTTAAAATTCAGACGGCTCCATGTGTCATAGCGTCGGCGAGTTCCGAGTTCATCAGCAGGTCTGGTCTGGGTAGGTCAGAGAGCTGCTGATGACTGTCACATCGTACTTTCAGGTTTCTGTAGCCCAGAGTAAGCTCCTGTATGTGTTGCTTTGTAAGACGAGGATCCTAGCTTTTACTGATCCATAAGACCTAAGTGAGTCTTACTAGTAATAGTGTTTTAGGATCCACATTAGACATGAAGTCATTGTAAACTTGTCCAGGAGCTGATGAGGGGTTTTGTACACTACTCATAGATCCTGCAAGCACATGGGCAGCTGCATATTCTGCCCTTTGTTAACACAGCAGAACTGTTTAATAAACGTTCATTCTTAAATGAACATTAAGCGTTTCTAACCTGTGACTTCTGTCACTTTCTTGCAGTGTTGTTTTGGCTTTTGAGCCAAATGTTTAAGGTTAGCTGAAGTAACTTCTGGGATACAGAACATAGAAAAAAAAAACCACCCACAAATAGGGCAGGGTTCTATTTTTGTTTCTAAAATTATGTCTTTGTACTTCAGTAGTCCTGAAAGAAATGATAAACAGCTGAAACAAAAATGATTACATCCAAAATACATTATGTAGCTATAGCAAAATAACTCGTATATCTAACTGTGCAAAAAAACATCCTTTAAATACAATGTTTGTATTTTTACAGGATTCTGCTTGATCTGATACCTCTTCTCAGAAAAGACCTTTTAGAGAAGAAATGGATTTATATACGTGTGGGGGTGTATATATATGTAGTTTTGAAAGGAAATAGGCTAAATTTCTTAACTATGATGAAAGAGCTGCCATTTTTGTTGCAGCAATTCAAATCACTGCATTTACTGAGAAAAATCCCTGTTGTGTTTAGGACTGCTCCTGTAACAACTCTCAGTCCTTTCCCACTTGTTTTAGCGAGTTCCAAAGGAATGCTGCCAAGGCTTCCTAATGATTGTCTGGTTCTTCAGATATATTGACACTAGAAGTACTTTACCAATGAAGAAATACTGATACTATACATTGGCATTGTACATTCACTGAAAATGCTCTGCCTTCTAGCAAGACAGTTCCGCAAGTTACCCAGTCCTGCAAATGGAATAAGCCATCCTGGTAAAAGTCAATGTAACTGCATGCAGATGCCGTGTCTTATAAGCATCTTTAAGGGATCACGCACCATGCTGACATGGTCATGTTTGAAGAAATCTGTATTAGGTTTAGCTACAGAGAACACTGAAATAGGTTCTTACTAGTATTTTTAACTGACAAATGCAGGTTAGGAAGACCTCTCCAAAGTCAAAAAATGCATTTGTAAGAACATTTACTCTTGCTTAAGATATTAGAAGTCATAGCTTCTTAGTGATTTGGGCAGAATGTTTATGAGAGGATGCTGCAAAGACTGGGATTTTTTCACAAAAAAGGAAGAAGAAAGGGGCTAGAATTAAAGACTTAAGTACCCCTCTGTATTGCTACAGCGATTGCTTCAAACAGAAAAACAAGGTCCTTCCTCATTTTGTTAGCAGTTATCCATTATATTTGTATCTTATTGAATCTAGTCGCAGGTAATTTATGTATAAAATTTATGTAAAAATACTTATGTTTTTATCCAAAATCATTCAGGGCACACATCCATTTTTTCCCTGTGCATTTCACTCCCAGTAACATTACCTCCAGCAACAGACTTTTCTACGACCAAGGCCCCTGCATCTAAATAGATCCACAGGGACCTCTGTGGAATTCATGACAGTACTTGAGGCCCACACACACATTAGCTGTCACTGCATTCTTTTGTCTAAGCACTAATATCAGCCTTAATCCAGCATTAACAAATCTTACAAGGCCTTACTCTAGTGTCAGAGACTCTTTTTCTTTTCCCCAGAAGAATGGAATATTTAAAGATTCGTGGAACCATTGAGCTAAGGACATGAATGCAGTTGAGAAGAATTACACTGAAAAGTAATGTGAAAAGGAAAAGCAAGAAAGTGCATGCAGCAGACTGAGAAAGGGACCAGATTGCAGAGGAATAAGTACTGGAGAGTAGGCAGAGAGAGAAAAAATAAGACATGTAAATTGGGAATGTGAAATAAGGAATAGCAAAGCAGCTGCTCTCAAAAATAAATTGTACTGTGACCAAAATCAGTTAAATACAATTAAGCATGGATAAAAATATTTAGTCTCTTCTAGCACTATTCTTCCGTGTAAGCAATTGCTGGAGCACCAAGAACGATACATACTTAACAAAAATAGGTGAACAGTAAAACTTGCTTTGTAAATTCATGGACCTTATATAATGATGAAAATTAGCAACTAAGAACTGGCTTTTAAGTGTTCAAAACCAGACATGGTGTAATTTCCAAAAAGACTTGATATGGCACACCGTCTAGTAAGCAGGCTTTAAATACTCCAAACCTAATCTTGCAAAAGACGGGCCAAATAAAAAGCAAATAGTATGAAGTTTCTAAGTTCTGCTCAATGGAGAAGTCAGGTCCTTGTGGTCACTGCTGAACAGTGCGGTGTTCCTGTAGACAGCAAGTTCGGTTTAGTGCCACGGAGAAAGGAAGTTGGAGTTCAAGTGTTATGAATGGCCGCAAGGGTGGGTCATGGCTTCGATTCATATTAGTACTGCAACTTACTAAGACAAAAAGTAGAGATCTTGGTGAGCTGATCTGAGGCCTAGTGCTGTGAAGGTCTGGATTTCACATGGTATATCCTTGAGACGACTGTGAAAGAGGTGGACCAACTCCTACTCTCATAGCTGTAGACTTGTGTTGCTTCCTGCGGAGTGGATGAGACAATTGGGTCTCTGTGCTGAGTGATTTAAATTCACTAAACCATCAGAAAACCCATTCAAAACTACTAGATTTCACCTTGCAGCCATGCAATGACTTAGGCACGATGCAAAGGTGGCAGCAGAAACCTGCAGCCGGAATTTCTCAGGGAAAGCTGGACCATCCCAATCAGCTGCAGGCAATGCTGGTGATGGAGCTGCACCCTTCAGCTCAGAGTGATACCTTACCGAGATAAGTTCTGCACAGTTTTTGTGTACAGCCTACACCAAAAAAAACCCAACAACCCACAAAAAGATTTACAAGATCCAGTCTTTAGCAAACGATGTATCATGTGGATAAGCAGGGCTTAGGGTAGCCTCTTGTTCACAGAAGTCATCTCAGTCACTGGTGGTTTTCTCCTGATCATTTTACTTTGAAAGAGTGTAGATTATTCCTGTGTTCAGTCATACTTGTTCAACATGTCAAAACAATATTTTCTTGAAAAATGAAGCAAAAGTAGTTTTCTTCATAGATAATAACTCTAAGGCATAGTCTCTCAGTGCAAGTCCATCAAAGTCAGTGTATTTCTGCTCCATCATAATTATTATCTGCTCTTAACAGCAATATTATAAGATAGTCCTAACCAATTCAATCAACTGTTACAGGTTTTTTGAGAAGAAAACAGGTACAGCTAATTAATTAACATTACGTTTTAAAAATTGATATACTGCCATCTAGTGCTTACTGAATGCACAACTGTACAGAGAAATTCTATTGATTTCAGTAGTTCTTGGTTATCTATGATTGGCCTATAGCAAAAGAATAGGTAAATTCACCGAACTGCACGTAGTCATGCATATAGGGAGCTTACCTAAGAACAGTAATTGGGAGCAATTCACGCTGTGAAAAGTGACACAGTACGCTGAAAGAATCAGTCTGAATATATATTGTTTCATATGCATATGAATAAGACTGGAGGATCAGTATTTGCAGAGTCTACAGCACTTGAGGGGGCACTCAGCAAAAATGAAAAATAGTGTAGACTGGGAAAGATCAAGTGCGATATAGTTCATACATTCTACAAATTCTTTTGTTGTACAAAAAGGCAATGAAATCAAAGACATTAAAATATTAAAAGATTATATTCAGGGAGTCATAACAATAGCAATCACATAGGTGTAGTTACTGCATATAATTTTGCACAAAGAGATTGTTCATAGAAACTGAAAAGCATATCATGCTGATATTCAGGGAATTTAGTAAATCCTCGTTTGGATTTTTTTTTTTTTTTTTAAGAAATACTAGCAGGTATTGCAAACTCATTGTAAAGATTGAGAAAAGAGCTCAGGATCAGTACCCTTAACTATGCAGAATGTCTAGTAAAATTGGACTCCTATTAAATAAAAAAAAAAGGAAGGGGAAATTTAAGTCAAAGATAAAAGTGTGAAAAGGTTTAGTCCGGTAATTCTGGTACAAGCAGATACTCATGCAATGAGTAGTTTATTATGGTGTTACAGCAGTACAATTTGTCTATTCAAAAGAAGGACATTGCGATCCGGACATATATTCCAGGGAAAAAACAGGTATCCTCAGAATCTAAAATATTCAAAAGATACCTTATCAGAATGCTAATACTTTACAGCCTTAAAAAGTTAGTTTAGGCAAGCTAGTTCTTGGCATGTCCTTTTTATGAATTTCAGGCAGTACTTAGAAAATGGAAAAAGAACTGGAGGGGGGGAACAACACCTAATTTTTTCTTGAAATATCATCCTCTGTCTTTATTTTGATTTTATCAGTAGTTTTCTTGAGGCAAATTATCTCAAACATTCCTCTTTTTCAATGACAATCACCCCAGACGGTATATAATCTAAACCCAAATACTTTCAGAAACAGCTCTGCTTTTCCCTTTATATAGTTCAAGTAAATGTTTGTCATATTGTGATGGCTTTAGAATACAATATAAACAGAAATATGATTTTGAAAAATCAGAAGGAAGTGAGAAAACCCACAGTTAAAAATCACTGCAGAGGGAAAACTCTTCACTCTGCAAATCCAGCATTTGCTTAAGTCCTAAACTATCTAAAACTCTAAAACTTATCTTTAGAGCTAAGTAAGAAAGATACATTATGATACTGTGTTTTGAAGTTTGATTTATACTTCTAGCATGTATTTCTAAAAATAAATATGAAATCAAGTGTTGCATTCCTTCTTCAACCTCAATGTATTTTCTTTTCAATATAGCTGGGAATTCAGCAGAATTAAAAAAGTAAGCTAGAGTGCCCATTCTGTTGTTCACGATTCTTCCATTCACTGTTCCATTACATCCCCTGTCTCAGCTGCATTAAGCTGTCCAAATTCTCTCCCTACAGCTCTATTAACTGTTACCTACCTATTTTCATCAGCCCTATCTCTGGACTTCATTATGGACACAGAGGACATTTTGCTAAATGATTTGTACCAATAGATTAGTTGAATTAACCAGTGGCCACACTAAGCCTCCAGCATTCAAAATTGTATATTAATTGGTGAAAGACTGGAAGATTTTTTATTAATACCAGTGTTATGGTCTTCTCTTTTCAATAGCTTGCATTTAAATGCCACAGAATTCTTAATGGGCATTTTATTTATGAAGCCAAAGCTTCATAGGAAGTGGCAGTTTTTGGTTCCATGATCACTGTGTATAAACAGCCCCGTGTTGTTCACCACAAAAAGCTTATAGTTGCATGATGTGAAAATCCGAAACTGTTCATGGAGAGAACAGTTCCTGTATTGTAAATGTATTCAGCAGTGAACTGTTTTTTAATCTCCATAGGATTTTAAAAACTTACCGAAGCTTGAAATAAAACAAGTACCTGTGAAGTGTCGTTAATTTGAGGCTAGAATAAAGATTGCGCTTACTGCAGTATGACTGTCCGGACTATTACAACCAATTCATGCACATAAAATTGTCTTTACTGTTATTTTTACCTTTTCACTTCACATTTATATTTTTAGTCATGCTGGGATCTGTCACAACCCCATATTCTCAGAGCAAAGACTTTACATAGAGCTGAATACACTTTAAGTACTAATTGTACCTGCAGTATGAATAATAAACAGTAATAATAATTACACCTTATAGTTGAATGTGAAAAAGGTTGTGAGCTCAATCCTGTTTCCATTCATGCCAAATTTTAAATAAAGCTGAGAGGAAGAAAAATAGGTATTAGGCCTCTTTGTGAGGATACACTTGTGAAAGTTAGCCCCCAAATATTGTAATTATTACAGATATGGAAAAGGTTATGCGTAAGTAGAGGATTTAATCGTGGGTATCTAATCTATGCTAGCTTTCCTTAAGGGCAGCTGGCAAATAAGGACATATTAGCATCGCATTGTTGGACCACGCCACATCTTTTTACCTTACCCTTATCACGTAATTTCATCGTTACTGATGGAGTTGCAGAGGAAGTAATTTAAGAACAGGCCATATCTTAATCTGTTTTAGACTCCCCAGCACTGGATCGGCCCTCAGGAGAACACTTTCAAGTCACATGCACTAAAATGACAATGTCTGCAAAATTTGCCAGAAGATGGAACAGGGATTGAGCAGAGGAGAATCTTCCTTCATTACAACCTTACCTTGCTTACATCGTTAAAACCTCTTGCTAGAAAAATTACCTGTGAATCTAGTAATTAATATATCGAAACCAAAACACAGATAGGGTGATCTACTAAGAACAAGAGTAGACTACTACTGTAAAGATTATATAAATATTTTAGGTAAACCAGTTGAAATTGACAGTCACATATTTCTAAAAATGCTAACTGGTGTTGTGTACAGTAAATATTTACGCTCCTCAAATATTTAAACTTGTAATTTTTCCCCAACTGGGCTCTCCAGTAACCTGTCGAGAACACTTCATTTTCCATTCAGTACAAACAATACTTACGATTATATATAAAATTATACATATTCAAATGAGTGCTGGTAAATGTAAACTTCATGGGACTTCAGAATTCTAAAATCATACTGAAAGATTTACTTATTTGATTTTATCTCAAACACTTGTTGATTGGCATGTATCATGCACACTGCATATATGTATGCAAGAATAGATGTGTTTTGTAAATATGTATTAGACCAAATTTCTAAATCTCTGAACAGAGGTTGTTAGAAAATTATCTCTGAACAAGCACAGAGAAATGACAACTACTTAGCAGCAACTTTATTCACTTTTTAACTAGTATGCTGCTGATATAATGTAGATGAAGTATGTGTTTCTCACCTGACTGTATTGGATATCTGAGGAAACAGGCTAAAAACAAGATTACAGCTAGCCTATAGTATTTTATGGAGACTGGCAACAGGAGGAGGAGTACTGTTGCAACTGAAATTATTATGCTAATAAAAAACGTAGTTGCTTGAGCCTGGGTATCCAAGTGATGAATCAAATCCCCAGATTTAGGCTTCTTGGTTCCTAACTCTTTGAACAACTGTTCTAAATCACTTCATTATTTTTTTTTATGGTATCTCGCTCATCCCTACTGTTTCTCCTCAAATATCATCCTTGCCAAATTCAGAATCCAAAACCCCCACATTAAAGGAGAAATACATGTATGCATTCGTAAGCATGTGTGTAAGCAAGCAAACAAAATGTGGCAGAACAAGATAAATAAATATACAGTTCAGCATTTTATTTGGTCATAAATGAAAGCAATAGCAGTTAAGCAACACAAGATGATATGTGACTATTTTTTATAAAATACTTAAGTGTTTTTTTATTTCTTAAAGAAAGTTTAATGCTATTTTCATTTTTTAGAAAAAGAGACTGCTATGAAGTATTTTTAAATTAATATAGATTTATTTATACCAAAAAAGTTATTCTAGCCATTGTCACTAACTGGCACTGTTACTAGTTTCTTGTCTGTGTGACGTGGTACAATACACTGCACACTCACATTTCTGGTTATTCCAGAGCAGACGTGTTAACCGGAACACATACATTGCTGCTCCTTGCAAAACAAACAAAAGGTACAGGCTCCTTGCTTTTCAAGCTGAGCAAAAGCTCCGACAAAGGCATTAGGCGTACAGTTATACAAAGAAATGGGAAGTTCTGGCAGCCCCACAGCATCCTCATAAAAATTGCACAATCAAGTTTCAGGCTGATTTATTGACCCACCCTTATCTTTGATGTTTATTAGATGTGTGTAGATGTAGACCACACCTGCCAAGGTAACTGCCTGGCAAGGCAGAACACCTTACAAAAGTAACACCTATTACTTGAACAGCAACCGGTGAATTGTGCCCTCGCTTCACTGTCACAGAAAAACTTTGTCCTCTGGCTGCTGATCAGTAGGATTTGTGTTATTGTGAGAGGAAAAAAGAGGAAGCACAGTAAGGAAGAAGAAACAAGAACATTTGGGCTGAGAAAGTGGAACTGAGCAGGCTCTTATCACAGGAGCTGGACTTAATCTTACTGAAACCAGCAAGTTTAAGGCTTGTTTTTCATTTAAGGTAGTCGCCCATGTTGTTAAATATGTGTATCTATGTAAAACAAGAACAAATGAATGCTAGTTACGAGTGTAAATGCTCTGGGTGGGAGGTTTCAGTTGGGTATTTTCTACAAAAAGATACCCAAGAGAAGTCACAGAGATGAAAAACTTGGGACAGCCTGAAGAATACCATACCTCAAAAGCAGCTTTTCCTCATTGGCACTTCTGCACTCTTTCAAGAGAGGCAGAGCCACGCCAGCTGCTCAGGGTGATAGCCCTGGCTTCTTGTAAATAGTACATGAAGAACAATTCCAACTTGGAGATGATACTGTCTTGTTGTCTTTCAAGCCCCTCATACAGCTTTGATCCTCTTCAGTGTCCTCACCAACATCAGCTCAAAGCTCAGGGATGGTCTCATAAAGCAAACTGAAGGTTAAGAAAGATTTGCAAACAGAGCACTCGACAGATAATACTCTGCTTTGTAAACTCAGACTATGTGCACGCTTGAACAGTGTCATTCTGATCACTCCCATTTCAGAAAGGCTATAGCTGAAATGGGTCAGGTAAGCTAACAAAGACCACCAAAGAATACCTAAAGTGGTCAAGGAGTATTTGGCACACAAAAGGGTCTCAAGGAGCAGTAAGACAGAGATCCATAACGTAAGTAGCGTGGACACCCTCAGCGGCCATAGTCTCTCTCAAGTGCAGTTATAAAATGAATTTAGCAGTGGGCAGGTTTTAAAGAAAACATGTTTCTTCACAGAATACACAACCAGACCAGAAATATATTTGATGACTTATTATGTGCCTTGCGCATGCTAAAACTCCCCATCGTCTGAAAGGGCAACGGGACATGTTCATAGAGAAAAGATCCACTGGAAATTAATTACGTTCACAGACTCTGTCCCTTCCTCAGGAAGTCCCCATGGGATGCGCTGCTGGCGATGGGAAGCCGCGTACCCCCACACTTCTTCCCCAGGCACCTGCTGCTCTTTACTCTTACNCGGGCCTGCACTAACTAGCCCCCCGCCTTTTCAAATTCAGTCGCGGGCTACTGAGTCAACGGGGCCCAGCCTCGCCAAGGGACAGCGCGGCACCCCCTCGGCCGGCCTGCAGGTCCCCCTCCGGGAGGTGGGAAGTCCTCCCCCGCCTCGGGCAAGAAACGCGGGCCGGGCCGGGCC
>VZSZ01005587.1:194893-213787 GCA_013398815.1 Ibidorhyncha struthersii
CCGCCCCCCCGGGCCGCCCCTCGCGCTGCCGGCGGGCGGGGGCCGCTGCCCCTCCGCAGCCGCGCTTGGAATACCCTTCACCCTCTTCCTCCCCCGCCCAGTAATGGGGGGATGGGCTTGGTTTTAATCGAGGTTTTTAATTTAATCGAGGCTGCTCGTGTAGCTTGTGTAGTTCTTCTAGGTTATTTTTTTCCCCCCTGAAAGAGATCCCGTGAGTGTAATCTCCGGTTTACACGCTGCGCGCTGCTGTGACCGCGGCGTTTTGCTGTTGATGCCACAAAGATGATGGGAGGGCTGGAGCAGCTCTCCTGTGAGGACAATCTGAGAGAGTTGGGGTTGTTCAGCCTGGAGAAGAGAAGGCTCCGGGGAGACCTCGTTGCCGCCTTCCAGTACCCCCCTCCCCCCCCAAGGAGGCTACAGGAAAGATGGAGAAGGACCCTTTATAAGGGCACGTAGTGATAGGACAAGGGGGGAATGGCTTCAAACTGGAAGAGGGTAGATTTAGATTAGATATTAGGAAGAAATTTTTCACCCTGAGGGTGGTGAGGCACTGGAACAGGTTGCCCAGAGAAGTTGTGGCTGCCCCATCCCTGGAGGTGTTCAAGGCCAGGCTGGATGGGGCTTTGAGCAACCTGACCCAGTGGAAGGCATCCCTGGCAGGCTGTGGCTATGCTTGTTCCTGCCTGCCCTCCTCTTCCTCCTCCTCCTGACGCTGGGCTGCTGCTGAGGTGGTCACAGGCTGGAAGCAGGTCAGGGAGCCTGGATGCTGGAGCCTTAACCAGTGCTTATGGTAAACAGTGCCTAACAGGGGGGTGGTTTTTTTTAAGGTGTTTTGGCTTTCAGCAGCTGTGGTTTTAGCTCATTGTAATTAAATGAAACCTGTGTTTGATCTAATTAGGACACTTGCTAGGTTTTCTTAATGTCAGATTGACTGCATGGCATCATCATCTCTCTTGCTTTAATTACCCTCCTCCCCATGTTGCCTGTAATAATATCTGCTCATGGAGGTTATGTCACCCAGTGCTTCCTAATGCTGCCTGTGTTTCAGGATGCAAAGATGAATTGTAGCTGGTCTCGCAGTTAGTAACATGATCAAACACGTTCTGATAAAGCTCTGTCTGTGAAGGAGTGTGCTGATCTGTCATGGTACTGCAGCAGTGATGAGTTCACCTCTTCCCATGAGGCAAAGGTGGTTGTCCTAAGGATGGTCACTGTCTTTGTGGGAGGTGGCAGCTGTTAGCTCTGCTATTAATTCTGTGTTGGGGAGGAATGCAGCAAGATGTGTTGGCTGCTGGAATGCTGGTTCTGCACACTTGCTTTCAGAGCTTAAAATTATACCTGGCCTCTGAAAATGGAGGATGATGGACAGAGAGCATCTTTGTACTTTTGCTTCTGGATTTTATATCAGTGACATAAGAGGAGTGCCGTTTGACCAATAAGAGGTCATTTTATCAGGCAGGTACTTCAGTAAGGCTTTTTTTTTTTTTTTACAGTCAAAGACTAGGCTAATTAAAAGGTATCAAGTAGGTAAGGGTAGGCCTGTTCACGCTCTTCTATGGTTAGGCAAGTGTGGCATTCATGGTACTAAAATAAAACTGCTGACTGAAATAACCCTTGATGACGAGTTTCTTCACTGTAGGCAGCTGTCTGCAGGTGAAATAGTACTGGGGAGCCAACCTACACTGTCCTGGTTAATATGAAGTATAAACCTAGGTCTAATCCCAAAACTTCTTTATCTTTCTTGTGCTGTTGTCTAGAAGAATGACACGCCTCACTTGTCTTGAGGCTTATGCTGCTTTGTCATGGCAAGGAGAAGTTCTCAGTTTAAAAACAATAAATATCGCAGTGAACCCTGGCATGTCTCTGAATAGTCAGAAGTCTCTGCTCTTGTCATGTTGTTCTGGGCTGTGGTTAGTATCGCTCAGGAAAACAGCACTCAAGACTTGAGTTTCTTTATCTTTTGAAGTAAGCAAGGACATAGCAGGATGCTAAGAGGGAAATGCGAGCGGTTTCAGTGTTCATAGTGGCTGTGTATGTTTAACTTAACATGTACTGAATGACTCTGCTCCTGGAAGGAGCAGAGATGCATAGCACTGAGGCAAGTTCCTTTTCTACAAAGAAAGGTTTTTCCCCTCCACCCATTCTTAGCTTTTTTTTTTTTTTTTTTTTTTTAAGTAAAAGATATGAAATACTTCTGGAAACTTACATTCAGCTCAGATGTTTTGGCTGTGTAAAGTCAAAGCCCCAATATTTGGTGCCAACAACACAAGTACACAAGTAAGAGCTGCACTATTTCTAGTGAAAGCAGAGAATGTCTTGGCCAGCATTTTGTAGCAACTTCTTCCCCCTGTGAACTGCCTTTTTTCTTGCTTGGGTTCAAACTGCTGCAGCTGTTTTGATGTGTCAGTGGCAGAATCACTTGAAACTAATACTGGTACACTGCAGCTGGCTTTATTGCCTCTGACTGTAGTTGGATGGAAGTAAGAATAACAGGGATTTTTGCAGTACCTGTATAAAATATGTGAGAGAGACTGTAGTTGTCACTTTTTCCATCTTTTCATGTAAACATACTAATAGTTGTGGCCTCTCTCAGCAGTGATGCTCAAATACTTGTAATACATTTTAAAGACTAAAGTTGCTGAAGACTCAGTGTGATGCTGGGAGGTAGATTAGTGTCAGATTCCTCAGGGACTGAGTTCTTGCATAAAGATGTGATGAGAGTTTACCTAGAACTTAAGAGCTTGTCTCAAGATGCTAACGTAGTTGTTTTACCCCAAAGCTCGATTTGCTTACAGGAAATTGCTAAAACTTTATACTTTACTTTTAGAGCTTACCTGTTATTCTTTGCCCTCCCCTTCTGTTCCAGGGTTCCTTGGAAATAACACAGAGTTTGGAAGATGATCCCCTACTGGACGGACCGCTTATTTCATCTCATACACTGCATTCCCAACTGAGGCCAAGATTTCACACTATCCCAGCAGTTTTCCTTGCCAATTTTCTGTTGCTAATACATGTAAGTTTAAGAAGCATGACTTCCTTATGAAAATTTGCTGTCTCTATTCTGAATTCTTAGTGTTCACACAGACAGAATTCTCCTGAGATATGCATACACCGCTCTTCCAAACCAGTGAAGTCTTATTGTCAATGTATTTTGATAATGTATATGCCACATGATATTTGCTGCATTCTCATTCTGATTGTTGGTGCTAACGTGCTATGACACATGTTAGGAAGAAAAGACTTTTAAATAGTAGTTCTTCCATGCTGTTGGAAATGTACTTTCCAAAATAATATTACTTCTGTAGAAATGCTTATACTATTATAGAGGGCTGAGATAATTTTGATGCCATGCCTTCTGGAGCCTGAACTTAATTTCACAGGGAAGACTTAAGGTATTTCTTATGGTAATTAAACAAGTAAAGTTGGACTCGCTCCGAGGTTTTTGCATGGTAGTGGATGGAGAGATAAAGGAAACCAAACGTTACCTCCTGCCCTGACTGGACTTCCAGGGGTTAAGGGTGAAAAGTACAGATAAAGGACAGATCTTGTACCTAACAGTATGAAAGCCTTTTGAGTCCGGTAAACAGAAGTAGAGACTCCTGCTTAGTAGTGAGTTTAACCTTGGTAAGTTGAAGAGGCTTGTTGCTTGTGAGCACGTGGAAACCAAACATGAAGAAGGAAGGGTGAAGAGCTCTGACCCTAAGATCTAACTGAAATGGTACTTGCGTGGCACTTAGGCACATAGTTTAGTGGTGGACTTGGTAGTGTTAGGTAAACAGTTGGACTCGATGATCTTAAAGGTCTTTTCCAACCTAAATGATTCTATAATGCCACTAACAGTGACCTGAAGATAGTATGTGTGTAAAGCCAGATAGTGCACAAGACATGTACGTATTGCTAGCTGTCTTAGAGCTTCATTTGATCTCAAACAAAAAAATGCTATGCCCAGTGCTCTGCAAAACATCCTTTCTGCCAGAACTTTAAAAGGACATACCAACCTCTCAGGTCTTCCTTTGGGCAGCTAACCTTCCGATTTTAGAAGTAAATGTTTTGTGAGCCTCTTAGTAATATCAGGAAATGTCCCTCTGTCTGTCAAGTAGACCTAGGAAATACTTCTGCTGTTCTGCTGTATGAACTGCAAAAGTTTCTAATGGAAACTGTGTATCCAGCCTTATTCCCTTCCACTACCAAAGGAACACTGGTGCCATCTCATTAGGATGGCACTTGAAGTCTGCATTATGAAGGTGACACAGCCATTGGTAGTAGAGCAGTAAATGTTTTCCAACCTAGCCTTGGGGCCTTACTATCTACTACCATAACTGATGTAGCCACATGTCAGTCACCCCAGTCCTAGGAAACTGCTGTCTCTTCTGTCCCCATCACTTCCCCTCTCCTGCAAATGGAGGGCAGTGTGGGAAGGTGAAGAGAGAGAAAATTGCTGAGACGTCTGTGAACACACACTCTTCCAGGTAAAGTCTTGCTGCTGTTGCTGAACCTGCTGCAGTGGCCGGCTGGTCCTTGGAGCAAAATGGAGAAATATCCTTTTCTGTTGGTGAAATACAGCATTATAATTGCCACATGAAAGAGTACTGCTTCTTTTCCTGAAAAGATGGTTGGGGGTAACAAGCTTTATTGGATTTCCTTCCTTTCTACTTCTGCAAATGTGCACAAACCTTGTGGAATGTGGTGACACCAGGTTAGATTCTGATGCACAGCCTGCCAAAGGGACAAGTATCCTGGAGAAGTTAAGCCATCATGGTATTATGCGGTAGAGTTGTAATGCATCTCTACAGTAATTTGTGTATAACTTAGAGTACTTCTGCGCCATCCCGTGGCAAGAAATGGGGTTAGGTGGCAAACAGCTGCTTTGGTGCAGCTGCCTAGCTACATGCAACTCTGGAGTGTGTGGGTAGGATATGCTGGAGTGTGGTGGGGCTGGGCTTTTAAGTGGTTTTTGTTTTGCCAAGCCTTGCTCTTCTGCAGGCTTCTGGCTCTTATCAGGAGGCTCTGTAGAGCAGTGTAAAGTGTACAGGGTAGAAATTTCTTTATTAACTCTGTCTTTCCTTAATCCCCTCTGTGTATGCCCATACATAAAACTGAACTTAAATACTAGTCCAAGAATAACTTTATATATATATAAAAATCCACTGGGGTGAAGTACCTGTTGTTGGACTGCCCTAAAACGTAAGCAAAACATCTTTTATTAAATTACACCCTTAATGCCAGCTACCTGTTTCCTCTTGTATACCTTGCTGTAGTAGATTACTAGAGCTGCAATGCTAGGCCATTCCTGCTTGCATCAGTTTAATATAGCCATTTTCTGTACTGAAATACATTCCTAACAGCTGGAGGGAGTAGAACTAGATGTGTTAACGGCTTAAAATGGCAAACTGAACAGTAGGTGGACCAAATAAGAATAATCCAGCTAACACTTTTAGCTTTGTAAGACAAGGAGGTGGTAAAATAATAAATTAAATTAATTTTTTGTTGATAAACCCTCCCTCTTATTCCACTTCTTAATCTAGCTACTTAACCCATCTCAAGATAATTTGGCATTTAATTTGCATTTGAAGTAATGGTTTTACTGATAATATAGAACACACTCTTTTTTTCTTCCCACCTTCTACCCTGTCTGTCCTCTATACTGTCTCTTTTAGGCATTCATGACTGTGTGAAAGTTATTTCCCCCTTCTTCCTCCCTCCAAATACCTAACTATTCACAACCAGAGCAAGCTAAGGGCAACTCATATCAAGAGTAATTAAATGGTTTTGAAAGGTTAATTTCTGAAGAAAGCTGCTTAAGAAATGACAAAAACATGAAAAATAAATGCAAGGGAGTGGGAAGGGGGTGGTTGGCTCTTGGATATCCATAGAATTAAGTATGGAAACAAAGCTAGCAAAGGAAAATCAGACACTTTCCTCCATCTTTAGTTCTGATGTGTTTCTATCAGTTATGAGAGGCAGAACTTTAGATGCTTTTTAAGCCAAGTATGTTAGAGGTGTTAGACTTCAGGCAAATTGATTTTTTTGTTGTTGTATATAGAAGCAGCTCTTAACTAACTTCTGTATTGGTGGGAGTTGTTTTTGTTTTCAATTCTGCTTTAAAATATTCCTATTCTGTAGAATGAACCAGGATGAGAAAGTACCAGATTTTCTTGTTCACTGAATGAAAATGGAGAGTATTTTCTGTGACAAAAACACTTTATACACACAGGGCTTTTTTAAATCTTTATACACATACTCCACACATTGTGCACCCAAGACTTTGCCTTCTAGTTAGCTAAAAGATTGGAGATGCTCACTGCTGATAACGAAAACTCGAAGACAAGTCTAAAAGACAGGAAAAGTTATGGAATAATGGCACTAGTTTGAAAGGACAAGTGTATATACAATCTGATTATAGTGTGGTCATTCTGACATAAGTTCTGAGCAAAAATGAAAAAAATCTGATAATAAATATACTAAAGAATGATTACCAACTGACGAAGATGAATACCCAATGTTAATAATTCACTTTAAGTTACTACGATGATGTTTCACTTTTTTCTTATGTCATAACCTGGAGATGATCTTTAATGGATTTAGTAAAGGGTTGACTTTCACTTATGCAATGTCAGTTTGAAGAAACATAGACTGTACCAATAAGATATGAGGGAGGCTGTCCTGCAGAGCAATAACAATTGTAATTGAGTGAGTCTAAAAAGGTGATTTTTTTTTTTTTTTTTTCCTGTGGGAATATAAGTCAAGTTCACATTAAAGTAAAAAGTCGTGGTAAAGAGGTTCTGGAAATAAGAGAAATTCACTATGAAGGGAAGACTTGGGTAACAGTGAAATTTACTTAGAGGAAATCTTGGGAAGAGTGGTGGTTCTCAGCTCTGTTCAGATGAAGATTGGTTGCCCTCCTGGAAGACAATCTTACTACTTAGTAACTTCAGTCATGAGTATGTTTGCGGAGTGGCACACAGTGGTTGTAGTAAGTGTCTAATGTTTCATACATTACTTTCTGAATGTATTTCATTAGAGTTGAGATAATGAATGATGAATAAAATAAGCCTGTATTTTTTATAGTTAAATGTTGTCTTTAAGAGTTTTCTTCTTTCTTCCTTTCTTTTCCAGGTTGCTTTTGTTGTTCTAGCATTTTTAGCAGCTATGTTTTGTTCTTACCCCAATCCAAATCAGGATAAGTGCCCTGGAAACTATACTCACCCACTTAAAGTACAGACTGTCATAATCATTGCAAAAGTAATTCTGTGGATTCTGCATGTTTTTTTTGAACGGTATGTCCAGCACCACCACAGTAAAGTCAGAAGCCGAGGTTACTTCTCGATATACCGATCAACAAGACATCTAAAAAGGCTCCCACTGCTGATACACTCCACAGGTGAAGTGAACTTGTTTTCCTGTGTTTTTCCTCTAAAGCTTTAAACTAACACAGTAAGATTGAACAGTTTATATATAAATGTATATTAGGTATTGCAGACTCTTAAAAACCTGCCTAGAGCATTTATAAATTACACTTATTTTAGTCAGATGGACCTCCTGACTGACCTTTCTGGCCTGCCAGATGCATGTTGTAAAGAACTCTTTGTAGTGGAAAAATGCCCACAAGTAAGTGTGAGGTTGGGTAAAACATCTAGTCATTTGTATCTAGTCTTCAGCCATAAAATGTTCAGCCAGCAAGGTCTGTTTGGCTGCTAGTGATCTTGATTTGCATACTCATTTGTCTAGTTGGATATGTGGCAAGACTGCTAGTCTGTCCAAGAAGTGTGCTTCTCTTCAAGCTCAGCAATTCAGGTAGAAGCAGATGAATTGCTTGTTGCTCAACAGCTGCCTGAAATCAGTAAAATAAGCAGTTTTCTAATCTCCAGTGTGGCTATGTGTAACATCCAGCTCTACTTCTGACTCCCTTTTTCTACTTTCTATGAACAAAGGGTGGTGTATGGGAGTGGTTTAACTATGTATTCTGTTATATCAGCCAGTGAAGCTGAAAGAAGTGTTGGTACAGTTAGCTGGTGTAGCTTTTCTAACACAAAGTACTTCAACAAATCTAAAATCCATCTAACTTAAAGGATTTTTTCACACAGGGGAAGAGGGAACAGTGGTGGCTTTTGCTGTTTTTTTGCCTCTTGTAATCCCACCTCCCTTCTGTAAATTTTCTGAATAACTAGACTAGATTTTTTTTTTCTCCAGCATTGATAACTTAGTCCTGTTTTATATCAAACCCTAGCTTTCTTCCCATCCAGTCACTACAAGAGCTAGTCACCTTGATGAACGTGCAAAACTTCAGGCTATGGCCACTAGATAGAGCTCTGAAGATACAGATGTGTTTGGAGTGCAGTGACAAAATCAGGTTACAGCAGGCTTAAGGTTGTTTCAAAAGACAGTAAAAGGACTGTTTCTGCCTACTGCAATGTAATCCGGAATACTTAGCCCTGTCCTCAGTCTTGGATGGAGCCCCCTTCTCCCCCACCAGACAAACTCTGGGCACGTGTAAATGTTCAGGTGCAATCAGCTGTGTGCTGTTGCCTGTTGATGTAAATCGTCTGTAGTTCAGAAGGCGGTTAGGTCCATCACTGCAAATTCCCTGCCATGCTAATTGCTGCTGGTACCACTTCCGTCCTGACAGTTCAGTTGCCTGATGCAGTATGAAAGAGAACTGTACAGTCCCCTAGCTGCATTAATGGTCTTAATACACTTAGGGCTTTACCAAGGTACTCGTTATAGAATTTCTACAGGGAAAGAAAAGAACATTTCACACTCAGTACCAGAGGAGAAGAGGGTGTGTAAAGAACTAAGAATGCATGTAGGTGTGTAACTCAACACTTGCTCTCCTTGGCTAATTGTGTTCATTTCAGTTAAACTTTCAGTGACTTGCAAGTATTAAAATAATAGCCAGGCAACTGGAAGCCTGTGCAAGTATCTCCCTGTGAAAGGAAGGTGTTTGGATTTTTTGTTCTGTTAGCCTCATTGAAGTACACTTAAATCCACCACCTGAAAGAAAACACTTTCTCATTTTTAATTGACTGATGTGACCCTTTAGGAACTGGAAGAAGTTAATAGTCTCCAAGCAGTTTGGGGGATGGATAGCAGCAACAAGGCTAGAAACTGATTAAGGCCACACATGTATATTGGGTGTTTCCAGTACATTTCTTCCACTCTTGTTTTTTAAGTGAGAAGAAATCTATAAAGAAACTCATCATTCTCTACCATTACAGTCAAATGCTGAAATCAAACCTCATTTTGCTGCCAGCAGTTGTGAGCTTATATCTCCTGTGTTCAAGAAATTAGCCAGAGGCGCAAGTATGGTATGAAATGGAAAAGCGTTATTGAAATGTTGCAGCCTGATGCAGATGTTAAGGATGAGAAAGTAGTAAGTTATTTTCAACAGCTAATGAAACCGTTACACCTGTAAAACATAACATTTGTTTTCTAGGTAATGCAGCCCTGCTTTTGATTCTGTCAATGCAGCATTCCTTTCCTGATCGCAGTAAAGCGTACCTGTATCTTATCCTGGGAGTCCTGGGCCTGGAGCTGATTAGCTCCCTGACATGCTTAGTGATTTACACAGGTGAGAGGCAGTTTTTTCCTTCTTGAGTGAGACTTGTCATAGCTGCTACTCAACTGGTTGGTTGTCCTCACAGTAGCTCACTTCGGGTACCCCAAGACATTTAACTGCAACTATAAATACAGAATGATTCTGGGCTTGTAGAAGGAGAACTAAGGCAAATCAAAAACAAATGGGAAGGTTGTCAGGCTTGATTTGGTCTCCAAGTGCTGCTAAATGAAAGCTCCATGTTACCTCAAAGCTGTTGACCCAGTGAAGTGGCAATAAATGTGTAAGTGTTGCAAGTGTCCTGTGAACAGGCTTATCTGTTCAGCAGTGTATTCTCAAATGTGTGCACCACAAGCTGTGAAGCAGTAAGGGCTAGCTGGCTTTATCAGAACTGCTTCTGGAATTTACACGTGGGACTTGCATAGTTGATACTATGATGTGCCTTACTCTCCAGACTTTTTATTTTTCTGGTCCTACCCCAAAAGCATCAGTTCCTCTTTGTCACTAAAATGGAAGATTCCCTCTAAGAAATGTTTAAAAAANAAACTTTTGGAGTCTGTGCTAATACTGAAATAAGATACTGCTTCATAAAACTGTGAGCCATTGCTTTGTACTGTCACTGTTAGCTTGTAAGGTTATCTGCTTTGAGATTTGGTATAGCTTATCAAGACTTGATAAACCTCTTTCCATTAAATTTTTGCAGAACTATTTAAAATGTTGATTGATAAATGCTTGAACCATATAGCTTTCTCTAATCTCATCTTAAAAACTATTCGGGTTTATGGCTTGCATTAACTCAAATGAAAATAGCTGGGTTAAAAAAAAAAAAAAAAAAACAAAAGCAACACTGAAAAGGTACAAGACACTAAAACATGCAATTACTTTTGTTGTCCAAAGAAAGCTAGAGACGTTTACTGTGACATCCATGTCTGTTTAAATGATACATAGTTCCTGCTCTTAAGTTAGTTTATATTCCTGCTTCTGAGATGCTGCTTTCTGATTAATCACAGCTACAAACGAGGACACAGCACCTTAGCTAAGCAGCCTCAGTAGCACTGGTTTCCCGGTGGGGATGGGGGGAGGGCAACGCCAACAAAACCAATGGGGAAAAACTTAGTTTGCTCCTGACTCCTAATCAAACAGGAGGAAGGAGGGTGGGAACACCTTCTTCGGGACTTCATGAAGCTTAAAAATTTAAAGTGAAAGCCATTTCTATGGTGGTCAGTATTTGCATTAATCTGACTTATTTTGTGGTTTTATAATTAGTAACTAATCTAGGATGTCTTTTGGAGAAGAAAACTTTGGTATGTTCTTGGCAATGTAAAGACACACAGAGAAACACTGCTAAGTAACTTGGTCATAAAAATATAATCTCTTCTTGACTCTCCTACAACAACATTGAAATCAAAATGCAAGAATAAATAAGGTCCCAGGTCTAAACTGCATCCTCCTTTTATAACTGTGCAGAGGCCTGAATGCTGTGGGCTTGTCAGGCATTCCCCTGAATGGACCGGCATGGCCTAAGTAGAGTAACTGTGCTCTGGAGGGGTGAAGGCAATGGTGAGGCAACACAAGCACAGCAGTCTTAGAAAACTATTCCAAGAATGCTGGAGATCATCCTTCCTTTGCATACGTATACTTACTTTCCTGTGAAACCCAGGAAATAAGAGATAAATTGCAAAAATTTGATAGAACACCAGGAATTCCAGTGAAAATGTTATTTCTTACCCTGAGGCCTCTTGGAGCTCGGTGAGCTACATTGTGTGCCTCTTACCCTGGCAGAAAAGGATCAGCAACTGCAAGAAAGTTGACCTTCATAGCAGTAAGGTGTCAGCCTGAATTTCCATAAGACCTCTCAAACTATCTTTCTCCTTATTTGTCACCAAAAGGGTCTTGTTTCCTAGCTTCTACTGTGTCAGTTCCTGTGCCTATCAGATCCATTAACCAACTTACACTAGGAAGTTGTGGGGTGCGATATCTTGCTTTCCAGCTGAAGGAGGCTTGAAGAAGGGTCCAATGAGTCCTGGAACCAAAGCAAAGGAGGGACAGAGCTGCATTGCAAGGAAGGAGTAAGGCAGTCTCTTTTGGCAACAGCTACCTTATTTCTTCAGCAGCCCCAAAACAACAGTCTAAGCTTCATTCTCTAAAGCTTGATGTAGAAAACTAGGATTAATTTTCATGTAACCTAACACTTGCCTCAAGATGGGGCAGACCTCCAGTCACCCTAGGTTGCCTTTTCCAGTGGGTAGTGTATCTTGTTTTCCATCCCAATACATGTTGAGGTAAGCTAAAAGACTGCCTGCATGTCTGTCTCGTGTAGTGGTGTTTTTTTAACATTTTGAGAATCAAATTAAAGCTCTGCTGAAGCAAACCAAATGTATTTGGCCAGTGATACTCAGATAATTGTTTTTCTCTCAAACAGAGCAGAGTATGTCACTGGAAGCATGAAGCTTCTTTAATAAGATAATTTTAAGGGTACTCCTCTGCTCTGGGTTAGAGTGCCCCTCTGTAAGGTGAGCACTTAGCAGATACCACTTACTGTTAAGACAGTATCAGTTAATGTAGCTGAGCAACAATGAGGAGACTAAGGTCACTTTAGACCAGCAACTCATGATCAACCTCTTCCTTGTGTTAGTATATTACTCCTAAATTTTGGAGGGAAGGTGGCACCAGTGCATACGTTGTTTCTCCACTGTGGAATAATTATTTCTTAACTACTACAATGAGGTGTAAATGCTTACCTGTAGAAGGATCATGCACCTGACTTATTTTCATTTAAATATTACTGCCTCACAAAGGAAAGTGGTGGCATGGAATACCTGATTGTAATTCTAGATAATTCTTCTTGTTGGAGCTTTTTTATGAATTGTATGATGCACAATGTCCCATGAAGTACAACTGCCTTTCTTAAAAATCTCCATTCAGCAGTGTATGTGTGTATATATAGCTGTAGGATGCAGAGGCAGAGATTCAGAAATCTACAAGGAATTGCTGTGATTGACCTATAACAGACTTGATGTGTAAATTGTTCGAGTGAAGTAAATGTGCATGGTATGAAGTATGATAGTGACATCTCTAAATGTCAGCTTGCTGTTGTAAGTTTGGTTTTGTTAGGATAGGGAGTCAAGCTTTAAAAGACTTACTAAATATATGCATTTAATGACTTTCTTACATACTTCTAGTATCACTTGAATAAAAGACTAACATTCCCACAAAAAAACGCATGTTGGGAATTCCACATCCATTCCTTCCTGGCTTTATTTGTAGAGAAATACAGTCATAGAAATAACTAACCTTTGAGCCTAACTTGTAGTTAACCTCTGGAGGGTCTTAGCATTGTTTTAGCAGGGTGGCCTGTAATAAACCCCATCATAATCTTGACTTGTAAGGACAGTCTTTCTCTGCTGCAGTAGTGTGGATTTCTCAGAGCCAGACTGTAATGTTTTTTGTGGCATTGGATGTATTGCTTGACAAGCGGCCCTAACTGCGGAGTCCAGAATGCATATTCCGGATCTCTCAGTATATTCCCTTAATCAGGATCTGACATTGAATGACTTCAAATATTTTAAGCTTCCTTCCAGAAATAATGCAGAGGGTGCCTACAGCTTCTCCCACACCCACCCATCCTCATTCCTTATCAGTTAAACTTAATCTTAAAACTTTATTCACAGGTGCCCAGGAATGACATCTGGTTTTGATAGCCAATGCTGCAAGGTTCACAATGTGAAGCCATGCTTGTTTGGATACTTAATGGCTTTCTGTAGCAAGTCTGCCCCAGTTTTAGAGCAGGCAGACAAGATGCTGCTTCATTGCAGGTAGTCTAGTTAAAATAGTATTTATCAAAGAGCTTAAATTAGAAGTTCTGACCGAGATACTAGTATCAAAACTTTTTACAACTTCTTTACGGCATGGTGCTTAATTCATGGTCTGAATTTGGAGACTGAATCTCAGTATCCTCTCAAAGGCAACTAAGGTTTCACCCTCTCTTAGGTGACAGACTAAACTTTGCATATGGTAAGCAGTATGTTCAAGCTTCCTCATTCAGGTCTTTACTTCACTGTGGTCTCTTAAGCAGCAGGGCTAGGGGGAAGATGGGGGGACCAAAACAAAAACAACAAAAACCCCCATCACTGACTTTTAATTAAAGCCATTCCAGAAATCAGCAGACATAAATCCTGCTTTTCCTTTCCTTCCTCCCCACTCCCCAGATTCCCTTGTTGTCTTTCCATCTCCTATCCTAAGGTAATCTTATAATAATCTGCCAAAGATTTTTTGGTTTTACCTTGGAGCACGGTGATAATGCCTTTATTTGNAGACCTGACATAATTGAAGAAGAAAAGATGTATGCCTACCCCAGTCACATCACATCAGAAATTGGATTCAGGTAAGGTTTTCTGTATTAGTCTTGTACCGTAGTCAGCTGTAGTATGTAGGTAACACTGACTAATGTAATTCCATTACTTTCTGTAGACTTACATATAATCTTAAATGTGTCAACCAAAGCAGGGGTGGGAACAATAGTTTTGAAGGAAACTATATGCTGAAGACTGCTATTTTACATGCACAGATGAGAAGTAGCACAAACTTGGACTTTCTATGTAGTAATGGCAATTCATTATGATACAGAAATCCTCAAACATGAGGACAGAAATTATTTGACCATTTATGGCCGGCTGCACGAATCTTTAATGTGCTATAAATAAGTGCTTAAGATGTGGTAGTTGGCTTTATATGGGAGTTTGAGGAGAGACACTGGTGTCTTAAACTGTTAGTTAAAGTATGCCTACAGAAGCCTAACTTCTTCAGCCAGTTTCAGGCAAGGAAATATATTGTGGGCAGTTGATAGATGAAGAAAACTTTGCAGCTTTGTTCTATGACAGCAGTTGGACATGAGATTCCAGCAAGGGATTTGGAATATATTCCTAGTTTGGGAAGGAACTTTAAGGGTGGGTGGGACACTTAGGAGGTAAGAAATGTCTCAATGAGACAGAGAAGCTATCTAACACTAACCTTATGAACACTGAGACTTATTGTTTGTCCTTTGTACCTTCTGACTACTGGAACATCTTCCAGTTGCTGAAATGAGTTTGGTATGACTTAACAAAAAAACAATCATCAAAACTAACGTGGACTTCCATGTAAGAATTTATTTAGAAATTTTCTATTACAGTATGACTTGCTTCTGCATGTGTGCCTTAGTAAAAAGTTCGAGTGCAGAGATGACTAATACTTTGGCACTTCCCCTTATGTCACAAATGCAGCACACACATGCTTTTATGGACCTTGGAAGTAGATGTCCAGGATACAGGAAGGATTTAGAGTTGTCTTGAATTTTGATACAATGTCTGACTTCCATCTTGATTTAAACACCATGATGAATGCATGGTAGACCTCATTCCTTTCTTGTTCAGCTTCTCCCATGAGAAATTCTCAAATGGCCAGAGAACGAGTCTGCAACAATGACCAGCTGAGGAAAAGACTCTGATTTTTTTTTTTTTTTTGATTAAAGAGTGCAAACTTCCTGTGAGAACTGATTGCAAAACAGTTATTTTAATTCAGCTCTATACAACTCTGACTCTCTTTCCCTTGAGAGTTAAGGTCTATTGAAAAGTGAATCCTGTCAGCCCTTCAGTTGACCCTGGTTATAAGAATGTTTTTTGAATATTATGACCTCCACAACCTAAGCTACTGATCAGAACCTCTTCTGATGCTTTAAGCTGGTAGTGCAGGTCACTGGTTAAGGTTGCAAGCTTTCTGTCTACAAAACCAGTTTTATTTTTTCCAGTTTATCAACAGTGAGTTTTTAATTGGACCTAAGCTTTTTTTCCACTTTAGCAAGCCTCCTCAGCACTTTCTAAGAATTATGAAAAAGGCAGTGTTCCTCCAAAAAATGCTGCAGGGCTGAGGAGCAACTTTCTAAGCTCCAAGATGCTCGTGTGTGGGGGCAGATTCCTAAGTCAGCTATGAAGAAATAATGTGTAAGGGAAGACTGGAATATGCTCAGGCACCTAGTACTTGTTCTTGCTGTATTCATAAAAGTTCCTAATTGTAGATTTGACAAAGTTCTGTACTCTTACAGATTTTTCTCAGTTAACTTGGCTTTACTTAACATTGCAGTGTTACTATCCTACTTAAAATGAAGGATGTCTGAAAGCTGGAGACATTTGAAGTGGGAAGTTAGCTGTACATGAGATTGTAGATCTGAAATAGCGAAACTTTTTGGTGCCGATGCCTCTATTATACTGTGACAGATAATATCACTGTATATAGTAGTACAGCATGGGTGCTACAAACTTGTGTCTTAACCAGCTAATGATCCCCACAGTTGAACAAAAATACTACACCTGCTTAAAATACGCTTCCTAATGTATTTGGAAAAGGTGCCATGGATTTCTTGGTACAATTCTAGCATGTTGTCCGGCTCACTAACTTTGTTAAACAGTAAGAACCCTCATACTACTACAACTTTTCTGTAACTGTCTAGCAGGAAATACATGACTTGATGATGTATACACGGCATGAAGTTTAGTCAGACTTTTTTCTCTTCCTGTCGTCTTGTGCAAAATGGAGGTTAAACATAAAACTGTTGTAGATTGCCTCCTCCCTCAAAAGTTAGTTGGTATCAACAAAAGTAAAACTGAAGGAAGCAACTTGTTAATTAGCTCTGACACTTTGTATGTTACAAAGCTGCTGTCGCTTATTGAAACATATTCACTTTTGTTATTTCAAGGGAAAATTCAAGTTTAGAAGAGATAGTTGAGAAACAAGGAGATGTAATAGAGTATCTTCAGCGACACAATGCACTGCTCAGCAAGAGACTATTGGCACTAACATCTCAGCAAATCAAAACTTAACAGCATTTGGAAAACTGCTGCTGGATCTCTGGAGGGAACGTGAGGTAATATAATACCCAGATTGATTTGTACAGATGACTCATCTTCAATCATCTTTCACATTTTGAAATAGAAGTCAAGCTGGAAGGATGAGCTCTGTGTATATTATAAACCCATTACAACTGGACACTGGGTCTCTTCAAATCATCAGTTCTGGAGCTTCAAGGATTTTTTAATTGCCAATATGTTGAAGTTGGACCTGAGGTAATGGTTTAACTTTGTTCAGTTGTTGCTATTATTTTGTACTGCTGTAACCTTTAAGCTTCAAACTACCAAAGTATTTTATATTTCTAGAATACAAACTTTTTCTCTAGAAAAATCTGACTTTGCAAAGGATATCTTTCCAGTTTCTAGTACTGAAGCTGAGACTAGATGCGTTCTGTTACGGCGTCCCATTACTTCCAGTGTTAGACATGGTGTACTTCAATAATCCTATACAAAGTAATACTTGCTTTCTAGGTTGGTCTCCTTCTGTCCTTTGTCAAGAAAAGGAATGAAACTGCCTGTGCCAGTGGGGGAATTTGGCATCCAATTTAGGATTTATTTTAAAAAAAAAAAAAGCGATGGGGGCCCTAGAATGGCAAATCTTGCATGTAAGTGTGTGATATAAAACAATGTCATGATAAGCAATTGAGCAGTTGTTCAGAATTCTGGCTTTAAAATCCGTAAGAGGGATCTTCAGAGCTGATGACTTCCCTGCTGCTTGGAGTTTGTGTAAGCTAATAATCAACAAGATTCCTACTCTGCTGACTGAACTAACTTAATACAAAAATACTTGAGAGTAAGCTTTTTCACTGACCTGGTAACTAACTTGTGTTGAATGGGTTTAAAGATCCTGTTAAATATGTATTGGTTACAGGCATTCTTGCTCTTTACTCTGACTCTTCAAAAAGTCAGCATCTTGATTCAAAAGCTAAAATGGTGTATGTGGGGGAAGTGAAAAGCAGCAGAAGACGTAACGGTCTTCTAGAAGTTGGAGAAACAAGAACTTTTGGTTCTGTTTCATGGGTTTATTGGGAAGGCTGGTAAAAGAACCAGTTCTGTTCTGGGTACTACTTTGTCTACCAATGTAGACCAAGAATTATTTTAGAAGCCAATACCTCTGTGGGGAGACAGGGTAATCACTACTCAAAACTGGGGAGAAGGGTCTCATGAGGAGTAGTCTTGTAGTTGAATATTAAGAAAAACAAATTAATCCATCCTACTTTAGTCCTAGGGCACACTTTAGAAATAACCACACTGTTTAGTGTGCAACAAACACGAGGGTTGTCTCATTTAAAGGAACCAATAAATATTGGAGGTTTTGCTGCTATCCAACACTAAACTATTCTCCTTAACCATTTTTTCTTGAAAATGCAGCCAGGATTTTATAGTATACGTGTAAAAAAAAAAAAGTTTTTGGTTTTAGAACTTGGGTTTTGATGTGATTGTGTATATCAATTTATATAATTTCTATGAAAAGCAGTAAAATGTGACTGTGAAGTTCATGCACAATAAATGCAACTAAGGAAAAGTGTGAATTCTGTCATTTCTAAGCTCCTGTACAGCTGGTGAAAACTGTCCAACAGGCAACCTGTGCAGATTTTCTGTTATGCTGAAGTTGCTCACAGCACAGTGTTGGTGCTTTAAACTAGCCAAAAACTGCTATGGCAAGGATAGCTGTGCACTCAATTTGGAGCTTTGAGTTTTGTTCTCTTTCCTGGGTTATATTTTTCCATTGTGCTTCAGACTTTCCCTGCTACTCTTATTTCTCTCCAACACAGAGGAATAAGCTGCATAGTGTAGCAGAACCACTTCACTGTGGTTCCCTCCTCCTCTTCATGAGTGCTTAAGGTTAAATGTGGATTAACCAGCAGCATTCCTTCCTATGGAACAGGGCAACTGCAGGTTGCCAGGTGTGTGAGCATGTGTATCTCCTGCCCTTTGCAAGTCATAGCTCTTTGTTAAATCAGTTGTGTGTTTACAATTTAAAATGTATCTTTATCATAGAATCATAGCATGGTTTAGGTTGGAAGAGACCTCGAAGATGATCTAGTTCCAACCCCCCCTGCCATGGGCAGGGACACCTCCCACTAGACCAGGCTGCTCAAAGCCCCATCCAGCCTGACTATGAACACTTCCAACGATGGAGCTTCCACAGCTTCTCTGGGCAACCTGTTCTGGTGCCTCACCACCCTCACAGTGAAAAATTTCTTCCTGATATCCAATCTACATCTACCTTCTTCCAGTTTGGAGCCATTCCCCCTATTGCTACATGCCCTTGTTAAAAAAAAAAAAAAATCATCCTTCCCCAGGTCTCCTGTAGGTCCCCTTTAGGTACTGGAAGGCTGCTATAAGGTCTCCTCAGAGCCTTCTCTTCTCCAGGCTGCACAGCCTGTCCTCACAGGAGAGGCACTCCAGCCACCATCATCTTTGTGGCCCTCCTCTGGACCTGCTCCAACGGGTCCA
>VZSZ01005587.1:232799-309446 GCA_013398815.1 Ibidorhyncha struthersii
GCTGGCCACACTCCTTTTGATGCACCCCAGGATGCCATTGGCCCTCTTGGCCGCCAGGGCACATTGCTGGCTCATGGTCATCCTGTTGTCCACCAGGACTCCTGTGTAATTTTATCAGTGTGTATCGGTAATAATTGAGTTGTTAAAGTAATGTTTATACTGCAAAGAATATTTTTTCCTCTTTGATTTTTCCAAGAAAATCTGAGAAGAACCCACACAGAAAATTGAGGTTTATTACACTCTAAATTAAGCTTAAGTGACTTACAGTATTAGTGTGACTACACTTTTTATGTAGAATTTGTATATATATTTTAAATAGAACTTAGTGGTGTACAGCTAGCTGGTTGAAATACATTATTTTCAGGGTTGGTGCAGTTGTTACACATTAACTAACAGTGTGCTAACAGCTAAGTAAATGTTTGGCAACGGATCAGAAACTCTAAATGAGGTCATAACATATGGAGAGGTCCTGAGAGCTTACAATTCCTGTGTGTCTCAATGAATATTGTAGCTACTAACCATTCTTCACAGCTTGTAGGCTCTGATGCAGCAGTGCTCCGGAGCATGTGCGTGTCGTTAAGCCAATAAGTAGATCCATCAGCTTCACTAAGGCTGCTCATCAGCTTAAAATTATGTACAGGAATGCATACTTTGCTAGGCCAAGGTGTCATGGAACAAATAAGTGTTGCTGGGAGAGTTTCAGTACAAGGTGAAAGACTTGAGAACATCTTTGTCCAGCATGGTAAGTTGCTGCTTGTTAAGGTGTGTGAGCAGCAACTGATGCTCTCTATGAGAAGTTGTTTTCTATTTCATTGCAGCTCATGAGATCATAAATACATATAATGCACTCTTGTTTTATCCTTGCATAGAAATTACCATTACAGTTGATGTGATGCATGCAGAACTGTGACAGTAATGATTTTAGGCTAAAACAAGCATGTTTCTTATGATGTCAGGCTTAATGGAAAGCCAGATATTCACCCACCCCAGTATGTCTGAGGGAATGGTTTATGTTTACACCATATCGTCTGTAGTAGTTCTGATGTAATTCGGATTGATGGATTGACTGCATTGCAGTGGCCGCTAACTGCAATGGCATGCTAAGTAAGAAATGCATAAAAGAAAAGTAGTACATTCTTTAATGAGGTAATTTATAGGAAAATATCTTCTGAAGTATTTAATTGTAAATTGGGGAGAAGAGCTCAAAGTCTTTGCATTATGCACTGGAAAACTGATGATCAACTCTTAATATAGAACAAAGCTAACAGAAATGAAAATGCAAGTTATTTAGTTGTTTGTATGAAGCCCCTCTTCTAGCGAGAGACCACTAAGAAATACTGGTACAAAACACAGAAAAGGAAAAGTATTTTTGTGAATTTTTTGTTGAAATGCTACCAGTTTATTCAGACTTTCATTATCTCTTCTGTTATCAAACAGGAAATCCTGGTTTTGCTTTACTGTCTCTGAAACTTAGTCTTATCAACCAACCGTCTTTGCATTAGGATCCCAAAGTTTCTTCCACTTCTAGTATCTCACAGAGTGATTTAGCTCTGAAAGAGCAGGTGGAGCCAGCCTGTGTTTAGCACTCGTACACACCATGGGATTTTTTTATTTGTGTGAAGACAGAAAAGATAATTCTAGACTCGCTGAGGCTGATAAAAAAGTGGCCTGGTTTTCAATTTGTTCAGGATTCTACTTAGAGAAAGCGTAATCGCTACTCGTAGGGGACCTTGCCTTCCATTAGAGCAGAACCATGTTTAGCAATACTATCAGCTGCATTGTAATTATACACTAATGGGGGCATCAGGTAACGAGGTTTTGTATACCTAAAGTTAAACATCTTGAACTGGAATGTGTTTTGGTTTTGTGTTGGTTTGGGGTTTTATTTGTTGGTTGGTTAATTGTTTTTTTTTGGTGAAGAAAGAAATAGTCATCTTCAATGTAGGGTCCTTTTTTAATAGATTTTGTTCAAACTCAGATTTTATCTCTTGATGAAGATCCAGAATGCTTTAAAAACAATAACAAACAAACAAAAACTTAAGAAAATTTCTGTTGATTTAAAAGTGCTTTTTTCCAACAAAATAATTTAAAAGAAAAATCCCAGCGACAGTTATTTATAACTAATTTCTCCCAGGTTCGATATGTAGATATAATCCCATGCTGAGTACCAACCATGATGTAAAGCAGATTTTGAGGATGAAGATGAAGCTAAATCCTCATAACGATTTGGTTGGGGTTTCTGATAGTTAATTTTCATATTTTTTAGTTGGTTGTAGCTCCCCCTTTCATATAGAAAGGCCAGCAGAAACAGAAAGTGAATCAAATGTGAGATAGATCATACATTCATTACTTGAAGGAATGTGTAGAAACATTTGGGGAGTTGTGGTTTTTAAAAATAAATGCATATTTTATTTTACACTTGTAAATTAAAAAGAATCTTGCTTCTGTAAGATGACATAGTTGCTCGCTCATCAACTTGGCAGCTAAGATCCAGCCTGTTACATTTAAGTTCTTGCAGTAAAGCTGCGAATTCTTTTCTTGTTGCTTTTTTTTTTTTCCCCTGGTGTTCTCCTTGTGTAACCATAAGCCCGGTGGATATATTCATAGAGCATAACAACTTTGCTTCTGCTTTTAGTTTATCATGTAGATGTTTCCAGGTGACGAAAGGAGACTTTTTGAAAATGGCATGCTCCTTTCTTTTTTTGTGAAGTGATGGAAAGCACACCCCGGTGCTGACAGAGGCTGCTTTTGTCTCGTTGACATGTACGCATAATTTATACAGCCTTATAAATCTTGGCTTTATGGGACTATGTGTCTTACAAACAAGATGAAGAGCGTCCCTTTCGGAATGGATTTGTTAATGCTGAGAAAGAGTGATATTCTCTCCCTCTAACCTCTTGACCACCCTTTGGTAAAATAGCATGGTTTAGCGCTAATGGATTAATTGCATGAATAGCAAACATCTTCATTTTCAAAGTCAGTGCAAGCTGACACCTGTATAGTCCTGTATTAAAAATAAGATGGTGTTTCAGAGAAAAGAAATAGGGAGGAAAAGCTTATAAAGTAAGACTTACTGTGTTTAAGAGTAAACCTTGAAAGGCCTTGGATGTGTCTGTTATAGTGGTTATAGGCAATTATATCCTTTCTAAAAAGATTTAAGAGCTTTTTAGAAACTTTTCCATTTATTTGTCTATTTTTAGCTTTGTGTAAAGGGTAGCTTTGATCTCCAATACTTTGGAACTATTCTTCCCCAAACTAGCTATAGTCTTTGAATTTTATTTTACCCAGTTCAATTTAATTATCATCCTGTATGGAGAAAAGGGCTATCCAAATCAAAGTGCATTTTTTTCTCTATTTTTGTGAAGAACTAAAAGAGCCAGAGTGTCTACTTGTTTTAGCATTACACAGTTACTTCTTTGTTTGTCCAGAATTAGCTTTGTCTGACAAAAGTGGGGGATCCCAGCATTGCGTTCTGAGGACAGCAGCACAGTTTATCAATGACGACTGTTTAAATTGCCATCTAAACATCTACCTGTAATAAACATAGTCAAAAAACCTTCTTTACTGAATTATCCCCAAACTGTCAGAGGTGAGCTACCCCCCAAAAAGTAAATGTAAGTGAATATTTGATATTCCTGTGTAAATGGAAAGTTAGGAAGAAATAAAAACATTAATCCAGATCTTCTAACAAAATGTGTAAAAGGAGCAAGCCTTTTATTAAGAAAAAAACAAAACCAAACCTAATGAAGTAGTTAAATTCTAATTTTCATTAAGATTCACTGGCGAAGAGAGACCTTTGATTTCTTCTCAGTCACTTTTTAGAAATGTTTGCTACAGTACTGCTTCAGTTGGTTTTAGCTGCTCACACACAACTGGAGAATGTGTTAATTTGCTGTGGTCCTTGTTTATACAGAGGACTTGTGCTGCCTTAATCAATTTATTTAGATTCTGCTGTAAATTGGCACTGCTCCTTTTTATAACAATGACGGATGATTTAATGTTTTCTCATAATATCTTAATGCCAATTGGCTACTAATTTATGCAATGCCATGCATTTTGTGTTTCATTAGGCTTTGATTTTGTCATAATTGCTGGTCCTTGGCTATACAAACTCGGAAATTTTCTTTGCTACAACATGTAACAAGTTCTGTAACAACGGTACCTCCTAACAGCGTCGATCCATCTAGTCCCATGTTCACCAGAAGTTTATCCTAGATCTGGAAGACCAAGAAGAAGTAGGAGAGAAGTGCTTGGTCGGTGTTAGTTGTATTGGCACCACAGCGCCTAGGCAGCCTGGACATGGGTCACTCACTGCCTGTTGCTGTAGGCACCGTACAAAACCAAAGCTGAAGCCCACCAAAGCTTCTCGCTATAATCATAGCATTACTGTGGCTGTGGATGGTCAAACGCAAGACTTGTAGGGAAGAGGTTCTCTCATTAGATCAACCCATTCCCTGAGAAAAACAGATGACTTTTCAGGTACACAAGCCCTACTTTGGGTCTGAAGTAGAAACAAAAACATTGTATATTAGGAATGCAGTGGAGGTATTGGTTTTATAGCGCGCTGTCGTTTCCCCATATGTTTTACCATCACCTAAGAGTTTTGCATTTTAGTCTCTGCCCCACAAGAACTAACCATCTTAAACGCTCTCTGCTTACTGATACTCTCTTTTGTTGTTATACCTATTCCAACTTTTTTATTCCCTTGAATCATCTAATTTATTAATGTAATTAATATAAGCTTAAAGGAAATTGTTCTCAACCTGTGGCTTCTATATCAAACCTGTCCTAAAGCTTGTCTGTGTCTTCTGTTTAGATCTATTAACCTAATGAAAGATATCACCCTTTCTGAAATCCTGATCCTTTTATAATGGAAGTGTAAGAAACAGCAGAGGGAAGAGACAGACAATGAAATAATATCAGTAAGTTTAAAAGGCAGTGACCAGCAGTCTATTTATTCTGTTGATTTTCTGCCTTCTTAATTAGTTTTGGATGAAAAAATGCAGCAAATTGTAGGTTTTTATGTTTTGCCAACGACTGTTTTAAACAGCATGAGTTATGACTCCCAAAGCTCAAACAGTTTGGCATTTTCTAAATCAAATGGAAACAAAAAACTGGAAAGTGGTTATCATTAGTTTTCACGTACACTTAAAAAAATACAGTGCCTGAATACATTCAATGACCATTCAAAGCATATTTACTCTGTTGTAGCAATTATGCAAGCCCTAGCAAAGACAGATTAAGAGATTTTTATACTGGGATAATACCTCATTCAGAACACGAGCTCAAGGTCAAAATTCCTGATGATATTAGCACTCTAGTACCTCTTCAGGTTATGCTTTTATTACTGAGTATTGAAACGTGGCTCCTAACTCTTCTAATTAGAAGTGCTGCCCCTCTATAAGTAAATGAGCTCACACACAGGCAGCCATAAGGCCTAGTGTGGCTGGATGCAGCCAAGGCTGCCCAGGTCGGTCCTTTGTACCGTTCTTCAGGTGCTACTTATGCCTTGAGCTACCAGGCTAGAAGTGCCCTCAGGAAAAGAGTTAAGGGAGTTCAAGTTTCCCTGGCTTCCAGACCGTTGAATCCTCTCTTGAACAGATAAGGTCTCTTCCTAATCTGTCCTCACTATCTCTAATTCATGCCTCTCGTTGTACTGTTTTGGTTTTGTTTTTTTTTTTTTTTTCACAAGGGTCTCTGCTGCCTCCTTCATTTTCCTCAGGACTTGTCTTTTTTGCTTGCTCTTTCAAACCACGTCCCTAACAGTAATGTTACAGCTAGTGCTGGCTCTGCTTTTTTCTCTGCATGGTATAGGGCAGCACTCTGCGGCTTGCATCCTGAAAGCAGTATAGCTTGGGTTGTACAGGCTCTGCTTTCAAGCTAATAAACCTTGCCACGCGACCGCGCCATTGTGACCTTGCTACTTGTAGTTCAAGAGCTTGCTTGATCAGACCTGGGTTGGATACTTCTGCGTGGTGCTCCACAGGGCAGGGCAAACGTGCTTTTAGCTGAAGAGATCAGATTCTATCCTTTTCTCAGCCACCGTCCCTTAGACCGGTCTACCCTGGAACGTCACACTGAAGAGCACTGGCTGCAGTTTTTATCAGTAGAGAAGTATTTCCTATTGACATCACTGTTTCTCTCTTCTGTGGTGTAGCTGTTTTGATAAAAAGTGGCATCATCAATCAGAGTAAAATACAGCAGTAAAATTTAGGCAGTGGTAAGTTTTAGCAGCACCTGCTGAACAGCTTTCTAAACAGCTCTTGCAAGGTGGTTTCTAAGTACTTCAGATACTCAAAATTATGGGGATAGCTATTATGTAAACCAGCCCTGTAATTGTCATCCATGCCAATATGTGAAAAGCTTTCTCCAAAACTATTTTTCAAATAGGGGAAGAATTCGTGGCTGTGTTATGAACTGTTCTAAGTGTGATTCATTGGATATTTTAAATTTCAGATTTTCTTTTTGAGTCTAAGCATCTTGTTTGATGGTGGTGGGCAGAAAAGGAAAAAGAAAGTGAGCATGGACAGTCTTTACAGTTGTCCGGACTTTAAGTTACCCAGATTAGAATCCATACAGTTCTGCATTCTTGTCTCTTGTGTATTTTATGTGATTGGAGAGGTGCCTGAAATGTTCCGGATGCTTTTATTTTTGCTCTGTACAACTGATAAGTATTGGAGAACACAGATTAATGTAGAGACACATGAGTCTATTGATCAACACAAAAGTGGGACAGAAGCTTGCCATCATAGGAATGGGTATAAAATCCAAATTCCTCTAATCAAGTGGTTTTGAACTTTTTTGTATGTGCTTAAGGAGTTGAAGAATACTTATCAGTGACCCATGAAAGACAAGCAGTTCTAATGTCAGTCTGAAATACATTATACGTGAGTACAAGGATTGGAATATTTCAAGGAGATGAAAAATGTTAAACCACACAGATTTAGGCCACCTCAGAGTTTCAGTGTGTTGCGAGTTGAATGGTGCTGCAATGTCTTCCTGAGTGTATTAGCATCTGGAAATGGTCGTTCAGAGGCCTTTTAACATCTTAGGTTAAGCCTAAGCTTTGGAAGTTCCCTGAAGGGCAGAACAGAAGTAGAACTGGCATTTCAGAATAAGTCGTGGTCATGTGTTCTGGAATAAATGGACATAACAAGAGTTACAGTCTAGCAGTGATCATCTTTAACACAGAAAGCTCATTTTTCAGCTTGCAGTATGAAAACAAGTGAAAAGATGTTGGGGATGCTGAAAAACAAAGGACAGAAACAGTAGATGAACAGTATTAGGATCCTCGGGGAAGGGGAAGGACTTTGGTAGGACTTAGCTGTAAGGCCATGCTGTCGTAGCACCCAGTTGTACTGGAGACAACTGATAACCACTGACCATCTCCAAGGAAATGGAGGTAAAGTGAGCAGAACCACAGTGGGCCGCAGAAGGTGCTGTTAAGTTCTGGCTTGAGGTAGAACAAAACAAATTTCTTTTCAGTAATTTTACTTTTCAGTTAAGTCTCTTCTAACTGACTGCACTCTCTGAAATTAATGGTGTTTTTCATACAGTGTCTGCTTCTGGCAGTGATAAGACTTGGTGTTTATAATTTATACCAAGGCATGGTATGCAGAGAGGCTCTTGCTTATAATTACTGCTATACCAGCCAAGGGCACTTTGTTACTTGCCCCTTTGGAGGGTTGGAAGTGGAAAAGCATAGAGGGGTCCCACTCGCGGGGAGGAGCGGACAGGACAGGTGACCCAAAACTGACCAACAGGGTATTCCATCCCATCTGCCTCATGCTCAGTATAAAAGCTGAGGGATCAAAGGGTCAGCCCTCTTTTTTTCAATGGCCGGCATCCGAGGAGGACTCTGTCTGTTTGTCTGCCTTTGATCCTGATCTGTGCATTCCTGAATCCAGTTCCCAGCCATCGCTGAGTCCAGTCTGGGATTTTCCCAGTGCCTGCTGGCAATGTGATCATCACGCTTGAAGTTTGACATCGTATTTGTATTATATTTGTATATATTTCATTATTCTCTTACTAATATTATTATCTTTTTATTGTTAATATTTCATTAAAGGTGGTTTAGGTTTATTTTCAACCCATAAGTCTCTCTCACCCTTATTCTCTCTCTTCCTTCACCTTCTGGGAAGGGAAGGGGACATTCTGTCATTTATTTAGTGGCCAGCCCAGCCTAAACCATGACAGCTTACTATAGATGGTCACTTAAAGGTCCACAGCCATGTAAAAACAAATGTGAGCTGTGGAGGAGTATTGCTAATGAGAAAATATAGTCACTTTAATCTGTGAAACGCTACAATTTCAAGGCTATGCACAGTGGTATAACTAGAAGATCAAGGGCAGAATTCTAGTTTGTCCCATTTTTTTGTTACTACTTGGTTATGAGTTATTACGTTCTCGTCACTGAGGTCACTGAAGACACTTGAGGCAAAACATTACATTTTTTTGTTTTCTTTATGGAGCACTGTGATTCTGTCTTGGATTCCTCTTAATTATGTTGTTCATAATTCACATAAGCAAGGCATATATTTAGTACTTTGTGAATATGTATGAAGATAATGTCTTTATCCTGAAATTCTTGATCTTCTAAAATTAGAATTTGCAGTTCAACATACTCAGAACTTTTGTTTGATGTCTTAAAAGCAACCCTTAAAATCTCATTAGTTTCACAAATCGATGCCTATTTGAACTGCATGGTTGGAAATGAAGGTGGTTTAAAACAACCTTCTGTCATTAGCAAAGGAAAGTCAGAACATGGCTAAAAGTAAAATTTATGCATTTTCAAAGATAGCTAAACAAATGTTGAATTACTTAGGCACTGAACCTTTTTTTTGTCATTGTAGGCAATCTACAAGACATCAGTTTTCTGGTAACTGCTGCTGTATTACAATTTTTTATATAATTGCATTTTCTCTATTTTGCAACCCACTGAACTTTTTGGAGTTTTTTTTGTTGTTGTTGTGTGGGTTTTAGGTTGTGATTGTTGTTGTTTTTGGTTTGGTTTTAGTGTCAACATATGCAACCAATCCAGACAAAAGGACAACAGCAGATGAAAGACAAGGACCCTTCAAAAAGAATCTAAATGTGGGAAAACAATTCCAACCAAAAAGGTTAACTACTCAAAATCTAAGACTGCTGGAAATCACCACAATTTCAATCCTAGAGATGCCATATTGTCATTGTCACTAGGCAACCATCCAGCTTCCATGGAGCTATGGTTGCTCTCAGGCCTCATTTCAGTGGGCCATCTTTACTCAGTAAGGCTGTTAAGGCAGGTCTCTGAGGGCTGCTTGCTGAAGAGGGATCAGTTAAAGCATGTTCTTAACAACTTTGCTGTATGAGAACTTTTTGTCTGAATTTACAAGTACTAATCTGGCTTCCTTTGCAACGCTTTGACCAGTCCTAATTCCCTTCAGTGATAAAGTTAAGGAGGCATTGTACGAACTTGTCAAATATGTGACACAGGCTCTTGGGGAAGACCTGTTAAGGTCCATGCACCTTTCTGGTGGTCACCCTCTGTCGTGGTTTGGGCTGGACTGGCCACTGAAACAAACGACAGATGCTCTTTGATCTCTCTTCCTCCAGAGAGATAGTGAAGAAGTTTCTATGAAGAAAGGGAATAGGGCTCTGTGAAGAGAAACAGTGAAAGAGGAGCCTAAATTGGAAAAGTTTTATCGCAGATCATGTGAACCTTAACCACTTTCTGAGGAAAGAGAGGGCTATTCAGTATAACTGCTATCTACAGCCAGTTCAGCTAAGCAAATACATACCAACACCCAGGTAGTGGGGCCACCTGTCACCAAAACACCAAAAGCTACCTCCTTGAAATAATACTGCTTTTTAGATATCCACCTGAACAAAAGAAATACTTTAAAAGCAAACAACACATGAATATAAAATGCTCACAACAGGAGCCATGGATGACAACTTTCCCTACAACAGAACATTGATAAAGACACATAACTTAAGAAAACTAGTTGAGAAATGCTGTTTCTATTCCCACTGCACTTTTTATGTCCTCTCCCATTCACCAAGTCTGTGGGAGATATTTGGTAAGAAGTGCAGTAAGCTAAGAGATGTTATGAATGCAAAAGATAAAGAAATTGATACTTTGATGAAAGGAAATAACTGAAACACCTATAGCCATTTTTTTGCCAAAAACAGAAAAAAAAAAAAGGGGGGGGGGGGGAATTTGATGAGCAGTAAAGAATGAGGGGGGGTTGTACTTTCTTCGAGCACTGAGCTTACTGTGCTATGAATCAGTGGCAAGGGATGCTGATGTCTACACTGGGTTTTCCTGAGCATGCAGAATGCATACATCAATTGTTTTTTAATCAAGAGGGATATAATATCTTTTCCTTTCTCAGTTTCTCTTTCTTTTTATGGTGATTTTTTTTCCTCTGCTAGAATATCTTCTTCAATGTTTTTAGTGTTGCTGAGGTAGTGTTCTTGGACTTGCTGAGCTTGGTTTTGCTCATATGACAGAAAAGGAAGCTATTTTGCTTGTCAGTTGTGCTTTCTTCAATGCTGATGATGCCAATAATAATGGCACCACTGTCAAGGAAGTGTTATGCCTGGCTGACACTTATGAAAAGCAAAGAAGCATAACATTTTCCTGTTGTATGTGTTTACGAGCAACTGTTTAGCCAAGGATGGCAGTAAAAAAGCTTTCACTGACGACTTTTTAAAAAAGTCGTCAGAACCTAGAGAGACAGACTAAGAGCCAAATTGGAAAGAAAAAGAAGTCTTAAACATCTAAGATTCGTTTAAGTGATGCAGTGAAGGGAGGTAGTTCTTGTACTAAACAATTGAAAGAACTGCAATGTAATAGCTCCTTCTTTAGTACAGGATCATAAGTAACTACTGATGAAAGAGAGAGACAGTTGACTAAAAAACACCGTGTCCAAAATCTATTTCTTTCCTGCTTGAGTTCCTGCATTCTCTTCACCCTGCTTTTTCTTCCTTCCCTAATCCCTCTAATTCTTTTTATATTTCTCTTTTAGTTTTATCCTTTGTCCTGGTTTGAGGTAAAACAGGACCAATTTTGTTCAGTAACTTTGCTTCTTAGCTGGGCCTCTTCTAACTGCTGAAATTAACAGCATATTGTGCAGACAATGTTCGCTCTCTCAGAGTGATAAGACCAATGTTATGGCTGATGTCCTCACTATCCCTCATTTTGTGACTCCGGCTTTCATCCTTCTTCCAGACTGTGTTCTTCTAGTTTCTCTGTTCTTCCATGTTTTCTTCCTGTTTTCTGTAACTCAGTTTGAATGTACGCAGGCCACAGCAGCTACAGTGATAGTAGGTTGTGCCGTCTCCAGTAGCTCAGCTTCAGGGTCTTGAAAGGAGAACTGATAAAAATATCCAAGTTTGTGCCAGTTTTGGCATGTGTCTATGCCAATGTTTGTACTTTATTCGGTGTTCATTCTTTAACCTCATGTGTTATCATTCAAAGATAAGCAGTGTTTTTAATGTCGAGAAGGAGGGAAGTTTAAAGAATGTTCAGAAAGAGCCAACTTGGAGAGTTTTTGTTTTGAACTTAGGTTAGTCCTTGACTTTTTGTTTTTAAATCTACAACCCAAAAGTGTTCAAACTAAAAAATGAGCTTAAATCAAACAAATGCTGGCTGAAAGATAGTTGCTTAAATATCAGCAAATTTTCTTGAAAACGTGTTTCCTTTATAGTTTTTTATAACAGTTTGAAACATCTTAATAAATACAGTAGTTACAACAGCTCTACAACTCATTTTTTTCGTATACAAAACATAGTAACTTACATTCTTTCACTGTCAGTTTGGGTTTAAAAGGCAGAGACAGTGTTACCCTAATGCTATCATTATTATACATTATCATTATTATACAATTGATGTAAACTCAAGCATGCAAAAGGATCTGAATGCTCTTCTGAGGCAGGGGGAGAAAACAGAGAAAAAGACGCTGTTAAAATAGGAAACCTTTTCCTGAGCATACAGGCATCCTATGGAATTCATTCCTGCAGAAAGTGATTCATGAGGCTATAACTGGGTTTGAGATGGTTAGCTATGAAAACTGTGACTACAAATGTATCTGACTGAAGGCTTCAGGTCTTAAAAGGAATTTCTGCACATACATGCATCATTGGTTCAGCAAATTACAGTGTTAATAGCTGTATTCTGAAACAAGTGGTGATGGGTAATTTTAAGAGGTGCTTGATGTTCTAGCATGGTAAAAACATGTAGCCTGGAAAAAACGTATTTACTGTAGAGAAAGATTTGTTTCAAATACCGTGCTTAAGCAGAAAAACTAACAGTCTCAAAATGATAAAACTTGCATACAATAATTAAAAGAATGGCAAGAAAATCCATACTTTTTACTAAAAGCTTCTAAAAAAAATACATTTACAAGAATGGAGTAGTAATTAAAGGATGAGAAAATTACCTAGCATTTCAGAAAGGTTTTGATGAAGTAGACCAAATATTTTGTATTAAATATATAGCACAGCAAAAAACAGTCTTTCATATCAGCTCTGTAAATAGTGAAAATCTTACTAAATGACAAATAAAATGCATCCTTGTTGATGGCTTCCTCTATGCAGAAGGAAGTCACATTTCTTTTTCTCCAAAACCATAGTATTTTTATTATTTGTACAGTTGTAAAACTAATGAGTAGGAGTAATGATTAATAATAAAAAAAGTTTGCAGAAGCCTTATAAGGGCAATAAATTATTAGGGTCCTTCCCCAGGAAGGGGCAGTGATTGCACATTGAATGAAATGGATGTTCAATTCAGAAAATTTATTAGCTCAGTTTTATAAGCTCAGATCAAGCATGGTTGAGAAGGTGTTTCAGCAGATTTTTGTGTTGATTATTGACATTAAAATGTGCATTCATTTGAGATCTTTCTTCGGTAATAGTCTTAATATCAACCAAGAAATGTTGGATCTGAAAATTGCCTTTTTCTACTTTGCTCCTAGTCTTCAATAGTAAGGTAGAAAACACAACAAAAATGGTTAATTTGCTCTACTTTCTAATAGCTGGTATCCTCTTTTCTTCTTCTGCAAAACAAATGGAGAGCTAAAATCGCCATCCTGTCCCCTGTGTAACTATGTTTTTCTGCTATTTTTTAAGCTCTTTTCTAAAAGCTCAATTAATCTGTCAGTTGATGCTGAATATACCCGTAGTATTTCTAAATGAATCCTGCAATTCTGTTGCAATCTCAGCTTTACAAGGCTTTCTCTTTTTTTTCTTGCTGTTGTGCTTATTATATGTGGTATGTGCACTGCTAGTTCCATTCTTTTGATTAACAGGGTGTTAAGAAGAAGAGGAGGAGGAGGAGAAAGAAGAGGTGAAGGAGGAGGGGGATGAGGGAGAAAGAGGAGGAAGAGGAGGAGGAAGGAAAGTCGGGAGGAGGAGGAGGAAGGAAGAGGAAGGAGAAGGAGGAAAGAAGAGAAGAATTACTGGGTACCCAAAAGCATCTATCCGTATCATAGCCCTTTAATACCTTTGTAAATATGCTTTTCTTACCTTCACATTTGCCAAAACGCTGTGTCATTAGCACTGTACTTTCATCTCTTTTGGCCTGGAGCAATAACGTCATAAAATTTATATCTGTATTATTGTTCTTCAGTCCTGCTACTCTTCCTTAACAGGGCTGTAAATAACACCACTCACATTCCCTTTAAAATAAAAAGTAAATGAAAACAAGGGAGAGAAAGTCTGCAAATAACTCCTTCCAAGGCCATGACCTCTTCCATCTCACACGACCAGAGCAGGTAGATAAGGAGGTTTCGTATGAAAGCAACCGTTCTGAGTGGCTACACGTTAAATCAACTTGTAGATCAAGGTTTGACAGGTGCTGATACGAAGGGCTGGCAAAGGCCACATGGGAACTGTGTGCTACGTACCCATTATTTTCCTGCTTCCCCAGGATATCTGAAGAAAGCAGAAAAGGTGAAAATCTTCCATCTCTGTAAGCAGTTCTTCACTTCCCTTTCACTGATGGATGTGCAGCTCTTCTGGAGCATATAGTGTTCTCAAGCCATAATATTTCACTCCAAATAATCTTTTGCTTGAGAAAAAATACACTGAGGCATAGAGCCAACAGTTGAAGCACTATGTTTTCATTAATTATAATTTCAGTTATTACTTTGGGCTTACATCCAAGTGTAAATTGCTAACACTTTATGCAGTTTCTGCATTAATGGATAGTTAAATGGTACATCTAATAAAACAAAGATAAAGTTATTAAAATGTTAAGGATGTTTATTTGATGTACAGTTCAAAAATTTCTGTGGTATTTTTTTTGTGCTATATTAAAACAATATGACCTTTACTACAGTCATCATCCCATTATAGAAATGAGCAAACATGGATAGAAATAAAGATAATTTCTTACCAACAAACCGTGCCACCCAGAAAAAAATGTCAGGTTTCACACGCTTTTCTTTTCAAGTTCATCTCTTTCACCCAGTTGAAAAGCTCATACCTTTGAATCTGATAAATTAACTATTTGTAGAAAACTCTTATGAAGAAGATAATGAATAGATTAAAAAAAAATTAGAAAACATACATCAAAGAGTAATCTTAAAGTCTAAATCCATAGCAGGAGCCCAAGAGGAATATGCAAACAGACTTTCAATCTTTCAGCACAACTGCTTCCAGGCCTAATTTGAATTCGACTCTTTAGGTATGCGAAACAGAATAAAATGTCAAATTTTAGGGCTGAGTACTTTGGCTGAATTCTAACAAAGCAGATAAGTGTATTAAACTTCAAGTTTTTATGCAGCTAGTCTATGTACATTCATGAAATCATACACTATCCAGTGGTTTTCTGAACTTAGGGTTTTTATCACTTTTAATCATTTTTAAAGTGAATATCCCAATCATTCCCGTTTACTGTGCTTTGCTTCCTGTCATGAAGCAGTATCAGAAATTGCAAACTGGATTCTTTTTTAACTATTTCCGAATTGAAGATGAGTACAACAGGTGAAGTCCAACTGCTTTTGGTCTGCAGAAGCTGATATCTAAGTAAGCGCTCCCGAAAAGTGTGTAGCGTGGATGTTGTGTCCTTGGCACCTGCTGTTGTGCTCTACAAGCCTTCTCCTGGGGGGCTGCACTACTGGCTCACGTAGGTGTAACCTCAGCCTTCTGAGTTTTTTTTGTCTTTTTGCAGTCAGTCTGGTTCTCGGGATTTATGGACAAAAGTGGGTATATTCCCCTCTCGTCTACAACACTTGAAGAGCGAGTCTCAGAGAAATTTAGAAAATAACAAGAAGCCTAGGTACATTATAGAAAGGGGTAGGAAAAGCCCAGCAAGCATGGATTATTTTTTTTTTTTCATTTATACAGAATATTTATTTTATGATTGGTCTGCCTTGATCAACCTCAAAAAATTATACAGTTTGTAAAGTTAGATATAATGGCACAGAGTGCCAATATGTACATGTGTTTGTGTGGACTACGTGTTGCATGGCTTTGATACCACTGTACTTTATGAAGGTTGTTAGGAAAGGAATGAGAATACACCCTGGATTCTTTCATTTAAGAAAGCAGGTGAATGCTATTTTTATGCCTTTAATATTACCTTTCTTTAGAATATATAAACATATAGTCCCATGAATTTACATCTATCAATTACATTTTAATAAATACAAGATTTATGTGTATCATATAAAACAAAGAAAAAGGCTGCACTGTGTAACTAACCCTCAAAAATTCACTCAGACTAACACATAGAGTTCGGTTCTTAGCTGAGCTAGACAGATACTCTTTACATCTAACCTTTTTCTTTTTTCGTGTCTTTTTCTTCTGTGTTGTATGGCAACCTCATCTTTGAAGATGCTGTTGCTGGAATTAATCACTTCTCCATGTACCAGAGCTCTGGCATCCTGAATTTGTTACATCAAAGGATATTGACTGAGAAGACAAATAATTAAATGACCCGTAACACAGGTAAATGATGCTCTTGGGATCAAAGGACTCCCCTATGAATACCGAGTGCTGCTCTGTTCTGCCAGTCATAGAAAGTGTCATTTGGTTGCAATGGCTCTAGTGAGGTAGCTTTTGTCAGTCCTTCAAAGCGAGGGTTTTCCAAACAGGATCTTCCTGTTTGTTTTCCTTGTTTGCTAATTGTTCAGAAAATACTAAGATGAATGTAAGACTTGGTCAAATATCAATTCATATGACATGGCTATAGTCGTACCTGCAGGTTAGGCTTCTGAACCGCTTTCAAGTGAAAGAGAAGATGGTCACCAATAATCTGTTTTGGAAATGGATGGAGATGGCTGACTAAGAATTTTCTGGTGCAAGAAAATATTATGCAAAAGGCATTACCTTTAAATCTTACCCTGAACCAAGTCTTTGAAAGTCAGTTAAACTTAAGAAGTTTAAATCACGCTCTTCTAGTACAAGAGTGCCCGTGTAGAACAGCTAATATAGCTGTAGCGTAGACTGTAAGAGCTTGGTTGCAGAGAAGTGCTGTAATGTGCCTTCCTTAAGTATGTTTTCCTAGGAATCATGGATGTGTCTGTCAGCATGTCTGTCCTCTCATCCTTTACTCATTCCTCACTTTTTTTGAATATAAAGATCTTATTCAGCTGTCAAGGTTAATACTTTAGATATCATTAGCTTTGAACTAGCTTGGATATGGTGCAAATAAATCATGAAACTAAAAATCTACATGAGTATTAGAAAGCAGAAATATCTGTGCTGTGAAGCAGTCATTCTTCATTTTACAGCTTCTTTGATTATGATGGATAAGAGCTGCTCTCCTGCAGCAAAATAATTTGAAATATATATATATGTGTAATATAATATTTAGAAGAAGAATGAATTAAAGGTATTGCATTTTGTCTAGAACTTGATGGCTGGATCACCAGCTAATATAAATTTACATACTGCTAATGAGAGTCAGAGATATTACTAAATGACTCAGTACTAAGAATCAAAACTTGAGTATGTTGCCTGATAATATAAAAATATTTCAATTAAAAATAAAGCAGAAGTCTATAGCTGCAAGAATTTTTGGAAGAGTTATTAAATACTGTCTGTGATTATAAAGCATATATTCAGGTGTACGTACAAATAAAAATCTCATGGATTTCAGCTGTTAGTCCACTATATACAAATTCTATACTGTGGCAATGGTAATCTGGTATGATTAATTCTTTATGCAATTTCATGTAAAATAATTATTCCCGCACATTTGTTTTCTTTCTTACTACTTTTATTACCTCATTAAAGTTCATGGCTTAGGTCCACATTTTTGGTGAGGTACTTTCCCTTGCTTTTCAAACGTAACTTTCTCAACTAATGGCGCTATTTCTTTTCTGCTCTTTACTGTTAATAACCTACTAAAGCTTAGTAAGGAGAACAACAGTCACCTATCAGTCAGTGCAGAAATAGTACACTTTATGGGTTGAACTAAGGAGCAACAGCCAGCAAGTCTCAGAATAAGAAAAGAATTACTTCACCTGTACTGTGTCTGTACTAGAAAGGTTTGCTTCCTCTTCGGAGTCACTCTTATGGGAATTTTTAATAAAAAATCAATTAACTTCAGCCCTGAGGATGTGGCCATTAAGCTGAACAAGTCACTCCCAGAATTACAGTTCCTCTTCCCTACTTTGTGCTGTGAGCCAGAACGGGCTAAGTTTAAGTTGCCCCTAACTGAATTAAACTGTAAAAATCTTCCTGACTTTGACAGAACCAGATTCATATTATAGGAAAGACTTGCCTAATGTCAGGATCTTTACTTGAGTTCTGTACGGCCAGAAAACTTCACCATATGCGATAGAAGTAATGGTGCTTGCTAGTACTGGTGGGAGAAGGAGGGTACTCGAGAAGTGCAGAAATTACCTGCAGAAACGTTTACAGCTGTTCAGGTGGAAGATGACGTGTTGTCTTCTTACAGAACATAATAAAGCATAAGTAGAACAATATCTCTGAATTGTGGATAATAATAGAAGAGCACAGAATTTTAATCTGGTAAAGTATAACTGCATGTCCCTAATCTTCCTCTGTACTGTGGGTGCATGCTTACTTCCTGTCTCTTAATGGTGATGCGAATAATTAGGTGATGATTATATGACACCTTTAATTTGTTAGTGGCTTTTATAACTACAAATCTTTAAAATTATTTTTGTTGTGTCTGGACAACAATGTAAGAAGTGATTTTACCTCCCTACAGCAGTATCTGCCAACATGTCTGTGAAAGGCTCAGCCTTTGCCTTTACAACAAGGTTAAGTTGATTTAGTTTGAAACATTTTTAAAGCAATACAACTCATTATGGATATTCTTATTTCAAAGTAGTTTCTTCACAGTTTGGCTTAAATGTCTTTGCAGTCAGATTCTTAACTAAGAAAGGTCCAAAGTGTATGATGGTCTGTCTGGAGGATCTCTTCATGTAAAGAGAAATTCCTTTGCAGTATTTAATGTTAGTTTTCGTGCTAACAAAGCCTTCAAGATGCAGTTGAAATTAATCTCTACCTAATGGCAGCTTATATTTGCAATAGCAACTTCAAGAGTAAGTACTTTTTCACACTTATAGCTCTTTTCATTGTAGGGCAACATTTTACTGTCTATACCAGAGTTACTGGGTATTCAATCTTGGTATGCTCTCCCCGTGGAAAGGGACATTATAAATCTTCTTAAAGCTATGTCTCACTTAGCATGCAAAGTAGGATGTAGGCCACCGAAAACACGTCTTGAGAATGTCCATATACATTTTAATTTTTTATTTTATTTTTTGATTCCATAATTTAATTAGTACACATGATGGTTTTTAGTACACATACTGTGCTGGGAGGTTAGTCCCATATATCTTCTATTAGTTAAAAGATTGGAAAATTCACTTTAGTTCTGTTTAGAATGTATGCAAAAACTTGAACTGTAAATCACAAAAAGGATTGAACATGTATGCTTGACTTGGATCTTCCAAGCCACAATTCTGAGTTGTTAAGTGCTCTCTTATCTTTGTGTCAGTGTTGAATATTTTTTTTCCTGGATGTATCTATCTCCCTACAAACATGAGTTGTTTTGGATGAGAACATTTGATGAGGAACAGTGGTTTTTAATCAAAATAACTGCTCTGTAGATTACATGTCTTCAAAACAATAATAAAAAAATTAAAGACCAAAGAAACTCAATTTACAAAGAAATACGATTTACTGATGCTTTTAAATAAAAAGTGCTAGAATCTGGATCCTTGCTAGGTTCATTCATCCTAGAACAACTTATAAACAGCTCATGAAACCACAAACACCAAGTAGAATGTTTTCTCTTAGAAAATACATTGTTTACATAGGGATTTTCCACTAAATATGTTTATATGACACCTGAATATATATATAAAAAAAAATTTCTTCCGTTACATGTTCTTTCCTTACTGAAGTACTATTTGGTTGAAGGAAATTATTAAAATAGTGGATCTTTAAAACCTCATTCACCTGATCTGTGGGTGGTTTATCCACTAAGGTATATGTGTTCTCTGAACACACATTTTAAAAAATAATTTGATTCTTAAGCAAGGCAGGAAGTATTTGCAGCAAACTCTCTATATTTTGCTCGTTTTAAAATTTTGCTAATTTTTAAACATCCCATTTTATTTTATTTCACTTTTTTGACCATGTTTTCAATACCAGTAACATTTAATGAGCTCTTGGAAGGTTAAAAGAAAAAAAAGATAAAAGATAAAACTGAATTTTTCTTAACAACAGTGTGTGTACTGGGAGAGACAGTTTATAGGATTTTTTTATTACCAAATCATTTAAAATAGTGTGAGACTTTTTTTTTTTCCCATTGAGAAAACTTGCTAGAATAAAATGAAATGTTTTATTACTTAACCTGTTAATTAAGATATGGAAAGATTTTATAATACAAAGCTCTATCAGCCATTTCCCTCGAGAGGCAATGGCTCCCGGTGAGGTCCTGCACATACCACAGACACTTCCATCTGCAAGACCAAACCGGACTCTTACTTCTGAATGATGGTTTTCTTCCAGTTCAGCGTTAAAGAGGTACCGACTACTGAGACGCCTTTGTCTTCCCCAGAAGCAGGATGTGACCAATCACTTTTTAACTCGGCGAGAAGAGGGAATCTGGATGCAGCTGGCCGTGAGACAGTGTCTCCCAGCTCTTGCAGGCTTCCTGCCCTGCGCTGAGTGTCTTGCCTTTGCGGGTTCCTGAACCAGGCTGCGGGAACGCAGTGGGAAGGTCTTCTGCCTGAGGCACCAGCTCCCACCAAGTTCCTGCAAGCAAAGCAGCCCGGTGCCTAAAGGCGTTGATATTTTCTGCTTGTTATAAAAAGAGTGGAATAATGTATTTTTACCGTAGGAGGATTTGGTAAGGCCTAAACTGTTCCTGGAATTGCCTACCATTACCAAAGAGCAACTGTAATTCAGATACCAGTTTTCATAGTGAATTGATTTGTTTCGGGAAAACCATTTTTGTGCTAGCACAAGCTGTGTGCATATCAGACCTTGGGCAGACAAATAACATCTTGACAAAATATGATATTATCCTTCCAGCAAATGGCTCTAACATTGATTTGGTCATGGATTAATACGCAGCGTGATTATTTTTTAAATTAATGGTTAATATCAGTTGGGGCGGGGGGGGGAGTAACAGTTTAATCTAAATGTATGGTCTAGAAGAAGAGAGTGAATTTAATTTCCTAATGATTAAATAGATCTGGATTCCTGGGGATCCGCCTTTTTGTGTGTCCTGCTATTTCGTGATCCCTGGTGGGGGGAGGACAAGTAGGGGAGTCAGGAGACATCAGGAAATGTAGCTAGGGGAGAAGAGAAACCAGTGTGGCAGTGTCACTGGAAAAGGTAGGGAAGTAAGCATGCAGTGAAACCTGGAGCTCTCTGCTATAGGTAGGGAGAACATTGCAAACTGATGGACTTGCATACTTGGCAAACCATCTTAGGAGGAGGACGGGGGGGAAGGTATGCTTGATATGGAAAACCAAGAATTACCAATCCTGTGTCAATCCGCCATTATGTATAATAGCAAAAGACCAAATGCACCCATTCTGGTGATGTGGGGGACACTGTTGAGAGGCTCTGAAAGGAACTTGTCTTGTCCCCTTTTTCTAGAAAAAAGTGTGATATGGGATAAAACGGGGATTTTGGATTAATGTTAGCTATCTGACAGAATAAGACATTCTCTTTACTTTCCTGCAAAACACTGGCAATCTAAAAATGATGCATCATAATTAAGCTGCTCAACAACTACCGTCTGAAGCATTGTAATACAACAAGGTAAATTTCTTGACATTTTTACCCTTGTCACTGTGATGAGGAACAAAACGACTTCTCCTTCCCTGTATATGTTATACCTTGTAACGCAGACCTGAGCTCTTCCAGTCATCTCCTAACATGCAAAAGGGAGACTTCTAACAATTAGTCTGTGAACAACTTTGTCCTTCCTCTTGCTTCTTTTTACTTGTGGATGGAAACAGCAGTGCTGTTGTAGTGCTGGTACTTGAGACCTAAGGAAATGAGTAGGATCCAAAAACTGAAAAACTGCAGAAATGCTTTTTCTGTGAAGCAAGAAGGATCAGTTCCAACCTCAGCCTCAGAAAGTCAGCAGATCTTCTGGACTTTGGGGAGAAAGATGTATTGCTTCATTAGCTATATCTGGTCCATGAAGAAATGGAGGACTTCAATATCAGGGCTGAGTGAGGCACCTTTCAAAGGCAGCAAGTCAACCTAATTTTTGTAAAGCATGCTATAAACTTTCTAAATATCCAAAATCAAAAGTGATACTTGAATATAGATTGCATTATACCAGAGAATTTTAAAAAATATTTGCCTGGTACCTTTCAGTAAGCTTCAGTAGCTGATTAACGTTCATGTAAGTTAAATAACTAGTATAATACTGACATACAGTGTTATTGTAGAAATATTATCTTCTGATGCCAATGTTCTGTTGACTGAACAGGTAGAAAAGTAAATATACTGCTGTTAAATGTATTTTATACATGGCTGAATAGCGGGGAAGAAACCAAACATAACTTCTGAATTTAAAGTTCCTCCTTTCAGAATTTAGACCAGATGTGCTCTGTAAAAAAACAAAAAAAAGCCCTGGTAGTTTTATTAAGGCCATGAAGTGGGGTTGTAAAAAGGCGCTGAAGCAGCTTCATGGGTCGTGGTTCATTAACTCTAATTGTCGTGTCTGGATTCCATCTGATGGATGATCAGGTCCTTCCTTTCTCACATCCTTTTTCTCACTGTCTTCAGTGACCAGCTTCCAGAGCTACCTTTTTCAGAAGTATTTCCAGCAGTGGACCTGGGTAATAGTCTAAACCACTTCAGTCATACTTGAACGTATCTTTTTCTTCTTGGATTTGCTCCTTTTCTTGTACTCTTCCTGCATGGAGCTTTCCTCTGGAGAAAATAGAACCATCGTTAATGGAAAGCATTTTAGATTTTTGAGAGATTATGTCACATAAAAGTTTTCCTACTTGACAAGACTTATTTTTGGAGATCAGAAAATTCTTACATACATTAAAAATAGAAAATGTAAAAGCCTTAGCGAGCACCAAGTGCCTTCTGATTTCAGGCTTGATATGAGGGAGTGAAGAAGCAATGTTTTACATACCACCCACGTAAGACAACCACATAATTTATAGTATGTGGCCATCTGTATGTTTCCCAAGTTCTTGTTTCTGTATTAGAATTAACTGTGCCAAAAGCAGAACATTAACTCCACAGGCAGTGGAAAAGATATGGAATAGGTAAAGAATGTTCCTCCCTTTATTTCAAGCTGTTTGTGACTGAAAGTTATTGGTGTCCTAAGAACAGGAATTAATGCTTTCAGACCCGAAATTGCACCTCTCTTTTTAGCAGTAAATATATGGGCACAGAGCTACCTGTTTTCCCCACTAGGATTAAAATATTCAAAAAATTTTCAGAACTTGGAATTTATTTGGCAAGTCTAGTTCCAAAGCATAACTAAAACCTCATGTCATGGCAACAGAAAGAATAATCTTTCACCACCACGAAAGATTATAATTTGATTGGCTTCCAGTGTGATTTAAGTACTGTTAAGTACAGTTATTTAAAATAAGTAAATGAATAATGCTGTGTTGTTAAGTATTAATTTCATTAGCATGATTGGTGGTGGGGAATTTTCTGAAATCAAGCGAAATAAGAGCTGTAAATCTGAACACATTTTCTGAGTTTATAAACTCAAAATCCAAGATTCCATACAATTGTCTTTTCTTGGCTATTAATGTTGTTTTAAGTATTCAAAAATCTTTACTTTTATAGCCCTGATATACTGTGCCAAAAAGAAAATAATCAAGTAACTGTAAATGTGTGAAACAGTTATAACACTTCTCATATTCCTGGTTTTAAATCTCTTGAATTGTTCATACCTCTAGACCATAAAATTTTGAAAAAAATTCTTATAAATCCATTTTGCCATTATTAGCAGACAGATAACTTCCTAGAATTACTACTAACATTAAATATCTGTAAGTGTATTTTTAAAAAAAAATTTTTCAAGTGTATTCCATTTTTGTTGATGAATTTGTTTTTCTTCAGATTGCCACATCATGGGATGTTCCTATCAGAATTGTCTGATACTGATTTCTCAAAATCCTGTCGGCATTTATGTTTCTATTAAAATATTTCCCGTATTTTAAAACAGCAAGAAATGTCTATATTGACATAATGTCTATATTGACATAATGTCTATAGCTGTCTATATGACCTATGACCATTAGCACAGTATTATTCTGTTTGTTCAGGTTTATTATCTCAACAGTGGTTTAATTCTTTTAGTTATAATCCTAAAAGATACAATATGGATAACAAAATTAAAACATGCTTACTTATGTTTCAATATGCCTTGTGACTTTTATTAAAAGAATCTGCCTATTCTCTCAAAAAAATCTGGTCCCACTCTGTAGTATAAACTATTTTATTCTGGGCTCTGCCTATCAGCATTAATGTAATTCTTTTATAGCCTCCACTATTCTATTACTTATTCTTAGTCAGGATCTAACTGATCCCGATTTAGCCATGGCATGCTAAGCTCATTAATCTATAGTCCTGCAGTTTTCTCCATAGTATCCATGTGTCTGAGAGCATAAAAGAGAGATGAAAACTGATAGACTATTAGACAGAATCCCTGGTCTTTAGTCTCCCCACACTTTTGTATTTTTATTGTCTGAAAATTGACTTATTTTCCTGCATTTTATCTGTAAGCGAGGAGCTCACTGGCCTTATTTTCACACTGCAATATCTTAATTTCAGCCTGTTGTGGGCCTTCTTAATTTTCTTCAATAACAGGAGGAAGTGAGAGGTGCTTGACTATACTCATAAACCTTTTTTATTCAAAGCTCTAACTTCTTCAGTCTCCAGTGTTAATTTACTTCTTTGGCTTCCACTTTTCCTCTGGGAAGCTCTACTAATTTCCTTCATGCTACAGTTTCATATGCATCCTAGTCTATGTTTTCAGATGTTTGACTTTTATTAGCTATATAAAATATAATATCTTTTCTGCTTTGATAGCATCCAAACCCTGAAATTCATCATTAAGGAGTTACTCCTTTTCCAATTCTTTTCTCCTGGACCACTGCTAGATGTTTTCAAATTGCAGTCTTTGTATAAGCTGAACATACTTAGGCTCTGATATCTGATCTATACAATCTGCCATCAAAGAAAATGAGGCCAACATATATTTGACCTGTCGCATAAATTTGCAGCTAGGAAAAATATTACATTCCTTGAGAGGAATGTTGGTGCCTTTAGATGTTGTGAAGTCTAGTTTGATTCTCTTTCTTTTCTTTTTTTGTTATTCCCTCATCTCCCTCTACTCCTCCATACTTCCTCTAAAATTGACTGGTCCCAAAGTCCTTAGGCATCTGTGTTTTTACCTTTAAAATATGCACTTTTGTTTTTACAGACTTCCAAAATAGAGTTATCTAATACTTAAAATATTTGTCTAACCTGTTCTTTAATTATCTTCTCCTATATTTGCGGTGTTACTGGACTCAGGTCTTTGCTCTTGCCTTAGTAACATACCTTTTTTGAATTGTCCTTTCTGTTTGGGCTTATGAGTCTTACGTATCTCATTTAGGCTGTGGCCTGTAATCAAACATGGCCAGTTTATGTTAGTGTAACAAGTTACAGATGAGCCATCCTCCCTGTTCATATGAGTGTTCTTAACTCGCCCCACATGTGAGGAAAGTGCTGTTAGTTTTCAAAACCCCTGCGTTTAAGATATGCAAGTGTAAGTTCATCTATAGAGCAGCAGGTAATGGGGGTTGTTTCCAGAGAGAGGAGGTGACCCAGATATAAAAATATAGAACAGGAGAGGGTTGCTCTGGATTATCTGGTCACTATTAATTTCTAATGTTTTTGGTATTAATTGCCTTATTGTGTTTCCATTTTTTATGAATCTTTTCTGATATGAAGAAGTCATTGAAAAGCAGCTGGTTTTTATCTTAATTTTGCCCTATTTTAGCTTTGTACTTTTATTTCTGCCTCACTAAGTGCTAGTCCTCTCTCTTTCTCCTGTGCCTCCTGACCCATTAGATTATCTTCTGTGGAAATACCATTAACAATCTCTGTATCTTTTGCAATTTGCGTTGTTTGCTTCCCTCAGGTTGGAAAGACTTCTTGAGGAGGTTTCAGGAAGTCAGGACCATCCCTTGCCGTGGAACAGGGAATACAGAAGCCTTCAACTCAGAGGTGAGTATATTCCTCATTGTATTTAGATGGAAGTTGCATGAAATCCAATCACGATGAGGAAATATATTGATTTAAAAGAACTAACATTTTAAAAGCATCTTTTATGAATAATTTTACTATTTAACCCCAGGTATCAGTCTTCTTTAGTAATGAAAGTATCTACAATGTATCAATCAATACACCAAAAATGTATTTGCTTTATTATACACCAGTTTGAGCATTTTCACAGAAATCTACCTCCACCCTTCCTTCCCACTCCACCAGCTGCAAGCAAAAGACGTATGGAATTCAAGACTACATAGTGAAGAATACAAGAAACTAAAAAGACCCACATTTTATTTTGAGGTGTGTTTCCAAGATTCCAGCCAGGTCATGCAAAAGCCTACCTAAGGTCACTTATCTGTGCTTCTACAGCTGCCTCTGTACTTCACAGGAGCTGTTAAGTACTGGCCTGATGAGAGCTGTCTGGGTTCTGTGGAGGCAGAACGAGAGTTCAAGGGAACAGAAAGGAACATAAGAGCCAAGAAGAAATGTGAACTAATTCAGAGACTCATATTTCAAATGTTTCTAGCTACAAAATGACTCTGCATACATGCTCATACAGGTAGCTTTACAATATCTTAATAATTTTCTAGGGCACAAAGCCAGGAGAGATCCCTGAGATTGTCGAGACCTTTTCTTCCTATATTCTTTCAGCTCTGAATTCTCCTACGCACAGAGAAGTGGGAAGCCTCTGTCCTACTCACAAAACGTAGTCCTCAAAAAGCCCTTTCTAAACACCACTCACACAGATGGAGTGCAAGAGTATGGTATTACTGAGGGAAAAATAGAGTTAGTAGACAGAAGAGAACAGGAGCTGGTGGAGTAATCTTATTTATTGCCGCCTTCTAACCCAAACTGTTAGTTTTAATCTGGGAAGGACTCCTTAACCTCTCTGGCACTTACTCTGCTATATATTTATCAGCAACGTTTACCTCCCAGGGAGAAGCAAACTGTTGTATACGTCTGAGTTTAATAAGAGTCATCCAATCCATGAGTTACCCAACAATTCAAAAGCAACCCCATGACTCCAATATGAATTGAGTTTAGTCCTAAAATAATATGTACCAATTCTTTAGGGATTCTTGGGAAAGTCTTAATGTTCAGTTCTAACTCCCACATCATCAGTTTGAAAACACACGGCTGTTTTTTTCTTTCTTTTCTATCCTCCCCTGTAGTGCTTTCCGAAGGTGGCTTATTTTCCCTGAGTTTTGCTACAAAAGGGAGTTAGTAAACTTTAAAGCCTGTGTGTTAGGAGGCAAAGGAGTGACATGAAAGCTCCCTGGTAATGTTTTTGTGCGTGGGAAGGCTTGCTGTAGGCCTATTAGGTTTCTCCAGAAGTTTTCTCAGGAGAAAAAAAGAAAAAAAAGAAAAGCAAGACAAGAAAACTATCTTGTTCCTAATGACCCAGACCCCTTCCCTTGAATTTTGTATTTGATTTTGATATAACTATCTCTGAATACCTCCATTTCATTCTGATCAGCACAGGGCATCCTGTGGTCTGCTTATCTTGTGATTTTTGAGTTGAAATCCTAAATTCAATCTGCCCTTGACAGAGCAGTGGCAGATGATGTTTATGACTGGAAGCATCTCCCTGGCGCTTATGCTGCGTGAACGGGAGACAGGGAGAAAAAGCACTTGTTGCCATGGGGTTTTCTTCCTGCTGGCTAAATGATATAATTAGCCAAGCACCCATTCCGGTTCTCTCCCTTGCTGCCCTGGCAATCTTCTCTTTCCTGGTAGCGTGCCTCTTTCAACGCTTTCCGCCCTACCCTCAAACAATTTGGCATAGGTCCTCCACTGAAAGAGGAGCACAGCCATCACTTAAATCACAATCACTTAGCGGTTAAGACCATTTGTGTAGGAAGTGGAAAACTTTATTTCGGTGCCTTCTTCAAAGGAGCCTAAATACACCAAAGAAAGTGCTAACCACCAAATTGTAACCTATGCTGAAAGCACCACCTATCCTGTTGCAAGTGTGCAGAAAATAATTAAAATTCAATAGGCTTCTGCTGTGGTATGTGCACCTGCCCAGAGGAAGGTGCGCAAGAGAGTCTTCTGAAAAGAAGAGTTAGTTTGTTTATGTTACTGTGGTGACTTCATACCACTGAGAAAACATTGATCCCAGCATTAAGAAGGCAGATTGTGCCTCCTGTGCAGCCCCAATGGGTCCTATGGAACAGCATATGGTGGGATTTGGGACTCAAAGCTCTGTGCAGCATTGCATTTGACCCGACGTAGACAGATTCCTGCTCAGCATACAGGGTATAGGACATACTGGGTTGGCTTAAAAGGTACATCTTGCCTAGTATCCTCTCTGACAGTGACCATTAGCAAATACTTATTAACTCTTAGAGAAAGAGCTGAAGAAACAGAGTGAGTCTTCCCCAAAGCATCCTGTTCTCATGAATTGAGGATGTTCTCAGTTGTTTATGAACTACTTTGTTCCCCAGTTTATGCGTGGCAACTGACATGTTCATCTCTGCGTTCAGATGCCTAAAAGTCAGGGGAACCAATTCATTCCTCAGATATAATCCTAAAACTTTTCTAGTCTTCTTTCTTATCGCCTTCATACATCTCTTCCTCCTCTGTCCTCTATACCTTTAAAGACTTCCACACTCCTGGCAGCTAAAATCGCATATAAATTACATTCAGCCAAATGAATCACTATAATTATTTCAGATTAAATACATTCTTTTATTTAATTATTCAGTAATTACACACAAATTTTCACCTGTAAGGCCATGTCTGTGTTGCCATACAGATGGTTGTGTTTCAGCATTTCCTGTAGTTCAATCCAGTGTTGGCTCTACTGTTACTCATTAGCTGCACCATGGGTGGTCCTCAAACCGAGACACCCATACAGCTTTTTTTTTTTTCAAACAAAGTGTAAAAAGGCCCTATGTTTCCATTATCCAGCGGTAGTCTGGTTTTAGTAGTACATCTGAAAATTCTGCTACGAGCTATACTTACCCCCCCAAACCTCCATAAATCTTAAGATAAATATATATAGTCTACAGAGGAATATTAAATATAAAAATCCTCCCACATTAGCAAGTCTAATTCCCTACCTTTTTAAAATGCTTTATTTTAAATCATGAACTTAGGAACATAATTATAATATAGTCTCCCACTTTCAGTATCTTCAAACAATTGAATGCTTGGGGTACTTAAATTTTGAGAATGTCCTCTTCTTGTGTTAATCTTCCATTAGGTGTGATATCGGTCTTAAATATACATTTTCTATTTTGGCTTTAGGATTAAAAGTTGTTCTTTTAAGCATGAATCACATGTAGTTTTATTACTGATTTGTGAAAGGGACATTCGGATCAACAAAATCTGTCTTTCCACAGGATCTTGTAAAATGGATCTCTGTCATTTTTTAAATTGTATCATAAGGAAAGTAATGACTTTCAATTATAAAGAAAAAATAAGGGAAAGCTGGAACGTGCTTCCATCCTCTCATATATCTAAGGATGTCATGACCACTTATTTGGTGCTCCAATAGTATTCTTAGATGAGACATGCTCTGACTGTGGTCAGTCCTAAAAAAATGGTTCTGCATGGATTCTGGTACTGAAGCCAGATGAGTCTATCCCACTGATTTCAGTAAACTTCATTTCTAAGTAGTCCCAGCAGTAAAAGGGACATATGCCATATGCTGAGGAGTCTTATGTTTTCAGGCAATTTTATTCAATTTAAAAAACATTATTAAAATCTCTGTTGCAAAACTCAAGTAATACTTCTATATTTTATGTTCATAATGTGGCGTAACTTCTGTTATAAGTTACATAAGGATATTATCGCAGCGTTTAAAGCAGTTATTGAAAAATACTTTTATTTTATTGCTATATTATCAAAGAAGAGTGGTAAGAAGCTCACATTTATGGTTGATTTTAAAACAAGGAATGCAAATTCAAAAATTCCCAATTTTTTTTTATCAAATTAACTGAAATTTTATGATCCTCTCACTACTGAAGCAGGTAGGATACTTCTGAATATTTTATAATGCAGGTATAATTTTGGCCTTTTATTAGGGAGATACTTAAAGTGTTTTAAAGACCTTTCACACAGGGCAAAATCAAACAGTAAAGACAGAAGAAACATAGTTGTTAAAGAAAGATGATCATAGCAATGCCTAAATTGCATTATTCTAAGTTGTGAACCAGTCTTTAATAAGACCCGAGAGCAGCCTGAGAACAGTTAAGCATTAAGTGACTATGTAGTCTTACAGTCTTTCACATTATTAATTATGCCACCTGATGGGGTGAAGCAAAAAACAAACCACCACAGCTCCCTAAACTTGACTGCTTTGCTGGTTTAGAGTTTGAAAATACTGCATTCTAGAGCAGAATGTATCAAGCGTATGAATTGTGCTACTGCCCCTCCTCATGGAAAGAAATAGGTACTAAACTATTGAATGTAGGTTGGTAAGTGTTCTTACCAAGATGGTGAAAAATGTCCCTTTGTGACTAAAGAAAGGTTAAACACTAATTCCCCAGGTTTCCTTCTGCAGATCTAACACTCTTGTTATGTGCTTTGATTTTCTCTAATAAGAACAAGTGCACAGCCAAGTCTCTTTATTCCTGAAGTTATACTTTGCAGGTTTTGTAGGTAACATACAGCTGCGGATTGATGAAGCTGGGTTGTTTCCATGGAAATGTGTGGAAAACTTTACTATGTAGCGCAAAGTTTTTTTTATTTAAAAAATATTTAGGAATTCCTAGTAATTGGTTAAACAATTTCATATCACATGATTAAGTTGTTCCTTTTTCTTCGATATTTTGTTCTCCAGTGTAATCAGATTTATGTACTAGTACAAAACAATGCTCTCAATGTTACCCTTTTTTTTTTTTTATTTCTTGCAGTGCTCAGGACTTGGCCCTTACCCTTTTCATTCTGTAAAGTAGTAGCTGATGTATGACATTTGTTATTCCCTTTGGTTGAATTTTGGAAGTTCTGGCTGACGTAATTTTTCTAGAAATAATCTGCTCTTTGCAAATGTGTGATCACTGAAATTGCTTGAGCCTTTATTTTTATAAGAAAGAGAAATAGAAGGGGTTTTGTCTGCAGACTTCTGTGCTTGCAGTACTCCACATGACTCCATGGCCTTACAAGTCTCACCAGCAGTTTGTAATTAAAAGAAATACTCATTAGCGAAATCATGGAAAGATTAAGCTTTCCTAATGTACAACATACTAAAAATACTAAAAGTATCCTAAAAATTTCAAAGAAAAACAAGTACTCAAGTGCACTTACTATTTGCGTGTGTCACTGCCCAGTATGGCAGTACTGAAAGCATTACAGAGATTTGTACAGGAATCTTCAAAGTGATCAAATCAGACAAACGTAACTTTTATGGTCGCTATTCTTAAATATCAAGGATTAAAAAAGTCTTAAAAGTATGCAGTTTCTTTCTGTTGTTCCTCATTGAGTTTTTTTTTTTGTCAGCATGAATCCCATCGGAAGTCTCTGCGCCCCATGTGAGCAAACTGAGGTTCAGTTAGGCAGGTATGATGAAACTGTGTGTACTGCTGGCATACTTCAATACGCTGTGGCGTTGCTTATGATGTAAAGGATAAAGCAAATTCAAACGCATCTCATTCCTTATCACTTGCCATGGAAGCTAGGCAGAGTCTCTGTGTCTTCCTGCATACTGCATAGTTCAGTTAGTCAGCTCTATTCAGCTGACAGTTACTGCTGTGGCCGTCCTGGCTTCCAATGCATATTATTTAAGCTCTGGCTGTACAGAAGGCTCCTGAGATGTAGATTGGATTACCTCCACTCTGATTTTAAGATCTGCCCTGCAGGATAGCTCTGCCTGACACCCTGCTTTTTTTTTTAGTGTATGTTGAGGGGATATAACATTCCCTATCTCTACCTTTCCTGACAAGTATAGGCCAACGGCTCGTGCTACCTCCCAGAAAATACTCCTAGCGAAAAGTTCTAAGTGCTTGAGGTATTCTTTTAAGAGCAGCCCTGCTTCAAAGCTACACTTGTTAAATGCTTCAGAAAGAGGAGCCACCCATCTGGGAGACAAAGGCTCCAGAAGCTTATGCTGTTACCTGATGCTTGTGAGACATAGCAGTCGGTGATGCCTGGGTCTCTGGCAAGGGCTTTATTCCCTATTATTTCCCATCCCAGAAGAGAAAGTTAGATGATAACACATTCCTCTCAGCAAGGACATCAAAAGTACTTTGTGTTTTAGTGTTTATACATTTTCTACATTTTACGTATATGTTTATACATTTTATCTGATGACCAGGTAAATTTTACCCAAGATACCTAAGTGTCTCCAAAGCAGAGATCAGAGTCAAAATTCCCCACCCCGAGGTATTTTTCTTGTGTGATTAGAAAGCCAGGCTGCCTCTTGCTTGTTCTTTCTTTTGTGGAGGGGTGGTTGCACCCCTTCTGCGAGGTGGTGAGCTCCTGGCAGCAGCTGTCGGAGCTTGTCCCGCGGTCCCTCCTGGATATCTTTTCACTCGAATCCTCTCAGGTCTGAGAATGGCTTTAAGCTGACCCATAGCTTCTAAATCGTGGTTGACTGGCTATGGTAGAAGAAGAGCTGCAACTTTTCCGTCTGCTTGCTCACAAAGACTCGCTCCTTCATGCACCCAAGCAGCCAGTAAGTGCTAAGACTGGAGAGACACTGAAGTTCAGAGCTGCGCTTGTGAGGTTTCTTACTGACTAACCTGCCAGCCACCATCTCTCCTGTACAGATAGTCAGGCATTGAGTTCAGGCTGTTCTGAGGCATCGGGCTGGAACGAGTCATGGAAAAACTCGAAGATGGTGTTCAACACAGTCAGTGTGCTGCCTCTGCTTTCACAGAGGGATGGTATTTACCATATAGTATCTGTGGCTTTTTGAAATACTGTTTTTATCTCATGAATATCTCAACTCGCTCTTAATGAATAGAGACAGAATCCTTCCCCAGATTTCTGTTATGGACTTTGTACGAGTGGGGAGGGAGAAGGCGGGGGGAGCCTGTATGAAAAAATGCATCTTGAAGAATTGGGGTAATTTTAATTTAAGTAACTTTTTAAGATCATGTTTTAGTATAGGCAATCTTTCCTTTTTTTCCTCTGTATTTACAACTGCTTTTTTTCCTAGAAAAAAAAAAAGTGTATTTCTAGATAAGGATAGACAAATCTTGTGGGGCAAGAAGTACGGCTTGCTAGTATCTTCCTTGCTGTTTTGTCATTTGGATTATGCTAAGTGGAGCAAAACAGTAAATTTATTCCACCGAAATTCAATTAGTGCATATGAAATCGAGTTCCCCTGAGGCAAAAATCTGCTAAGTAAATAGAACAACTCCCTTGCATGCACCTGTATTTGGAGTAGCTTGCCAGGCAATGGAGATATGAGTGGCAAGGCAGGCATTTTAGTCTTCAGGCTTGAGATTTCAATTCTAACAGACACTGCTGAGAGCAAGGCTTCCAGGAATTGATGTGTTGTTTCTGGTCTTTGCAAGATAATTCTTCTCCAAGTAGCACAGCTAGTGGTTCACGGTGACTAGAGAACTCCCTCCAGTGGGAGATTTATTGCATGAACTCTACTTGAAACCATGCTCTTCTAATGACTGTCTCGCTTTGGCAGCAAATGCATCACAAGCTATTAATGTCTTGCTCCCTTTTACCTTTCTGCAACAAATCTGTATTTTTTTATATTTCTTAAAACAAAATTCTGTAAAGCGCTTTGCTTCAAGGAGCTGTGGTTTGGTTCCTGAGAGGGATACAGGTCAAATACCTGTAAGGAATTAAAGTCAAGACTTACCTGCTACATACAAGAAAGAATCAAAAGAAACCTGAAGGCTGCTTCCCTGCTGTTATTCCTTCTATAGAAGAGCAACAGTGGCAGTGGGGCATAAAAATTATGTTCCATATAATTTGTGACAGTGGGTTTTAGCCTCTTCTGAAAGGGCAGCTGGAAACACATGTCCCTCAGAATGGCACATCCACTATGGATCCCCAAGCCGTTTGCATTCTTGGCGGCTTTTGTCCTGTACCTCTGGTTGTCCTGTGTCCTGTACCTCTGATTGTCCCAGATGCTAGTCTGTACACCTCTAATTGTAAGGAACAATATTTAATGCCAGCAAAAAAAGGGTTTGTAATACATGCAATAAGTATTTTCTTGATCTCACCTATAGGTTTTCTGTAGGATTTTGTAGTACTTCTGAAAGCTACTATTATGCATAGTATAATGATAATGATAAATGCTTTATTTTAAATTTAATTTTCTGAATTAAGTTTCATGTTCCTTAGGGTTATGATTTGGAAATAGAAATCTTTTGACAACAGAGCTGGTGCAGGACAGCTTTTGACTATAGAAATTTCCTTATGATACATCTTAGTGAGGCACTTCTGCATTTTTCTGTAGTGGCCATCTTTAATGCAAAGACATAATTCTATCTGGTACTTGTTCATTGCTGTTCTTCAGATATCTCAGTTGCCATGTGATTGGAATTTGTCTTACTAGGGCCTCCATTAATGCTCTCAGATTTCCCCTTTTTTTTTTTTTCCCCCCTGGACACGGGGACCCTGGTTGTTCCAAATGATCTGCCTATCTTTTTCAGTTAGAAACAGGCTTTTGAAGGAAGATGGTATGTTTACATTTGCATGGATTCCTGCATTTTCACAAATGTAGGATAATCTGATAGAAAAAGCTCTCGTTTTTCTGAGGGAGGAAAAGTCTGTCATTGAATAGAAGGTAAGCATACCTCCCCCCCACTTCCCAACTATATTATTTTATATTTGCCATGCTTTACCATGCGCACTCTCTCTCCCGGTCCCTTGCCTCCATTGAAGTGGCAGATCTGAGCATTGGCTTCTCAGCTGGCACAGGGACTGCTGCTTCACACTATATGCTCTGCTATACAATACCATGATAAAATACTGTAATATGAGGTAAGATTTTTTCAGAAAAATTTCCCTTAAAAATTACTTTAGAAGCTTGAGAAACACAGTACATTTCTATTTCTCATTTTCTTTAATCTAAAGAACTAAAAAATACACACTGTGTTCTATATTGTGAGAAAGGCAAACAGCACTCAAGCTTCCCAGTCACAAGAGAAAATGAAGGAAGCACACTTCTTCCCACAAAAGTACAACTGTCTCTACCTAAATAACTGAACTGAAATAACTGAAGTATAAATAAGAATCCTCCTGTAGCCTTCCTTTCCTGTTCAAATAACATGTAATATGGAACTCAAAGGAGGCCCCTTTCTGCTGTTAGTACATGATACCAACCTGGTTCCTTACTGCTGTACAAGTGAATGAGCGTGCTAAAAGTCCTGTGAAGAACATCTCACCCAAACATCTGTTTCAGTTAGCTTTGAGTCAAGACAGATGTTTCTAACATGACACTCATCGGTGTTAGCCCAAAGAGGATATATGGTTTTCATTCTCCTGTTGCCACTGTATCTTCAGCAGCAGGCTGTATCTTAGAGTCTCTGCTTGCCAGTTCCTCTAACTGCAGAGTTTAAAAAAACGTTGTAGGAGAAAGACATAAACACGGTGACAAGGCTCCGTTATTGCAGGAGGACATTGCCTGAATTCAGGGGTTACTTCACTAGCATAATAAGTGTGATTTGTTCTCACAGCAATTCCGTCCAAGGTCGTTGCACACAAGACACTTTGAATACAGTCTTAACCTGGAATGTGAGAACTAGCCCTGCTGAGTACACCAGGGTCCACCAGACATTTGGCACCTATAAGCTCTTACATCAGGATTCTGCTCTCATAGTGCTCAGCAGAAGATTTCGCTTTCAGTTTGCAAAGTGAAAGCTCGATGGTGGTGATAAAAAAACAGGACAAGTGGAAAGTTCTTGTATAGTTTTGACGCTAAGAAGATACTGGCAGAGCTCATGCTACAACGCTGTAATGCATTACTGTGGAAGCTGAGAGCCAAGGAAGGAGACCTCACCTTGTCTTTGCCCACTTGCAGGCATTAAATTTAAAATCAATATGATCCCATTCCCTTTTTAATCTTGTAAGACACGTCTCAGTTATAGGCAGGTGAAACAGTGTCTCGTTCTCACGTCCATGCCTGTGCCAATTTGGCCTGCAAGATGGTTGGTTGCTGCCGTGGGGACTGCGCACCTTGTAGCACATACTTCCCCCATCCTCCTTAGAGCGTGAGGAGTTGCTGTTCTTGTCGTGTCGGTACAACGGACTTTTCTCCGGAAAAACTGCTTGTGTCCACGCTGTGTGAATGAGGTCAGTTCTCATGGCAACCACACTTTACCCGCAGAAATCTGCATTGTTTTCTAACGCTTTCCCCTTCTGTGTAGAAATGATGTAAAATCCAAGGAAGCAGAAAAGTAAGAAAGAAACCTAATTTGCATGCAAGCAGCAAATGCTGCGACACTTATTTACTTTTCACGCTGATCCCTACTGTTTCACAAATTATTAAGCAGCCTGAAGTTTTACGAGATGAGACGTATGTTAAGAACACACCACTGGGGTTGCTCAGCAACGTGCCCATAACAATAGCTTATTTTTTTAGACAGAAATCAAGTTAATGCACGATTAGTTGGCATCAGATACGGCAGAAACCAACAGCTATATTGCTGTGTGCCTCAGGGGATTGTTCCGGTCACTTCCCCCCCTTCTCCAGTTTGAGGAAGCTTCCTGGGGCTAGGGTGATCCCATGGGAGGTTGGGAAGAAGAGAGGAACTGCTTTGTTGGTGGGGACGGCCGGAGCTCCCTGCTCCTGCTCTGTTCCAGCGGCCCCAGTGAGGCTCCTGCCAGCAGGGGATTAGGTGGCAGGACGGTGACTGTGACAGCGCGCCGCCTGTAACACGGGCATTCTCCGCTGATGGTGTAAGGTTATGTTAAATCTCCTTTGTAGAACTAGCAGTGGATCGGGGCGGTTTGTTTTTTTTCCCCAGATTTCAAAACCTTTTGAATGGGAGAAAGACATCCCCAGCGCTTTTAATGGCATTTTCACTCGTTTAAAAGGGAGCAAAGACTTGGCCTCAGCCTAATAAAAACAAACGTTTTCCTTGATTGCAAGAGCATCCTCAGTTTTGCCAGCCTAAGCATCTTATAACTCCTCAGACCGCGAAGCAGAACTGCTGCTAGGAAAAAAAGCCTCCCCTGCAGAGAAGAGCCACTTATTCGCTGGGAGGCTACCGACAGCGCTGCTCTCAGCTGTGTGCCACCGCTCCGTCCCAGAGGGTGCGTCCGGCTGTACAAGTTGCTTGCTCTCCTACCTTAACGCGATTTCTAGCCTTGTGACTTTTATTGATGCCTTAGCTGATTGCTCTCCGCCCTTTGTACGGTATTCCTAAAGCTCATGTCAGGTGCTCTTAAGTCTACCAGCAAGACCGATCACAAAACCTGTAACTGGAATATTAGTTAGTAAAAACTGTAATGTACTATATTTATTTTAGATTATTACCTTCTTTGTTGTCATGGGGGTCACTGTAGATAGAAGCCAGGGTAAACAAGGAGAAAATGACAAAAGCCAGCAAGATGAAAGCTGCTTCGAGGTTTGTGAAGGGCAGCTCCATGAACTGCTACTGCTTCGCCTAGGAAAGAGAGTAAAGGTTTACTGGGCTGGCTGTGGAAAGGGACTGCTCTCAATAGCGTAGGTAAGTCTTTAGTCAGAAGGATACTAGATCCTGGTCAAACTGGTTGAGTAACTTTAGTAGGTGAGGAAACAATACTGCTGGCTCATACAAGAATGTGAGTTCAAGCCCTTTTTACCGAGGATGAGGACGTAGTATGTACATTCCTCTAGGGGATATTTACAGCAGTTATTAAAGTAAAGTTGCACTTAACTGCATGTCTGTGTCTTTCTGTATCCTATATTTATTTTATATGTATTGATCTGCAATGCATTTAATAACAGGAACGTATTTTATCTCTGAAAGAGTAGTAAATAAATCCTTATTAAAACAAAAGGTATCTGTAAAGATCTGTAGGAAAGCATAGATTTTCTTAACACTAGAACTCCTAGTATATAAAAACTCTACCTTCTATGTAGTGTAAAGTTTACCACATATGAAAGAAAGCCCCAACATTATAACCAAATTACAAATCAAATCCCGATCAATATTTAGTCCAGGTATTCTGAAGTCAATGGAAATTTAAAGTGTTCTGTTGCTCACAGGATTTAGCTCTAAAAAGAAGTCTCCCTGAAATCTCAAACCCAAGGAGTCCAGTATATTTGTACAGAGGAGTTGAGAGAAATTAGAAGCATATAAAAAGAATGAAACCAGCTTGCAGCAAATAAAGGGGAGCCAACACTTACTGATTGCCAGGAATTTGTGTGTGCATTCCATTGGGGTTTCTTCAAAATCATCCCAGTTCTAGAAAACGATTCAGTATCATGGACTGGGTTAATCACTCATAGCTGGAAGGATCTAATATAATGTGGTTCCCTGACGCTTTTCAGTTGGTGCCTTGCTGGTGGCAGGTACAGTCCACATCAGACTAGAGAGTGGTGAAAGTGGAAGGGGAAGGCACAGCCCAACGAGTTTGCTTTTTTTTTTTCTTGTACCTGCCTTCAGGATGCTGGCGATGTGCAAGCAAACTGAAGCAACAGCAGTTGTATCAACGCCATTGGGGCAGCTGAGACTGAAGTTTGCACATTGTAAATCATGTTGAATTTTAAGCCCTAGTAAAATATTAACATAATTGTAAACAAGACTAACTAGTATAAGAAAGAAACCCAGCTCAGTAAATCTATCAGCAAGAATTTTAAAATTCAGATCCATACTGACAAAACCAATAATTATTGGAATGATATGGCTATGTTAGCAAGAACCAAACCTGTATAGATGCAATTTATATGAAAAATGGTCCTTTTGAAGGATCTTTCCGATCACATTGTGAAGAATTCTTTTACTATAAAGTCTTAGTCTGAAAAACACAAATACTCTTTATACAAACTAAAGCATCAGTCACCTCTGATTGTATCAGCTACATGTTAATTAAAGGGAATTACTAAACTGTAATTTTTTAATATTTTGATTACTCTATTATTTAAAAATATCAAATAATTTGACATTGCTATTTTGAGTTCTGATCTTTTGTATAGTGATCTAAGCGGGAATATTTCCACAGCAGGCAAAGGAGTGATGCTTGTGAAACCCAGTATCAGTAACACCTGGATAAAATAAGAGCATGCAGAGATGATTGGATCTCTGTCACATTCAATGTATCTTCTGCTGATCATTTTTGCAAGAAACATTTCATTAGTAGCTATTCTAAATCTCACTTTATGATTTCTAAGGACGAAAACATAGTTACACATATAGCAACTTCCTTGTCTATATGATGGATTAGTTACTTACCTCATTGTATTCAATAAACCAAAAAATCACCTATTTCATTCAGGGGTAAACTTACACCTGTGTATCTGTTGAAAAATCTATTAGTGGCTGCATATACACATGCTTTTTCTTTGCAACAGATATTTACGTATCTGCCTGGATTAAAAACTTACAACTTTTCCTATATACGGAGTCAAATTCTTCCATTATCTCATCTGTCAATAAAGCCGATGAAGCTTTCATGCTCTTCTTAACTGATAAAAAAAAAGTTGTGTGCAATTAAAGAAGGGGCCTGATTTCTGAACCTATGCTACAGTTGATGAGTGTTTTTCATGTAATACCCTGCAGTTTCTTTAAGGAAAGTCATTAAGCACAACTCATATATTTTGTATTGTTGTGCATATATATGTATTAATTTATGTAAATGATATTTTTACCTATACATGACTGAGTACTTTAATATCAATCATAAAACCTTAGACATTAGGCACAAAAAGAAAAAATTAATCTGAACAGCCATCAGTAAAAGAACTGATGGTTGATAATGCTTTTTAAAGCTGCTATGTCCCATTGAATGTTCTTGGAATATAAGCTCTGTAGCTGTCTGGGGCGTCACAGTTTTATCTCTTCACTGTTGGCAGTATTTGTCACCTGGCTGCCATACCTTATGGATACAATTAGAGCCATCTACTGGTGCTGAAGTATAACTATCACTGAAGAGAAAGACAAGTCACAAACAGTAAAAATTTTAAAAAGCATTAATTCTGTATTTTTTCTTATGTATATAAATACTTGAGTCTGAATCAAGACAACGTTATTAGGAAAAATACGCATCTGTCAGAACAAAATTGTAATCTGACTTAATATGAAAAATCACAGAACATTGTAATAAATTATTAAATTGCAATGTTCATATATTTGTACATTGTCCATTGTACACAAAGAAAATACCACACCTTTCTTCTTGGAGATTGATTCAATGGAAACGTGTTCAATGGAAGACCAGAATCCTCTGCCTATGTCCTACTGTAGTCATGAACAGAGAAAGTATGCAATATTTGTTAAAAATAGAAGGTTTGTGCTTATATTGAGGTCCTATTAATACTTGAAGAAGGCTTTACAAACAGACACAAATTCTGTTTAGATATCTACAATAAGGCTCAAGAACATAGGCGATTAACCCCTCAAATGTAGCAAATAAAATGTGAAGTTATTTGATATAAATCTCTGTTTGTAGGCCATACTTCAAGTTCCTTTTTGTCTGTATAGGAAGAAGTGTTAAACAGAAAGATTAAGAATGGACTCAAACCCAAACAGCTTATTCAGCATCGTCATATGACAGGGAACCTTCAGAGCAAAACCGGAGGTGCTAACGTGCAGAAAAGACCTAAGTCTTTCGGTTCAAAAACATTGGGAAGGTCTCCATAAGTCTTTCCCATGGGGTCTAATATGGACCATATGTCTACCTGGAAAATTATGAGAACATTCTCTTCTCACCCCCATAAGATGCATCTTCTGCATTTGTTACAGGGACTATTTATTTAGCATAAAATTATATACTGACGCTGCTGTCATTGGTGGTGTTGATCACATCTGAAACTGAACTGTGGACCTGACCCCGTAGATGGTATACTCAACCCAGTAAAATGTCCTCACATTGCCAGTGAGGAAAGGCAATATCATAGAATCATAGAATGGTTTAGCTTGGAAGGGACTTTAAAGATGATCCAGTTCCAACCCCCCTGCCATGGGCAGGGACACCTCCCACCAGACCAGGTTGCTCAAAGCCCCATCCAGCCTGGCCTTGAATGCTTCCAGGATGGGGAATCCACAGCTTCCCTGGGCAACCTGTTCCAGTGCCTCACCACCCTCAGAGTGAAAAATTTCTTCCTAATATCTAATCTAAATCTACCCTCTTCCAGTTTGAAGCCATCCCCCCCTTGTCCTATCACTACGTGCCCTTATAAAGGGTCCTTCTCCATCTTTCCTATAGCCTCCTTGGGGGGGGTGGCTACTGGAAGGCGGCAACGAGGTCTCCCCGGAGCCTTCTCTTCTCCAGGCTCAACAGCCCCAACTCTCTCAGCCTGTCCTATCCAAACATTAAAAATGTTCTGCTTTAATTAAAATCCAGCTTTGTAAATGTCCTGGTTTGAGGTAGAACAAAACCAATTTTCTTTTCAGTAATTTTTCTTTTCAGCTAAGCCTCTTCTAACTAACTGAACTCTTTGAAATTAACAGTGTATTTTTAAGACAGTAGTCTGCTTTCAGAGTGATAAGACCTGATGTTTACAGCTGATGCCCAGGCATGGTATGCAGAGAGGCTCCTGCTTATACTCATTGCTGTAACAGCCAAGGGCAGCTCACTTTGTTACTTGCCCCGTTGGGGGGTCGGAAGTGGAAAAGCGTAGAGGGGTCCCACCTGCGGGGAGGAGCGGACAGGACAGGTGACCCAAAACTGACCAACAGATTATTCCATCCCATCTGCCTCATGCTCAGTATAAAAGCTGAGGGATCAAAGGGGTCAGCCCTCTTTCTTCAACGGCCAGCGTCAGAGGAGGACTCTGTCTGTTCATCTGCCTTTGATCCCGATCTGTGCATTCCTGAATCCAGTTCCCATCCATCGCTGAGTCCAGTCTGGGACTTTCCCAGTGCCTGTAGGTGATGTGATCGTCATCCTGGGAGCTGGATATGGTTTTGTATATATTGTATATATTACGTTATTTTCTTTTTATTATTTTATTAGTATTTTCATTAAAGTAGTTATTTTTTTTTTTTTTAACTCATGTCTCTTCTGTCTCATCCTTCTCTCCCTGAAGGGAGCTGTTCTCCCTTCTCTGAAGGGGAGAGAAGTAGAAGAGGGCATTTGTTGTTCGTTTTAGTGGCCAGCCCAGCCCAAACCATGACAGTAAATGACAGAAATTAACTGAGCTCATAAAAATGGTTGGCTAAATCAGATAAAGTGCAAGGGTCAAAATGTGACTTATTGAAGTGTAATGTTTACAGCTTCAATCCAGTGATTGTTCCTATTGTTGATAACATGAGGTACCTACTTTACATAGGCCAGGCTAAGCAAATATGAGCTTTGTAAGATACGAACCTTAGTTATTTGTTATTTGTGGAACATATATCATTGATCTTAATTATATTTCTAATTGTTTTGATTTTTTTACATCCACCACATAATAAAATTATGCCACACTCCCATTTCTTGAGAAAGACTTATGTGAATGTGGCCTTCTTTTCTTTAAAGTAACAAATACTGTATTAATGAGAATAATATTGTTCATAAACACGCTGTATTTTGTTTGCTATAAAATTTAATTCAGTTTTTATCATTATAAGAACAGTAATAAGAGTCAGGTTATATATTAAAAAAAAGACTTCACACACTAGAGGGAATGGATCTGAGGCAGATTCTACTAAAATGGTTTTTGAAGCACCACCATTAAAGGCATTAAGTGATTTGTTAGTAGTTACTGTTTTTCCACCCTTTGCTAATTTTAACTGTGATTCAATTCTGTTTCTTGGCAGGTCTTTCAATTGCCTAAATATTGAAAAGCTGAATCCTATGCTATGACATCACCTGTTGCAAATTAGCATCATTTGCTAGCTTCAGAATGGTGAAGATCTGACGAGCAGCTTCTTCAGTGAATTACAACATGCCAAATCATGCGCTATGGTGGGCTGGGTACCCTAATAAAGCAGTTAATTTATTTAAATCTGCTTGGCTGTTTATGCAGCATAGGTATATCCCTGGTCATTAGCTCAAGAGTGAACTGAAACAGAAACAGCTGAGTGAGATACAGAAGAAAAGGTAAGAGCGGGGCTGTGGAAGGAACAGCCAGAGTAGAAAAAAAAAAATTTGCCAGAGAAATGAGTGTTAACGTGTATAGTGTTAACGTGTATAGTGTGTATATATGGAAGAGGATAAGAACAGCCTTTGGGCTTACATATCTGTAACTGTTTAGTTATCTCAGTATATCTGAAATTTATTCTGGGTATGTTCTAGACTTTTGTTTGCTGAATCTGCTCATTTTACTTCCTTAACTTGTATCCTAAGCTAATCAAAGTATAACTTAAACCAGATAAGTTAGCTGTGAAAAATGCAATAAGATATAACTTTATTATGGTATACTGAAAAATAACTTGTTCTATATAAGGTAAGACTCTTGCATCCTTCATAGGGTTTAGCTTTATTAACAATTATATAAAAAATGGGATGCTATAGAGATTAACTCAAACTTTCTTTCTAGGCTTTGCTGCTCCTATGGTTAATGATTGAGGAATGCTCAGCTTAGAGCATACATCCTTCTCATTATCTCAGTAAAGATAGATTAAAAAAGCCAACAATGTTAGTGACTCAGCAAGGTCCATAAAATAGCTCTTGCTAAATAAAATGAAAAATGTTGTTGTATTGCTATAATGTTGTTACAAAAATTGTTGCAGTTGCTCTGACTGTTCCTCACTTACGTTTGCCGCTAAACTGTGTTCAGTTCAGGGATATCTTCTGTTCATAGAAATTGCCAGTGACAGGTAGTTTTTCTAGCTAGTCTTGTTCAGGGATTTTTATTGTTCTTGATTTTTTTTTGTTGTTGTTGTTCTCTGCATGTTCTACCCAATGCCTTCAATATTAAATATACCTCTATGTCTTTAACTTTGCTGTCTGTATATTGTTCCATGTTTTTACCTGCCTAAACAACTGACATGGATTACAAGGCAAAAGATCCTGCCATATTTATTTTTGTGAGATATCAATGACTTTATAACTCAGCAGTGTAGTGAAATTTTGTTTGTAACGCTGCTGACTTGCAGAAACAATTCTAAATGTGAATGTTGGTTGTTTGGTTTTTTAATATCAGCTAGAGAGTCTCGTAAGTCAGAATGCAGATGAGTCCAATGTAAAACTTGATGGTTTTTCTTCTGGCTCATATGGCATTCAGCTGTATATATAGTGCTGAGCACATCTTCATAATTTCTTTCATAATGCTTAAAGGCATCTTTTTTTTGCGCAAGAATATAACTATAAATAATTGATACCTAGTCTATTACAAAGACATGTTCAGTGTGAAATGTGAATGAGTAGAAAAATCTCTGGAGTGGGAGCAGGGTTTCCCTTTAAGCCATACAGACTAGCGCAGCTCTGAAATTGTTGGGTTTAAGCCATTTGAAAGAAAAGCCTTGTCAAAATGTAATTTTCTGTATCCCAGTGGTAGTCACATACTACATCACAACTTGGATGCACTTGTGGGCAGAACAACCGTAAAAGACCCCCATGCTCCGAAGATACACCTGAGACCTGCAAATAAACCGTGGCAGCAAGGTTCTGCACTCTGTGCAAGGCAAGAGCAAAGTCAGCAAACAATCCCATAAGTTGTTCCAAAGAGTATACTCTCCTCCCACTTCAAGCTCAGCCCTTGAAGTGGGAAGGAAACCCTGCTGCTGGCAGTCACCAGAGTGCCATGCAGTACCAGCACGTGTGTGTGGCAGGGGATGGGGCAGCTTGGCACACCTCAGCTCCCAAGTCCAGGAGAGCACAGCCCATCCCCACCCATGTCATGCCAACGCACCTTGTGGCAAATCAGCTGCCAAACTGAGACTGTTGAGGTAGCCCGGGGTGTTTAGGTGATTCCAGGCCAGGAGGAATCAGTCTGCCAAGATGTCTGCAACAAGTATCTGATGCAGGGGGAAGCAAAGGGTTTTTTTGTCCTCCGTTACAAATACAATTAAAATATTGTTACAGTATATCCTTTAATCTAAGTGACCAGTTTGATTGTTGCGTTGTGTACTGCTTCCACTAGCATGTTTTGGAGTGATACTGAATTTATATGGAGCGATATTTGCAAGATACGTATACCAGATGTTCTTTCCTTTAAAACAGTAAGAACTAAATAACAGGCAGAAGAGATCTCTGTAAACAAAGATCTACTTTTCAAACTTAACTGAGCTTAATTGGTCAGAATTTTCCCAACTTTCTTAGTGACATTAGCAATAGGGCTATATAAATACTTTATTCGATCAAAAAAGTAACTTTATAATAAACTATCAGGAACAAAAGATCATTGAAATGCTAATTAAAAGGAATATCATATTTTGTTTCTGTTCAGAGTCTAAACTTGAAAAAACAAAAGTAGTTCAAAATGAAAATGTTTTCTAATGTTTTTATCTTATTTCTCTTTCCCTGTTAGCATCAATTAGAAAACCTTCCTGCCCATATGTCTCAGTTTCTGAATGGCTAGACTTCAACAGAGGTTCCTAGTGATTCAGTCCACCTTTCCAAGAGGAGTTTGACTATTTCTAATAAACTATGTGTAAATTGTGGGATCGAGGATATGTCAACAACTGAAAAACAGTGATTTTTCCAACCATGACATTTAGCATTGTTGAAGTATCCTCTCTCTAGTGTAAACTTTCGTTTGGATGTATGTATCATCTTTATCACACTACATTCCCATGTGCTTTGCATTAAGCACCATGACTAATAACTGTTGTTCATCCTCAGCCCCTTCCGTGTTCAGAGGTGAATTGTGTGCACCCAGCAGAGTTTGGGCAGGGCTTTTGTTTGTTTCCTCTGTAGACACATTGTTACACACTCCTCTCTTGAAAATTGGCTCTAGGTTGCTCCTGGAGCAAAAGTTGATATGTTTTATGGTAGTGCATAGAGTTTCTTGGGCTAGTTAAGTAGAGAGATTAAATGCAAAACTTGGTAATTGCAAAAAAAGCCACCATCTTTCTGAATTTCTTCCAAGACTCTAAGGTTTTTACTTTGTTAAAAAAAAAAAAGTATATCTGTAACTGTGGCCACATCAGAAAATATACAGATCCTATCTGTGAGATATTAGAAGACACAAAGGGGAGCTGCATCATCTTCCATTCCAAGTCAGTGCTAATTATCCCTTAACTTTAATAGGAAAAAGATTGAGTATAAAATTATGACCTGATTTCACAGTGTAGTAACACTTTTAGCTTAGATCATATCAATAAGAGATGGTGTTCATCACTTCATAAGAAGCATAACTCACTTTCCAGTATTTTTCAGCAATATATCTGTGTAATACTAAAAGCTTAAAAGAAAAAAAAAAGTCACAAAATAAATAAATATAGAAGTGCTGAACCTATTGATTCATTAGAAAAGAAATAATTAACCTTTTTTTTTTTTTTTTCCAACCTAACTCATCTGGATATGCAGTTGTATGGTCTGTATTATCAACCATTATCTTTGTGTTGCAAAACCAGGTGGCTGCTTACTTACTAGCATGAATAGGAAGGCTATGCTTATTTTTCCATCACCACACTTTTTATTTGCGGGACACATCTTGTCTGGACAGAGGTTTCCTGTTTAAAGCCACAGCTAGCATGAAATTAGGGATTGGTAACAGCAAGTTCCACTTGGGTTCCTTTTTTCCCTTCTGTTTTCTCACAGTTGTCTAGAATTTGATTTTTCTCACAAAAACTTTGAAACTGAGAACATTTCACAGCAAGGAAAACTTTACAAGTATTTAACCACTTGGAATGCACATTTGCAGACACCTTTTCATACACACAGGCATCTCCATCTGCAATGCAAATGATGTATTCCTAGTACATAAAACCAATACTGGAGTTAGTAAGTAGATTTATGTCAGCTTTCATGCTTATTGTATCACTAAAATGATCAGGCAGGAAAAGATCTGATAGAGAAAAACCAAAAAGGTGAATTTTCTTCTGAACTAGTGGTAAATGACTTCTACTAGCTACTTTTTTTAGCGTTCGGTTTGACTGATCTGCTTACCTCAGTGATGTGGCAAAGACCTAAAGTAGCTGGAATTGGCCAGTAGTGAATCCTGCGTTGGCAAGAGACAGTGGAGATAAAATATCTGTTTCCTGCAGTCCCAGCTCACAACCCCAGCACCATTCCTCCGACAGAGCCACAGTCCTGTAACACCTACGTATGAAGTCTGGACAGTATGGGGTCTGCCATCCCCCAACTCCCATTTCCTCTGTTACAGCTAACTGGGTATCGGAGTAAAGTGCTAAGTTGGCCTTTCAAATATCCTCATATGACATATGAAAAGGACTAAAATTTACTTTTCAATTCAGTTAAGTAAAAGTCAAGAGTGAACAAAGCTGTATTTGTGTGACTTAAATTATTTTAATGTAACTAACAAGAACTTCTGAGAATAATTTGGACTTGGATAATGAATAATGAGATATGCTTGCTGATTTGATCTTGCAGTGTCACATGTACTTCATCAGCTGAATCCCTCTATTTATAAAACATGATTATAGCTGTCAACACTGTGATACCTTATTTACAACTAACTCCAGTTCTGTGAAAGGTTAAAGGAGATACTTTTGGAAACTCATTTTATGGACTCTGTAGATGTCACTCTTTTGATTATTTTAATGGTGGTATTTTGCTGGTAAATGAATATGAAGGGGGCATTATGATTTATCTGCTTCTCTGGGTGCTTAAAAATATATTACAAAATAAATATACAAAGATATAATTTCCATGCAGGATTATCTACTCTCCTTCATTTACTGCCATTATCCTAGGAGCGGTAGGTAAAATAACAGTTGACATAAACGTACACCTTAGAATTTTCTGAGAATGCCAAAGAAATCTGTAATTACTGGTATAACTCAGTCGTGTTTTTGTATATGTTTTGATATCTCAAAAGGAAGTAACTCTGCCATTTCCCCCAACTGAATATTCAAAAATTTCTCTCCCACATACTCAAAAATTGGTGTATGGTGTTTTAATACAAATATATTGTATGTGTCCTTTAAGCAGTTTGTGACATCCTATCGTTTTGGGCTTCCTTGCTCTCCCCTAAGCCTACCGAGATTAATGTGCACATTGAAATCAGCGAAGTCAAAATAGAAGCAGCACCCAATTATTTTGGTGTTCTATTGTTTCCCTTTCTTGCCTCCTTATATTGCATGAGGTCTGTTGTGACCAAAACTCTTGTTGGAGACCTCCCTGGACTGAAACTTTGCAGCCATAAGAAATTTGACTGAAATAGCTGAGGCTCCAGATTGGCTCCAGCTTTTACTCTGCTCCTGAATCTCAGATGGCAAATTTATTTGTAGGTGGCTGCTTGCTTTTGTATGCTACAGAGAAGCTTTTACGTACCTTATACAAAAAATACATAGCTGATGACGTTTTGATATAAAAATTATTACAGCCAAGTAGTATTTTTTTAGAAAAATCTCTATCCATTTATTCCAATTAATAGATAATCCTGTGTGCTGTCAGAATTTTTGAACTCTTACTATAGAAAATGTTACTGAATAAGCTAAAAGAAGAAATGATAGTAGGATACATAAAAGCCTGTAGGTTGGAGGAATAAACACTTTCAGATTTCTATTGTGAGAAATAACTGTCTGGAACAGACGAAAACTGGGTTTTTTTTGCCTTGAAGACAGCATTGTCCCGAAGTTAACTTATTTGGGGGAGGCAAATGGATAATGATCCAATTTAAGAACCTCTAGATTTCATGCATCTAGCTATTGGGTTTAGATGACACTTTAGGAATACACTGTGGTATGCAAAGCTCATTGATAATGGCTACTTAATTCAAGTTACCCTGAGCTATCTGTATGAATCTTTTCAGTTTGGCTTTTACACTAACAGTTTATAGTTTATACCATGTGCAGTACTTACAATTACAAATGACCAAACCAAAGTTGAAAGGGATAATAAAACTTTGTATTCCCACAGTACTGACGTGCTATAATCAGCTGAAAGGGTAACGTATATTCAAGTAACCTTTTGCCTGCAGTATGTAATTTCCATTTTCAATTAGTTTACATTTCAGGCAGTGGATGAAATTTGGCTTTGCTGCTGTCTACTAGAGATCTTATTTTGTTCCTTGGGTTTGACCTCTGAGAGGAGAAAGTAAGTAATACCAGAAAAAATGTTTATTCAGCAGTCTCAAGTTACCTAATGCCCACAGACCTTGTTGAATTTCCCTGATCTTTACTTAGAGAATTAAATTAACGTAAACAAATATAGTGTGTTTTTTTCAGTTTGACTGAAATCAGAGAATGGCATTTAATTATTTTTAAAAGGGAAAGAGACAGTTTGGTTTTAATCAAAGGATATATTTGTTGAAAATTTGGTAGAAGTAATTCCGATAAGTGCATTAAAGGAGAACTGAATTTAAACAGAAGCAGTTATTGAAGAGCTCTAGCTCTACATAAGCACTTTGGAAAAATTCCAAAGAAAGATGTTGTCATTTATAAACCTTCATAGATTCAATTTTATATATTTATTAGAACATCCATGTTATTCATAACAGGCTATTTTACTTTATAACCTCCTGACTTTTTAATTATTGCAAAGGGTCAGGACTGTTCTCGTAACTCTTGTAAAAATTCATGTTTACATGAACAGTAATATGTCACTGCATGTATTTTTCTTCCTAACTTCCAGGTCCTCTGTTTTTTTTTAATGGTTAGGACAAGTGAACACATCCCCAGCTTCCAGGGCACAATCCTCTTGACATTCCCTAACCCATTAGTGAAGCATTTGTACTCCTAAACAGGCTAATACCTCAGAATGAGGTATTGAATCTGGGTTCAATACGTTATCACAAGAGGGAGCCCTTGTCAGCACCAGATTCTGAAGTTCAGTACACGATTTCTCCAGCTTTGTTAATCACTTTTCAAGAGAAATGTAGGTTCTGTGCACATGCAGTGAAAGTAGTTTCACAGTAGAAGAGGAACTTCTGAGCAGGTTATATGTGAACTGATGTTTTACGTAGGAAAAAAGCCTAGGAACTATGGTTGAGCATTTGAGTAGGTTTGAATTGTGATTTTTAAATTATTTCTTTTTCCACTTGTTACTGTGATATTCCTGTTATTAATGAGATTTTATTGAGGAATGCAGATAGAGCCTTCATTCTGGGAAATCACAGAAAGATTCTTCATAAGGGATTCGTAACAGCCTTCATTGTATGAGGGTTACCTGTGTGTTGGTAAATTGTTACTTATCTTTGGTTTTTCAGTTAAAAGGAGTGCAGAGGTCTGTGCAGTATGGTAATAAGTTCAAAATGAAACAATAATAGTAAACAGATCAGCTTGTATAAACTAGTTTTCTTCATCCTACTTATGCCTTTTAATCTTTCAGTGTGCAAAAATATATTTTAGGTAACTTCTTGATTCCATCTGGGAACCAAGGTGGAGAAAAAAGTACAGATGTGGAACAGCTGTGGGAACTCCATGTTGTTCCATCAACATTCCATGAGTTATGGACGCCTTGTCTTTTGACACAAGTTTTGAGAAATATAAGCCCCAGAAAATCCTAAAATTACATCTGCAAATTACTTCCATAATAATTTCTAGGGTTGAAAGAAATTATCAAATGTTGAGGTATCTTATTTATGCATTCATACTTGAGCACCAGCCTGAGAGCTGGGATTGTGATCTGTCGTGGTGACACCTCTGGCTTACAAAAGATGGCTGGTCCACAAGGGTCCATGTTATATTTGGAATTTAATTATCGGTAGGAGTGATGCATTAAGGAGAGAAGGGTGATGTTTAACATATTAAAGTTGTTCTGAGCATGTATTTCACCAAAGTTCAATAAATATTCTTTGGAATCAGTTTTTGTAAATATGTACAAGGATGCAATAAAACTCTGACATTTAAGCTGCTAAAACAAGTGAGGCTTAAGGCAGTGAAAGTTGCACAGGGACAATTAAGCCATTATGGGATGATACTGCTGAGGTTCAAAGCATGTTATCCTGATCTTTCTTTGATCAGCAACTGGATTATGTAAATGAATTTTTCAAAAGGATCCTTCATTGAGGAGCAGAATTTGTATCTAGAGTAGTATCTCAAAATCATAAAAGCCAAATCATGCCTCCCACTGCCACCCCCCAATATTTCTCAGTCTTCCTAATAAAACCAGGAGGGAAATACAATCTCTCTTAACTTCTTTATTTATTCCCTATAAATGTACATATTTTGAAGTCCAAAGTATTATCCTTTCAGGTGCTCATTTTGCTTTTCTAGAAAAATTGTGCTTGACTTCCACTGCATTAATTAAGAAAGAGAGTTATAGTAAGTATTTTTATTGGTATTCATATCCTTAGAACTAGATTGCTGAGGAAGGTGTGACCTTAAATTTTCTCACATCTGCATAGTGAGGAACACATATGTACTGTATGTGTATATGTGATAAATAATCTATTGAAGCTACCTGATAGAAAACATTACAAATATTTTGGGGTAGCAAGAGATATGAGGCTAGAGCATTATCATTCTGATTTCTTTTCAGAGATTTTTATTTTTATTCTTGTGAAAATTCAACATTACTGTCCTGTGTATTGCACCCTATCAATTGGAATCTAATCTGTGTCAATTTAAGATACTGATACATTCTGAATGATGTTTTTTAAAAATAAAATCTTTCTTTAATTTCCTTTTTCCTAATTTTAGGCACTGCATTACAGGTGAAAATATTCAGTCTGATTTAATGTTAATTGTTTTGCTTTGTGTGAGGAAAATTAAATGTCTTATAATGTTATGTTGCTATCATGGTGAAATTCTATATGATGTTGACCACAGAATAATCTTAAACAAAATAGAAAAAGATGTTTTAATTTGCAGATTTCTTAAGCATGTTTGTGTCTAACCACTTTAATAAATGAGGTCTCACACTATAAATTTCAGGTCGCTTTTACCAAAAGACAGAGCATTTCCAGGCTGCATTAGTAATGATTCTCCTCTCTGTCAGTCACATAGTTATTGCTTCTTCACCAATGAGTGCTATTGTTCTTCAGGAAATTAAGGAAAGGTTCCTCTTCATCTAGACCAGAAGAAAAAGAAATCTCATTCTCTTTAAAAAATACATTCTACATCCTATTTCTGTTGTGTTGTGATCTATAAGGACTGTCAAACTTTGCTGCTTTATTTTGTGAATAGCACCTGTCTCATCTGCCTGTAAATTAACTGAGGAACAGGCAGACTGACAATGAGAATCTTCTTATTGTCAGTAATATTGTGATGAATTGAACAATCCATACAAATCTACAGAATTATCAGGATCTCTACTATTAACTACAAAATGTATGTGAAACATTCAAAATCACAGGAAAAGCATCTGCTTTCAGACTTGGTTATAAGCGCAGATCTTCAGCCAGGTTTATGAACGATGATTACCATCTTAGGAAAGCCTGAGCTCAGCCACAATTGAATTAGCTCTGTTTTGGAGCAGAGCAAAATGGTCTTTAAGTAATCGCCAAACTTATACAAGAGATCTATGGTAAGCCAAAACCTGAGCCCATGTCCTCCGAGTCTTTGACGAATGTCTCTACGCCAGTCAATTTTGCTGAGACTGGAAACTTTGAAAGTGTTTGGGACCTCATTTTGCGGATGGATGTGAGCAACCTCACTGGAGGTTGGGCTTGCCATCTGGTGTTTGGTGAGATGGAAGAAGCACACAGAAGGGGACGGGCAAAGCAGAAAAAAATGTGATGAGTAGTGCAGCATTGTTGAAGTCTTTATTTCTTGACAGTGCATCACTGCTGGTAAGGAAGAGATTAGGTATGAGATGATACCTGAATGTGAGGAGAAGCAACAACTGTCCTGAAAGGCAAAGAGGACTCCAGGTATCGGGGATAAGAGGAGAGGAGGAACCATGAGCCCTCTGAAAGAAGTCTGCTAGCAATGCTGCTGGAAACACGGGAGACAGGGATGGTCTGAAATGTAGTAAGGGGGAAGAAATAGAGTTGTAGGAGGTTTTCGTGCTCGAACAATGTTCTGCAACATCAGATTTTGCTCCAGTTAACTCAAGCTAAGAAAATAATTGTTGCTATCGGAAACAATAAGAAAGGGTGACAGCCACAAAGGCAATATTTCCATCTGCATTTTTAGAGAGAGAAAATTAGAATGAGAAAGTTACTGGCATTATCTAATGAAGGTAACATTTTTCACACCTGAGTGACATTTTGTTAAAGACTTCTTCCCCTACTTTTTCTTTTTGATCTGCTGTGAATGCATTGAAGCGGATATATAATGCATATTCAACATAAAGACAGAGTTAGACACTTAGAAGAGAGAGAAAAACAAGGCTGTATGAAAGAACGTGGTGGAGAACTGACTCTTTCATTAATGCTGCCTAAGGAATCGGTCAACCTGGGCATTTTATCGCATATGGAAAGAAAAACCTCAGATATTGCTATAAAAACTCCTTTATTTCTCTAGCATTTCAGTTCATTGCCCAGTTTTCAAGTGAAGCAGAAGACAGGATCAAATTGTGAGATGCTTGAATATTTTATTATATTTTTTTAAAAAATGCATATACTGCAAACTAACAGTAATGCCAAAACTTGTCTGGCATTTTTTCCAGTGAAAATAAACCACTTCAGAGTAGGAAAAAATAGAAAAAGAACTTTGCACTCAGATATATACCCGCACCTATGTCCAGTGACAATCACACATGAATCAGAAGACAGAATTTTACACATCAGTGACTGCTGCCACAAGTGATGGAGCTTTGGGTAAGTATGTGCACTCCCCTGTGCACACTGTTTGCTCCAAGGCCAAATTCTATGACCATTACTGCCGTAAATCAGCATCTTATGTCACGAATGGTTGAATCAAGTTATGCCATTATTTATTTCTCCATAGAATCAGCTATCTGCAGAACTTCATCAGGCCCTGATGTTGTCTAGCAGTTCCACATGACCTCCTAATGCAGCGGTATTTGCTTTTAACAGAATTAGAGTGTTTCACTCCGTTTCTAACCAAGATTAAATCATTCAAATTGGCACAAAAATTGCAAGTCATTTCACTTGCGTTTACTTGTATCTTAGCTGTTTAGCTAATATGATAGAATATTAATTGTAAAGTTTTATATTTAATGTGAAAAATCCCCACCAGAGACAGACTTAAAGTTATTTTCATATTTTGAGTATAACACACTATTTTTGCCTTTAAAAATTCATTTGTGTGAGGACTGGTTCAGCTGGGGATTATCAATGGCCTATAAAACTGTTCAGATCTAGCTCAAGTCACTGTGGAGAGCTACTCTGGTTGCGTAGCTGAGCTTTACACTTTAGCTGGGATCTGTTTCAGCTGGCTTGTTAACAATACATGCTGTATGGCATATAATATGATTTTTACGTTGGTCAAAATTATTATGCTAGGTTTATGTGAGAAGTCTGAAAGTATAATGTGCCAAATAACACGTGCTGGGATATATGATAGTTCAGTTACCTTTTACACATATGTGATGTAAAAATGGTGCTTTTTATTTTTAAATATTTTAATGTACTGTCAGGGTAAAAATGAACACAAGAAAAAAAAAGCAAATGTTTTGCTCCAGAAGCATTTTTTTTCTGTTTTCTTATGTCTTATTTAAGATATCCGAGGAAATGTTTTACTCACCTAGGCACACTTCAAAATCAACCTGGTGCTTCTGAACGGAGCAAAATTCATTAACAATGGAGCACACTGACACAGTCTGACACTGATGCGTTGCAGCAACTCTGAGGCGACATTATGATGCATTTCATCTCCGTATGAGGAAAATGCTATTAATATGGATATAAACTACAATATAAATTTAAATAAATCATGGAGCTGTTACTCTGTATATACAGAAGAGAACTTAGTTTTAAAACATTGATAACACAGCAACTTCATTTTTCTTTTCACACTTTCACACAATGTAAGCAAATTGAGAGCATTGACTTTAGTGTTAAATATTTGTTCTGAGTCAAGGAGATTGTGATACAATTTCTTTTACTATTTATGGGAGTTAATGTGGTTAACCCCTGTTCAGATGTCATGATGAATCTAATTTTGTATTTCTGAAATTACCTTTTTTAGTAGAGAAGGGCTAAAGACTACAAGTAGAGGAACTGAAAAATAAAATAGAAAAGGATTACAAATGCCTCCACTTAGGGATAAAACCCATTTGGAGAAAAAATGGCTACGAAGATGATCAAGGGACTGGAGCATCTCTCTTATGAGGAAAGGCTGAGACCTGGGTCTGTTCAGCCTGGAGAAGAGAAGACTGAGAGGGGATCTCATCAGTGCTTATCAGTATCTAAAGGGCGGGTGTCAGGAGGATGGTGCAGGATTCTTTGCAGTGGTGTCCATCGACAGGACAAGGGGCAACGGGCACAAACTGGAACACAGAAAATTCCATCTCAGCATGAGGAAAGACCCCTCCACTTTGAGGGTGACAGAGCACTGGCACAGGCTGCCCAGAGAGGCTGTGGAGTCTCCTTCTCTGGAGATATTCAAAACCCGCCTGGATGCATTCCTGTGCAACCTGCTGTAAGTGACCCTGCTTTGGCAGAGGGGTTGGACTACATGGTCTCCGAAGGTCACTTCCAATCCCTACTATTCTGTGATCCTTTAAGGTGATGATTTGAGGTTGAATTGCAACATTAAAATCCCTTCACCTAATTTTTGTGAATTATCCCCAACGGCAAAATTTTTGCAAAGATCTAGAGCAGAGACAGGTACGAAACAGACAGCTATGCTACTGTTAAATCTCTGGCTGCTGCTTTTTTTTTTCTTTTTTTTTCTTTCTCTTTGTTTCTTCCGCCCAGCCATTGGGCTTTATAACTTGTATGAATATTACACTGAAGATTTGCGTGCTGTGGAACCCAAGCATTTCCTAAGTGTCAGTTCAGTAGAACCCATAGTCTGGCTTTTAGCTATATTTCATCTCTTCTTACGAAGAAGGACAGGGCACAACCTAACTCCACCTGAGTGCCATATCCATTAGGCATGCTTTGTTCATAGCACAGGCTGCACTGAACACAATGACAAGTCCATCTTTCCTCAACGCTGGGTCGCTGGAAGAGGGAGCAGTCCTGTTACAGAGCAAAGGAGTGGCTGGAGTGCTCATGCAAGAAATGGGTCTCAGCCATCCTAAGTAAGTTTAGCTCAAAGTCCTGCTTAGCAACAAGACTGGGATAAGACTTTCCTCTCTTGTCACTGGAAGTTTATGATTAAAGAATTCAGAAAGAATAAATATGAGGGAAACTGACTCTGTATTCTCAAGATGAGCTCATGATCTCAGAGGCTGGGTTATCTCCCAGCCTGCACTGTGAAAGAAGAGTTGTTTGCATTGGCACTCAGAATCTGAACCATGCAGAAGATGCCTGCTGCATCCATCCCTGAGGTCTAGAGCGGGGCTTTTTGCTGGAGCATGCTATGGCTCTCCTCTGGCCACATCTTTCAGCTTCCTTTCAGAGCATGGGGTTAGAATGTCATTGATCTTTAGGTTTTTGATTGTTGAAGGGTCAGGCACTGAGACCTGCTCTTTGGAGGTGTAGGGAGCTTAAGCTTTTTAGACATGCGTATCAGCCCTAAAGCTGCTTCTCTTGCTGTTGCAGTATTTTATTAGCTACTTATAGCGACCAATCTGAACAGAATCTCAAGCAAAAGGAAAAACCTTAAACTAAGGATTATAAATGTATTTCCTTACCTACCTCTGTTTAGCATTTTTTATGGCCTGCCTGACCTTCCTTATTGAATAAAGGTCTTTTATATTGATTTAGCACAGAAATTGATTAGGAGGGCTCACACAATCTATGCCATTGACTCAGCTCCACTGGAGAAATGCACACTTGAGCAACGGTAATAAATAGGTTGAGTTGATAACTTCTAAGCTGCCTAAGATCTCTGCTTACCGTGTGAGTTAACTCTTTACATCCACATAGAATGATAGTATTTAAAGGAACAGAGGTCTATGTTGTGTTCTTAAAAATTATCAATTGCAATTTCTGGAATAATGAAACCATGCTACGTTATCACATGTGCACAAAAAAAGAAGGAAAAGTGGTGAGGTTCCTGATGGAAATATTTTATATTTCTTTTTTATATCTATGCCTCTGTGGAGGAGTTTTGCATGTGTAGGAGATGACAGAAATATAATATAGATGTTCAGCTGAAGGGCCATGACCACATGAAAGGAGCATCACAGAAATAAAATACAAAGATTAATGGTAGCAGAAGGATGGGAAGGTCTATCTAACTATTGTTATTATAGTTAAACATAAAACATTTTTCTTTCAGGTTTCTGTTTTCTGAAGGCAGGGATGGTAACTTGTTCCCTTGCCACTGTCACACTGGGTAAAAACTTCCCTTTATCAACTTCAGATCCAGCTGATATATCTCTTGCAAACTTGCTTCTTGTTTGTGTTCTCACAAAATGTGCGTGCACAAAATTATTTTCCAAAAGAATGACTTCTGGGAAGGACAAGTGGGAGATGCTAATCACAGAATCGTCAGGTTTGGAAGGGACCTCTGGAGATCATCTAGTCCACCCCCCCCACCAGAGCAGGGTCACCTACAACAGGTTGCACAGGACAGCGTCCAGGTGGGTTTTGAATGTCTCCAGAGTGGGAGACTCCACAACCTCTCTGGGCAGCCTGTGCCAGTGCTCCACCACCCTCAAAGTAAAGAAGTTCCTCCTCATGTTAAGATGGAACTTCCTATGTTCAAGCTTGTGCCCATTACCCCTCGTCCTATCAATGGGCACCACTGAAAAAAGACTGCTCCCATCCCCCTGGCATCCTCCCTTCAAGTATTTGAAAGCATTTTTGCAAGCTAGGATCGAGTTGGCTATCTTTTTGTAAGCTAGTTCAAAATTAAACTGTGAAAAACATCCTTTTGGAAAATTTAATTTTTGTTTGGATAAAGACTTACTTAGTTAAAATTTTAAATAAGTTAACTTGATCAGACTTAAAAAGTACTTGTCAGGCAAAGGCAGAAATTAGCTAGACTGTGGGCCAGATCTTCCATTTGATTTCATTTGGGAATTACATTATGTGTATTTACCCTAAGTGATGTAGTAAATTGGATTTGCCCCAAAAGCTGTCGACTAAAACTCTTTAAAAAAATATATATACATGTGGTTGGACCCTGTAAGCTACACTTTTCAGTTTATTTTTGGAAACCTGTCTCCATTTTTTGTGAACACACCAACTCCAATTAAAAAGCCTGAAGAGTGTCTCAGAACTCCTGTGTAAATCAGAAGGCTATGCCTCTAAATTCTATCATTTGGTTGCCTATGATAGTTAGTAAAGTAACTTAGAGATTGAATTAATTTTTTGCTTTTCTTAAATTTGGTCTTGGTTTTACTAATATAGATATTTCAATTTATTTACCTTTTTCCATTACAGACGGACATAACACTTCTCTGACATCGATGAATTTAAGTGAAGGAGTATAACTGTGTTAAGCACAGGAGATAGAAGATTTTGATCTCTTTAACTGTTTGAATGTCCAGTTCTATTTGCTTTTATGGTCTGTACCACTGCAATACCATTCAAATCCCATATTACTGTAACTCCGCTGATCTGAGTAATTACTAAAGACAAAAGTACTTGTGGCTAAATCCCTGAACTTTGTGAATGGAAAACTAAATTTAAAATTCTTCATGCCACCAGACTGAGTTGTATTTTCACTGAAGATTCCAAATGTAGTGAAGAGGACAATATTTTCGCCACGGTAAAGAGAATGGCTGCCATTCCAGGTCAATATGCTGTAAGCCCATAGAAAAGTCCTTTTAAGGTTTCTCTTGAAAAATGAGAAGTAAAAATGGGGTTTACTGTGTAAATTTAACTTTTGTTATATTATATGCAGAGATGCTTATAAAAATGAGAGTCTTAAGAAGTGGTACCTAAGTTGCTACACTAATTCCCAGTGATAAATGCATGCTACACTCTCAGATCCTGGGTATCAGGATGCACATGGCCAGGTGATTCTTACAGCCCAGGGTAGATAGAACTTCAAGTTATGATGTTAATACTACCTAACATTCTACCTAACATAAGGGAGAGGGGGTATGTGTGACCATCCTCCTAAGAGAAATTACTTTGCTGTTTCTGTTAAAACGCACCAAAAAGGAAAAAACATGAAAAATCTTTCAGAAGGCAATATACTTGAAAGTCTGCCTTGTACTGTTTACTTGTCTTGATTTACTTTTCCCATCTGCCTCTAAAGGGTTGCGATAATGATCCCAGCATGTAACAGGTCAACTTTGGGGATATTTCTAACTCTAATGCACATGGATGATCACTGTTACCATGGAAGCAGATAAAACCACTGGTTGAGAATATCAGCAGTTACTAGCGCACCTACCAGCCCAACAATAGATTATAATAAAACCAAACAGCAATGCTAGAAGATGCTGCAATAAATGGTATCTGATTTGCTGTCTTTGTCTTAGCTGCTGAAACAAGTTTCAGAGAGTTGTTCCAAAATGAAAATTATCTTTTGCAGAATCACTAGTTGTAAGTAATGATCCTTTGCTTGTGAGGATATATGTTTCTGTCTTCTGTGGTAACTCCTAGATTCCTACTGGTGGCCTGGTTTATATAATCTGAAGTCAGATTAAGGGAGCAGTGAATCTGTTGTTATTATTCCATATAGAAAACACCAGTGTGCTTCTTGGGATACAGGAAAAAAAAAAGTGCAACCTGGGCTTTTGTCAAGGTTGACATGCTAGAAAAAACATGTGTAGGATGCTGAGTTTGAGATATCTGAGGATAGGTAAATACATATATTGTAACAAAATAGTTTTAGACAGTATTGTATGTACGTACAGGCGAACATGACTCAAGCCATGTAGACACCATGGTTAATACAGCGCCTAGTCCTGAGAGGCAAAAATATTTGGTTAGGATTAGTGATGGCTTTTGGCACTTTTTGTTGTTTTGATTTGGCTCAGCGGTGCTTCAGCTGGAACGCAAACTCACGTAGGCTTGGAGCACAGCTGGAATCCAAGGCAGGCACATCGGGATTTCTGCATAAGTCCTGAGTGAGGGCAGTGATAGGAGGTCATTATGGTGTGCCATAACTTAGGTTTTAGTAATACTCTTCTGTCTTGGATGGTTAATTCAAAATATACCAGTAAAAATGTAAAATCTGAGGAAAGCAATAACGGAAAGGGGAAATTGAACAAAAGAGAAGAAAAGAAGTAAGTATGACTTTAAAATGAAGACAGAACCTCATACTCCTTTGTCTGTCTCAGCTTGTCATGTCTTGTTTGTAAGGTAATGAAGACGTGAGAACTTTTCCCTAAAAACATCATGTTCTTTTTTTCCATAGAAGTTATGAAAATATCAAGAAAAATCAGAAACAGGTCAGAGACCATAAAATAGGACTGCTATGAACTCCTCTGACACGTTTATGGAGAGAATTATTTATTTAAAATATTTATTTTGGCTCTAACGGCCTGATTTTTACTTCACATGTAACACTACAGCTCTTTTTGGATGATCCCTCCCATAGCACCAAATAGTAAGGTTCACAAAAGCAGCTACCTTTTATCAACGGGCAGCTTTTGGGAATGGGAATTCAGTGCTTGGGCAGCTCAGTATCTCGTATGATGACGTGCTCCTACACGTTAACCGTGCAGAGTAAAATGAGATTTCCGCCCCCAGCTGTAGGATGAACCTGTAAATTATTCTCCAACTGAGATGAATCTTTGGGTGTTAAAATAGCCAACTGAGACCTCTTTAACCGTTACATTTCTCATTAGGCTAGATTTTATTAACGGTGTCTCAATGTGTGTGGGAGAGGGTCTTCTGTTCCGAGATCACCTTTAATTATGTGCGCTGTGTAAGTGGAACATCAGTGACATCCAGTGGCAGCACGCGTTAATCACAGGCATGCGGGTTTCCTGCGACTTGAGGGGTGAGTTTCATCAATTTGCCCCTATTTTCTTATGCTTTGGGTCAAAGTCTGCTTCTGGGGAGCTCAGGCACATTTTGGCAGAATCGCGTTTTCTGGCTTTCTTAGGTGGACAGACTGTTACTACAGGGTCGTTTGACAAATAGTAAAAGGTGAACGAAATTAATCTCAATTATCGTTTACCAGCTCAAAGACTAAGTCATCCCACATACAGCAGTCTTCTGTCGTCCTATAGGATTTATTTTTTTTTTATTTTCCAGAGTTGCCAAGCAAGAGAGAAACAAGTTTTACTAGAGTGTGCAAGAGAAACGATGAACTATGTTAGAGCCAAAGTATTATTTAGCAAGATCTATGGCAAAATCTTTTGTTTGTTTTCTTACGGTGACAGAACTTAGAGACTTGAATGCAGAGTCTAGTAGCGCACTATTTAAACATACACTATTATTTTAATAAATAAAATTGTGTTTCCTTTACCAGACAGTGGAGGTTGTTGTACACACAAGATACTGCTATATTTCTATCAAACTTTCTCCATTGTGCTGCAGCAAGATTTTTACTGAAGATTATTCTGAATTCGTTATTTCTTGCTGAGGCAATGAATAGTAAAACTATAGGAAGTCAAGCTCTAAGCTACGGAATTTGAAACAATCATTGAGTTTCAACAAACCCAAGATAGCAGAAGGCCTTTTTTGTAGTACACAGGAAATATATTTGATGAAAAAATATGCATTTTAATATTTTATTGGAAGCATTTTCTCCTTGGTACTGTTCTTTCCCAATGTAAGCTCTTTCTAATCCTAGGAGGTAAATTGTTTTAAAAATATTGAAATGTAGTAAATTTCTAATGAAAAATGCCACTTTAACTAAGACAAAATATTTCAAGAAAACATAGATTTTTGACAAAATTCTTAAGGGAGCAAAACTAAAGAAACTGTTGCAAATTCCTAGTTTTTAAATTTTGAAACCTCTATCAGTAATATATTTTCATTTAAATAGAATTGTTTGATTTCTTTGAAATAAATGTTAATATATTTATATTAAACGAAAGCCATTGTTCTAAGAATTTCTTTCTTCAGAACCTTGTTTTAGAAAACTTTATAGTTTATTCTGATTTGGAAAGCAGAATGTCAGGACTTGTGTTATGCTACCTGTTTTCCTTGTGTTTTATACAGGTCCCCCCGATTCAGTATTAGCCAGTTCAATTATCTTTTAAATTTAATTATCTTCTAAAATAAGAAACTGACAAAAATATGACACCAAGGATTAAGTTACGTACTCTGTTCTGCCTGCCATTGAAGAATAGCTGATTATCTACCATGCGATCAAAATGCAGATATGACACCTTGATCTCATTAGGTTGGAATTATGAAATAAGGCCCAAAATTGCATGTGCAATTTTTTAGCCTGCATCTACATGGTTTGGCCCCTGGCAGTAGGAGCAGCCTATACCCTATGGAGTTCCCACATCATTTCGGTCTTTAGTCCTCGGCCAGAGGTTATCATTCTTTTTGTAGGGATGATGATGTCTGCTTCTGGCCCCAATTTAGAGATGTATCAAATACAGTAATGTCCGCATTGGAGGCAGCAAGTCGGGACTATCTGATTTTCTTTCTTAATAATTTAATCTGAGTACTGTCACCAGGACTTGACTTCTCTAATTTCATTAGGGGGTATTCTAAACTATTTTTAATTCCATGAGAGTAAGTGAAAACAAATCTGAATATGCCTGGTAGTCAATGGTTATTCTGCTCCTATAGTTGTCTATTTTCTGCAAATAGACAAATATAATACATTCATTGTACTGTGCCCCAATATTTTATTTTCAGTTTTTATAACTACATCATTTCACAGCAAATTCAGACATATTGCAGATTAAGAAAAACACTTATTTTTTACTTTCTTTCAGTAGAGAACGCCTACCGTTCTCTGAGTTAATGCAGTAAGTTTTTTGATATCATTCTAACAAAGGAGAAATCCTCTGACATCAGCATTAGATTAGTGAAAATGAGACTATTAGATGAAAACAGAGAATACTATTTAACTAACATACTTTTTTTCTTCAGGAACATTGTTCCTGCTCAACAACAAAAAGCTGTAGAGAAGCTGCCTATGAACACACCAGGAAAGCTCAGGAGGTATGCCTGGTACCTAGTGGCTATTTCTGCTCTCAATGACAGCAAATGGCCTCAACCTACCATGTGCTGAAAACTCTCTTTCCAGGGGGATTTCGATAATTCAAAATTCTTGCTGTTCTGGTTGGGGGAAAAAATGATAATTTTGAAATTGTCAGAAAGTGGGGGAAACTAGAACATTTTTACTTTGCCAGATTCTTTTGCTGACTCTAAAATATGACATAAAATATTTCATAGGTTAATAAAATGCTTAGAATAAATGGTGATGTGTTGTGCAAACGACTTGTTTGGCTGATATTTTTCTTACTCTGTTTGCGTGTGGCAATGCTGGAAACAGGGATGTATCAGTAAACGGGAAACAGATCAAATTGGTTAATCGAATGTAAATTAGTGTCTTTTCAGCTATTAGAGTAGAAATAAAGAAAAAAATGCCTTGAAAGGAAAGTCTCTGTGTAAGTATGAAACACTACATATCTTTTCATGCTGCTGTTTATATTGCAAAAGTATGCAGAAGGCCAATCTAAGGAACCAGCTCTATTTTGCTAGATAGGTTCAAGCTAATACAAAAGATGGCTGCAGCGTGGAAAAGAACATGAAAGTTTGCGACCACAAAAATGGACTGGATAGTTCTACAATATTTCAATTTTTATCCGAGCCAACAGCAGTAAGGAAATAAGCCCATGCAAGTTAAGCAACTTTCTGATTTCTCAAGAGAATCCGCGGTCAGATTTGTTCTGTTCTTGTGCTATGAAGATGGATTCTCCTATTCTTCTGTGACAAATGATTATTTCTGCCTGTTCATAGGGTAGGAAGATGCAGTCAGAAGAAAAATTCCATGTTATAGCTGCATTTGACAGGCTCTTTGTTTTACTCAGATTTGTTCAGAAGAGTGAGGTAATAATGCCTCATAAATCCATACTAATATGAAGTCATGTGAGGATCCAGAAGAGAAAAACAGAAAACAAGAAAAAAAAACCCCAATCTGATGCAGAGGGTGGTATCCATTCTTACAGAAGTTTTTTTCAAGGAGTGGGAAGTTAGTTAAAATACTTACGAAAGTCTATATCCATCTGTATTTATTTCACTAAACCAAGGAACTACTTTTTTGCATGTGAAGGGAAAATCTTCAAAACACACCTGTCACAACGACTCTCCCAACTGATTCATAGATTTTACTACAAATGCTTAGCATCTGACATTGTAACTTTTCATATTGTCACTGTGGCTTCCCTGATTTCTTCCTACACTCTGCTGAATCAACATATATATATCAAAAAAGTTAATTTAATTTTGAAGGGTTCATCATCAGTGCAAAATTAACTGCTCACTACATAAGAATTCAACCCCTAGAATTTGCATCTCCTGTATTGTTCAGACTCTCCCAATTTTTCAGGCTCAGAGCACGACCGGCAAAATTCACTTTTGAGCATTTTTAAACATTTTGATTTCCACAAGGGTGAGTTCCTCTGGACCTTGTGACACAAGGGAAAAGGGCTGATACTGGTCATTTCTCCATAGAAAGCATCCAACACCTTCACTTACACAGTACAGCTGAATTCCCTACCTTTTCCCAGGTGAAGAGAAGCCATACCTTTACAGCTGTCACCAATAAGGGCACCTGGCTACGTTACTTCAAGAGCAAGTGGAAACCACATTTGAACTCCTTTTGCTCTTTTTTGGTGTGTTTCTTTTTCCTGATCAGTGCTGTCAACCAGTTTCTCTGATGTGTGGAACGTCACAGTCACAGGTGACCCTGTCCTCTGTCACAGCAATGTGAAAGCTGTGATAGCACAGCTGTTTTTATTCAAAGCTTAATAGAAGCAGGCTTAATCTGGATCAATTATTGGTGTTACCACAGCATTCCAGAAAATGTGAGAGGTTTTCAGAGGGAGAGATGTTTTCAGCCTGAAACTCTTTCTGTTCATTTTGAGGGGGCATGAGGGTGGGTCTGCAATCATGGTTGTCTTTCTAAAGATAATAAAATTGATTAGACTATGAAATTTGGCCTCATTAAATTTACCTGTCATGGTGGAAGTGGGGAAAAAACCTACAAAAACTCATTTGTACCTTACGGACACCATGTCTTGAATAGTCACAGGCAACATATGGCAGCTGGAGTATGAGAAGACCATTGTGCTTTCTGTAGGGGTACTTCAGGTAAGAAGCAAATGAACTCTTGATGCTTAATAGCACAGTGTCATATGATTTGTGTTTTTGCATTATCCAGGTTTTACCCTGATCTTTAGATGTGAGCTGTTATTTTATAAGCTTGAACTTCAGTACAGGCAAATATGTGCAGTCTGTGGAAATAATGACAAAACAGATGCTTCTTGCCTTGAAAATAGGCACAACATTCCTTAAATATATAAGTTCTAATTTCAGAGGTGTTCTGGAATGTTTCTGGGTTTTTTGAATGACGATAGAGAGTCTCCCTGTAGGTAAAAGGGAATACTTGTACTAAGAAATAGTGAAGTGTATAGCTCAAAAATTGAGGTTAGAGTGAACTGGAAATCAAACATAAACCATTTAGGAAGTCTTTTAATTTCTGTTTGGTTATGGGTCCTTTCTGGCAAAGATTTAAGTAGAGAATTGATTTGAGAGCTCATTTGCATTTTAATCCATCTAACTTCTGCCTGTCTTTATTTTTGGTGAAAGGTCATTTCTATGTGTGAACTTGTAAAACTACTCTTCTGCTGTGCTTTATAAGCCTAACTCTTAAACGATTATTCTGCAACTTACTTTCTCGCTTCTAATATTGTTTTTCAAAAATAAACTTTTAGTCTAAAAATAACTTTTTTTTAACATATTGTTTAAAGACATGTTTAATCTTACACAAACCTTTGTCCATAAGAACAAGGTCTTGTTCAAGAATGCAGTTGCTGAGCAGGATTTCTGTCAAAGTTGTTGCTTCTGACTACTGTAGTATATAATGTTTTTTGGCACCTGAACTGAGAACGAGGTGTCTTCTCTGATTTTACTTCTCTCCTTCAGATTTGCTGCAGAAAAGGCCTTCTTGTTGTAGTACTGCCAAAAGGAAGAAAAGACAGAAGCAGAAAAGAGACAAAAGAAAGTGAGGAAAGAAGGCTCAAATTAACAAAAAAAGATATAGTACTTTAATGGTTTAGTGCAAACCAGTGGCTGTAACCAGGGCTAGGAAGGGAAGAGCTGTTCTACTGCATGAGATGCGTAGGTTAGAAGGCAGGAAAAGGAGGAGCTAAATACAGTGTTTCAGAGATGGAAATGAGAGAGAGAGAGAGATTGGAGTAAGAAATCAGCAAAGCCAAAAATGTTCAGAAAGGCCAGAATTTGGGTTAGAAGGAGCAGAAAGGCTCATTACTGCATTCAGTATTCACATCCAAAACCTTAATGTAACCTGAATTTCCAGAGTCATCATTCCTCTGCTCCAAAAGAGTATTTTTACTGCATGGATAAGTAGTTTCCTGTCTCCTTTTTATGACTGGTTTACAGTAAAGAGTCTACTACTATAAAAACATTAAACTTCACTTCTGTTGTTAGTTGTTCTGTCTGATGAAGTAGAAAAGATCTCTGCAGTGGTTTTAAAAGTTGCAAATATAGTAGTGAACCATACAGATGCCAATAGGGTACATGAAAGAATCTGAACTTTCAGTATAGTGTTTTGTAACGTAGATGACTGTAGACAAACTTCATATAAAGAACATTCAAGACTGCAAAGTCAAACATTGGAAAGGTATGGAATGCTCTTTTTCCTCTCCCTCTCAAATTATAATTACATACCTCTTCCTCAGGACTTCTTCCCTTATTTACTGGATAGGAAGACAGTGTCTGATTACCATTCATAGCTGTCTCTGTGAAAAGAAAATGTACACTGAATTGTGGCTTCATTTGTTGCAGAAAAAGTAGGCAAGAGCCCCCTCCCCCGCTCTTCCTTATTGAGGACAGCCAATGGTGCTACAGCAGTGTTTGAGTTACTAATATATTCCAACACTGTCCTAAATAGTTCATTCTTTAGTAGTTGAGTTGGATTGAAGACCTAGATCCACAGTGTCTTGAGATGGCCATATCAGTGAACACAAGTTAGGTATGTAAAGGGTACGTGTCTGGGTATCTTTTCTCATTTCACCAAACCTGATTATTCAAAGACCTAGTACGTGCTCCGAGGCTGACACAGAAACCTCAGCTTCCTGACTGCCCTGTTTTCCACATGAATGACCTTCCTTATTTACCTTGCCCTCTCCAAGACAGGCTTCCTAAAGGCAGATCGTTCAGAGTTTGGTGTTTCAGGATGTGACGTACACAGATTTTCTTGCAGTTAAAATGGCTTTTTGCCACAAGATATCAGAGTTTAAATTTAAAATAACCCTTAAACATTTAAAATCATTTTTCTCTGCTCACTATTAGCTGCCTTCTAGTCCCACCAAAGCATGCAAAATCCTATTGACTTCAATGGGATCAAGAGTAAGCCCTGCATATGGCTTTAAAAACCGTATTAGTACTATCTTATATGGCATAAAGATTCCCCAAATCCCACAGAGCTTTTCTGAACAAAACTGTTGTTAAAAAAAACCCCAGCAACATATGAACAGAGCGACATGACACATAAACTGCAGAGCTGAAAAGAATTAAACTCCACATGGTCATGCCAGTATAATAGTGCTCACAGCTTGTAATTTACAGTAGATTCTGCTGCTGTTACTCTAATAAAGAAATGAAGGTCTTCTCTTCTGAGTGCACAATGCCAGAGCAGAGCAGGAGGTTGTCTCACAGTCCTTCTGTGAGATGCGGGGAGACCACCACTGAATTAAAGAAGCAGCCACAGGTACCTTGGTAATCATGCTGTGGACGGTGGCATCGTCTCTCAGCCAGTATTATGTATCTACACTAGTCTGCGGCTTCTGTAAGCTCCTTCGGAACTGTAGCACATTTGAAGGCTCAGGATTTTGTGGTGAAATATACTCAGAGAAGATGAAAATTCCTAATGCACTGTAAAACTGCAAGGGACATCAATGTGTTGACTTTCACCAAGAGAGAGAGGTTTAGTATCTCAGCTAAAATAAAGTGGTGAAAAGTAATGGAAAAATCTCCTACAGAATGAAGTATAATTGTTTTTCAGTGTAATCCAGTGTAATTAGAACTTTTTGAGGGATTGCAAAAGAGAAGTGTAAATTTCTTAAACCTTCTAGTATTTTGGCACACCATTTTTTTGTTTTCTATAGATCCATCACATACCCTTTATAAGGGTAATTTGCTTACAGAAGGTTAATTAATGATTACTTGATTACTAATACTACATTGATAGAACATCAGAATGTTTTACAGACCAAATATTAAGTTAAAGTTGGGTATAGTGTGCACGCATCAATTAAGAGACAAAATAGAAAATAACTGTTCATTTAGTAACTTCAGATATTATTATCACCCATGGAACCACATTCAGGGATAAAATTTCTATAGCAAGATTAGAACAACTGCTCTGTCCTCTTTCTGTTCTGTAGCTTCCTTTCCAAATCCAGTGTATCGAAACAGAAATGGTTGATTGTCCATACTGGTCACTTGGACTGATCAAGCTACAGGACACTGTGATTTTGTATGGGATTAACTTGGCAGATAAAACCTGTTTCGGTCCCTGCTACGGGCTTTATTCAGGGACTTGTAATGACTTTGAAATAGCAGGGATTCTGGATAGTGTTTTCAAAACAAAGGGTTATTTATCGATCTTTAGGAACACAATAAGCATGAAAGAGAGTTAAGTAACAAAAGCTGATGTATGCATCGTCTCAATTAAGATTAGCCATTCTGCTGCAATTTAAATATACTCATTTGGTCGGTCAATAATGGGACTTGGAGAAATATTTTTCTCTGCTGCTGCACATTCTTTTCAAGATTGACTCCCTGATTTGACCTTTTTTTTTTTTTATAAGTTCATCTTTTTTATTCATCTTTTATCCACCTTAAAATCTATGCCAGAGGGTCTTATAAGATTCTGATAAGGAATCTTAAAGCCGGTCACACTGTTTTACGCAATTGATCCAGAGGGGTTATAAAAATCTCACTGTGAATCTCCTTTTCAACAACTTGGATAGCAAAGAGTTTAGAATCATAGAATACCAGGTTGGAAAGATCGTCTGGTCCAACCTTTCTTGGCAAAAGCATGATCTAGACAAGATGGCCCAGCACCCTGTCTGGCTGAATCTTAGAAGTGTCCAATGATGGGGAATCCCCCACTTCCTTGGGCAGGTTATTTCAGTGACTGATTGTTCTCATTGTGAAAAACTTTCCTCTTGCACCTAATCGGAATCTCCCCTGGAGTAACTTGTACCTGTCACCCCTCACCTTTTCCATGTGACTCCTGGTAAAACGGGAGTCTCCATCTTCTTTGTAGCCACCCATTAAATACTGGAACATGGCGATAAGGTCTTCCCTAAGCCTTGTTTTCTCAAGGTTGAACAAATCCAATTCTGTCAGCCTTTACTCGTATGTCAGACTTCCCAGACTTTTGATCACCTTGGTGGGCCTTCTCTGGACCGCCTCCAGCCTGCCCATGTCTTTTTTTTTTTAGCGTGAACCAAAACTGAACACGGTATTCCAGTTGTGTTTAAATAGTCATTGCTGGTTTTCTGGATAAACTAACCTTCAGTTTAAAATTCTGGAATTCAACCTTTGGATTCACAGAGCTAGCTGAACAGAGACATTGATAACACTAGTTTGGATTTGAACCATATTATAGACAAAATCATGGCAATTATTCACTCAAAGTCCTAATCACGTTCCTCATTGGGCCGAGACATAGCCCTGAAATAAAGTCCACAGCATTTTCTAGTCCAAAAGTCCAGATGTAAGCTTTAGAAATGTGGCCTGTACTCCATCTCTTCATCCTCCAGTCTCACAATATCTTGCATGTACTATGTCCACGCTGCTCCAGGCTGACTATGGCCACTAAGACAGAACAAATCTTACCTCATTTTGACAGACACAGAACAGCATAATATCAATGAACACCTTTATGTTATTCTTGAACGTTATGAAAAATGCTGGCCGCTATTGTCTACGAAACTACCTGAAGGAAGAAATATAGACAGCTACAAGTACACTGGAAGAACTCGCTGTAAACTCTTTTCCGAGCATGTAGTCCAATTTAAAAGAGATCTCACTTAAAAGACTTGTGCTTTAATTTTTTTTTTTTTTTCATATAGAAAACATCAGTGCTTTAAGGTTGAAAGGCCTTCATTGGCTGCATCTGGGGAAGATGTGCTCATGTTAGTGCTTTGGTGGATCCTTCTTAAACAAGCTGTCTGCATGGCACCAGACTGCTTAACTAATGTCTTTGCATCCTGCTCCCTTTCCTTAGGAATCTGGGGACAATATTTCACTGTAGCAGCATATTTCTGAGCCTGAAAAGGAAAGATGCATCAGCTGTAAAGTAAGAATTATTCTGGACAGATTAAGCCTCATATCTTACTGGTTTTAAGTATCAAAAGCTTATGAATGGCTGAATAGCAAGACGTGGTCCATAGATTGCCTTGAAATCACCTAGATAAGGCAAATAACAAAGTGATTCTTTTATATGCATTGTTTCTTGTGAGTTAATCCCTACCATGTGAAAGTCACAACTAACAACAGAGTAGTAAAGCATCAGTTAAAAATTTCCTTACAAAAAGCTGCCAGAAACTTACTCAAAACCCAAATATTGCTCTTGTCTCAAACTTGTCCCAGAGGGTTTTGGCTAAAATAGCAGAGCTTTTTAATTATTCTGAAATCAATTTATACACAGATTTATGCATCTGGGAATTTTGCAGGTCTCTGCACCATGACAAGCAGTTGAATTCTGAGTAATTACTTCTCTTTAACTAGCATTCTGAATGAATTGGGTTAATTTCTCTTCATTCTGAAGCGAATGCTTATGCAAGTATATTTAATATCTGAGACAAAGTACCCATATTTAAAATGGAAGACCAGAAAAACAAATGTTTCCAAAAATTCACATGGTAGAAAAAGTAATTTTTTTGAACAGTCTGTGGATTTCTTGGAAAAACTAATTGCCATTTTTTATTGCAATAAATGTTAAGTATACTGGATACACATTGTAATTTCTTAGATTAAATTTTATTGACATGTAACTTGAGAAATGCTATAAGCAAAAAAGCATATCTGGATGGAGCTAGTACTTATTTTACTTACATATTTTGGCTTCTTTGAAACCTGACTTCAGAATAGAGTTCAACACAGGTCTCCTGAGAGACCAAGCTAAATGTGTATAGTTGTCACTCGGAGAGAAAATGTTATTCTAACTGATTGATAGATAGCCATATAAGAATCTGTGAAGCAGGCTTCTAGAGTGACTTTTCAGACAGATTCACATTTGCTGATACAATCCAAATATCCTGATCATCCCTAATACTTACTTCCTAGTCTTCATTTGGTCTCTTGACTCAGGCTGTATGAATAAGAGGGTTAGGAGAACAAAGATCTTTACCAGCTCCCACAAATGAGACAACATGTTTGATTCATGTGAGTAGCTTTGTCTCTAGGCACATCATGGCCTATGAGAGCCAAGAATGGTACTTACTGGACCAGGAACTATGTAGAAAATACCCAAATATGTTGATTCAATTAAAGCCTTTATAGAAATTTTGACACTTGAAAAATACAAATGAGGGCTACATTGGCAAATTTATTTCTGGACTGCCCTCACTTCTGAGTGCTAGGTTTCTTTTGATAATATTATTTTATCATATATTTGTGGGTTAACCCTCCTTTGTATAGGCACTAATCAAAACCGAATCAAAGTTGAAGAGTGGCTGTCCGGTGTTTTTCACTGTGTTGAACCAAAAGTCTTCAGCCCTAAAGTTGAAACAGCAATATGCTTTCACCGTATTAAGCATAAAACAGGATAAAATATTCTTTTCACATGTAACACAAGCCTACCTGTTATATTTATCTTGCAATAAATTGCCATCAAAATCTGTAAAAGTCCTTTTATAATAAAGAAGCAGCTTTGATTCCACAAGGAGCTTAATTCTCAGTGTATGCATAGATCAATCCCTATTCAGCAAAGCGCTTTCTCTACATGCCTACATAGCCAAAATACTTAATACTTACGTGAGTTAAGTTGAATGTGCGCTTCAGCAAAACACACAGCTAGAAGACAGACCAACAAAGGTCAAATGAACCCGAGTACTTCAACTGAGGAGTCAAGGACAATAAATAAATGTTGGTCTTCAATATAGCTGGCAAATATTGTGCCTACAAAGAAGGAGGTTGCGTTGCGAAGCAAAACAACATGGGGAAGATAGGATTATCTAGAAAGGCACCCTGAGTGGGCTGCTCCTAGTGTGTAGCTCATTTTCACATTAAACTTCTTAGTTAATGAATAATAAAAGACAACTTAAAAACTATTAAAATGTATTAAATGGATTCTATCATGCTGAAAACACCATAGTTTTGCATCCTAAAATGTAAACTATAATGTCGTAGCAATTAGGAATTGTAACTGCACCAGGCATATTTTAGAATACAAATCAAAAAAGATGAGTTATTACAAATCCTATCAACAATACAACACTAAGTAAGCCAATTTCAGGGACAATATTTTAATTAAAAGTAAATAGAACACATTGGCTGTATTGAGAAATGAATAAACTTATGGTTTGACCTGTATATTTGTAACTAATTGTTTTGACAACCCATAATTCCACCGTAGAGAACAGAGTATTTTTGTGCTCTTATCACATTTAATAGATAAAAATGTGGTCATTCATTGGAGGTGTATTATTCCTTCATTTCAATTGTAATTTTCTCAATTAGCCTCCAAATTTAACACATACAGACTTTGAATGTGCAGAGTTGTGGTGGTGAATTCTGGTCATGTAATATTCACAGAAGGTGAGTTTGGTTTGAATGCTGAACGCGTTACCTGAACAACCTCAGGACAGTATTTAATAGAAGCATGATCTGGTGAGCAGAGTAGAATCTGCCTTGACTCTTTTCTCTCCTTTTGAACGTAGAGAACAGTCTGTTCATACAAAACTTGAAATATCGAAATCTTGGCACACCGTACCAGAGAAAGGAAGCACTCGCTCTGCATTTGCTAGAAGTAGCAATCCTGTTAGCTGTCACGTGAAGTACCTTATATCCATTCAGATATAAACACATTGGTTTAGTCTGCATCTGTGATTGCTAGACTGGGAAAAGGAGGCAACAAAAAGAAAAAAGTAAAGCAACAGAGAAGATACAGAAGTCTAAAGCAAAATCTGAAATCAAGCTGAGGACCATCCTGACTTACTGTCTTGTTTTAGTAGTCCCCTCCACACTCCTCTTCTTCTTCTTTCTCTCTCTCTTTTATTATTTTTTTTTTCGTGATTTCTCCCTTAGGTGTCTGTTACCCTTCCACAGTCTCTGTGTATCTATCCTGACTTCTGTACCCATCTCAGTCTTTGCTCCTAGCGCCTTCGTACTCCTAGCCTGTTTCCCCTCCTCACCCCCCTCATTCCTTGTTTCTATTTTACCCCAATTTTTCTGTGCCTTCCTGACACCACTAACCCCCCTCTGCCCCACTAATTTTCCAGTTACTCTTTTCTGTTTCCTTTCTCTCACTTTTCTCATTTTCCTTTCTCTGGACCACCTTTTTGCTCTCTACCTTACTTTGTTTTTTCATTCTCTGTTATTTTGTATTGCGTCTTTATTGCTTGTCTAACATTTTCATCAAGCTTCTGTCTCTTATCTTCCATTTACCTCCTTTATTTCTTTACCAACCCTTTATGTTTTTATTCCCCGTGCCCTACAGTTCTCTGCCATTAACTATGCTGCTTGTTCTCCTCTTTTTCCCTGTATCTCCATTCTTCAGTAGAAAATGTCATTGAAATACGGGGCAGTTTTTATCAGCACAGTGATGTTGCAGACCTGATCCACACTGTTTAGTCATTTCCATTTCAGTGTATGCAGCTTTTTACTACTAATTCCTTTGAAGTGTGAAATCTATTGTTCTGGTAAAATACTAGAATAATGCATTGTGGGAGAAAAAAACTGTCTGTAATGGAATGTTAACTTGCTAAATCAAAATCACAATGTTGGACAGATATGTAAATAATGAGTTATTTATACTAGCTGTCACTCTACCTTATCTAGAAAATAATTCAGTAGTTCTTATACACAATTGTGCCTGGCATGTATTTTGATGTGTGATAACTGTAAAACATTATCAATGTCAGGAACTGTACATACTCACGTCATTTTTCATTTTAATGGAGCTGAAAGTGCTGAGAACAAAGGCTCACAACTGATGCAAATCTTCTTCTGATTAATGCCAAGTTTGAAGTATGTTGTGCATGAGAGAGACTGCACAGTCTTGTTTCACAGAGTCCGTAAGCATATGCAGAGGAATTTGTAGCTGAAAATGAAAAGGAAAAAATACCTTTAATGTTTTGGAATTGATTAGGCCTGTATCCAACTGATTGCAGGCGTTCTTTATGTGCATTAAAACTGAGCATTCATAGAATTCTAAGTACATTGCAGCAGTTTGCTAAATATTTGTTGTAACAACATTCTCTTTCCTTCTATTTAAAAAACCCTACCCTAATCTAGGCATTCTGAATCATTTTATATGTTTGCAGAGACTAAAAGGTTGCTGCATTATTGGAACATATGCTCAAACACTTTTATCATCTGCTCTTATTTTTCTTCTTTCCTGTGTCCGTTTACTTACAAATGTCATCCATATGAAGCAATAGGAAACCTCTGTTAAACAGGCTGTGGAAAATTATAATATCCACTTTCAAACTGCGAATCCTGCCAAATGTGTACATGGGAAGAGATCTTTATGTCTGCCCGTGCAAAGAGTACAGGATATCTTGGCTTGTTATGTCTTTGCACGAGAGATGAGTTGATCAGGAGAGCAGTTTGTGCCGTGGAGGAAGGTGCCTGGATGAGTTCCTCTTCCACTTGCGGGCACCAGCTGCAAAGCCTGCTCCGCATTTCCTCTCCTCCCCACCAGGTAGCCTGTAACAGTCTGACACACTGCACCCATAAGAATAAAACTGATTAGTATGTGAAGAGGTAAAGACACAATGTCAGGGCTGCTGATTTCTGTTGAATTGAATAGTAAAGTGAATGTTGAATGGAACGGCAGGACAGAATTCCAATATGTTGTCCTCTGATGGAGACAGTCTCTTTCCCTAGTGCCCATTTCAGGTGTAGGAATATCCAAATGTCATACAGTAGATATACAGAATCTTACGAACGTTGTATATCCCCTGGGATATACGGCATACATGCAGAATCGTGGGAATGCCATATATCCCAGGGGACTGAGGTCAAGATGGATGATGTCCAATTCTCATGTCTTTTTTTATATAGAGTAGGGTCCTGCACCTAGGGAGGAATAACCCAATGCACCAGTACAGGTTAGGGGTTGACCTGCTGAAGAGCTGCTCTGTGGAGTGGGACCTGGGAGTCCTGGTGGACAAGTTGATCATGAGCCAGCAATGTGCCCTTGTGCCCAAGAAGGCCAATGGTATCCCGGGGTGCATTAAAAAGAGCATGGCCAGCAGGTCAAGGGAGGTCATCTTCCCTCTCTACTCTGCCCTGGTGAGGCCACATCTGGAGTACTGTGTCCATCTCTGGGCTCCCCAATTCAAGAAAGACAAGGAACTACTGGAGAGAGTCCAGCAGAGGGCTATGAAGATGATTAAGGGAGTGGAGCATCTCTCTTATGAGGAAAGACTGAGAGACCTGGGTCTGTTTAGGCTGGAGAAGAGAAGACTGAAGGGGATCTCATCAGTGCTTGTCAATATCTAAAGGGTGGGTGTCAAGGGGATGGGGCCAGAACGAGCGCAAACTGGAACACAGGAAATTCCATCTCAACAAGAGGGAAAACTTCTTTACTTTGAGGGTGGCAGATCACTGGAACAGGCTGCCCAGAGAGGTGGTGGAGTCTCCTTGTCTGGAGGTATTCAAAACCCGCCTGGATGCATTCCTGTGCAACCAGTGCTAGGTGACCCTGCTTGGGCAGGGGGTTGGACTAGCTGATCTCCGAGGGTCCCTTTCAACCCTGACCATTCTGTGATTCTGTGATAATCTCTAGCACCAATGTATAGATGCAAAACTTTTACACTAAGTAATTATACAGTATTATAGACATCTCATTTAGATTTCTTAAGAGTCACCTCACCTGCTATGCTAAACGTATAATCAAGCCAAAGACTAACCTGGAAAGAGAATAGATAGACAAGACACTGAAATTATAACTCCTCTGAACAGTAACGGAAATTGTTAGTTACAGTAAGACAATTTTAGTCAACACTTCTTAGTCTGAAATACACTTCTAGGCTTGTTTGTTTATTTACAAAAAGTTGCGATATTTACTGTGCAAAATTTATGCAACTGAATTAATTTTCTCTTACACTTAAACTTTCTATTATACTGGGAAAGGCACAGGAACTTTTGCCAGCTCTCTCCAGAGGTGTCCTAAGATGGAGTTTTCAGATACACAAAAAATTTTTTAGATTTTGAAAACCTGTTGTTTTTCTTTTGTACTCTTCTTCTTAAAAGAGATAAGAATTTCATTTCAGAGGAATCAAAGTAGCGGGCATGCCAGCTTCCCACTAGCTCAGGGTCCAGCTGCCACTGGAAGAACCAGGGAGAGCCGAGATAGAAGATTTTATAGGATGTACCAAAACACCGTTGTGGGAAGGTCATGAACTAACAGGAGAAGTACAACTAACTTTAGGTGGAATTGTACAGAAAATATTTATTTTCTGGAATTAGCATTTTGTTTCCCAAGGTCTAGTCTTGATCATAGCCTGCATTCTCTTGTGTAGATATGTAATCCTACCTGGTCCAAGACAGTAAGCACCTTGCAGAGTGCACAGGTCCTCCCCCCC